>WNWU01000001.1:51891563-51903713 GCA_012654045.1 Ptyas mucosa
ATGTATATGTATATGTATATGTATATGTATATGTATATGTATATGTATATGTATGTATATCTGATTCCTTTTTTAGGTTTGTTGAAATTTGGATTTCAATGTAAGCTGTTGTGTTTGTCTTGAAAAGGTAGATATGATGAGCCAAAGTATTACCTGAGATTTTTTTCTGACGTTAAATAAGGTGATTGAAAAAAAAAAGTAGGATGAGTATCTTGTGAAAAAGCACATTGATATGTTTCATATTATATGAACACTTTTGCTGGATGCTAATCTCAAGCAATCAGTGAAATCTGTGAATGGATGGATAAAGGAGAGGCTCCTTCTGTATGTCAAGTATTTTGCTCTATAAACTTACTTCAGTAGAATAGGTTTGAGTCTGGCCAGTGTCAAAACAGGCAACTGTTTTTCTTAGGTTTCAAAAGAAAGCATTTCACAGCACAGAAATCACATGAGAACTGGGTCAACATGATACTGTGAACAAATCATCTTACGAACATTATCTTCTCAATATTTGACTTGCAATTCTTCCTTTGGTAGCCTTACCTGAAATTTCTTTTTGATTACTTTGGAACACTCGCCTGCCATTTAACAGCAATTCACTATTGAAAAGTGATGTAAATACGTCATTGTTTGCATATAATGGGTATTTTAAAATTGTATTATACAGTTATTGTGCTGGGTGACCTCTGCCACAGTTTATTTGCTGGATGTCACCCTTTCATTTCTGTTGCAGCCATGCTTCAGAGTAGTTTCATTTTTCTATGAAGGACAATGAATGCACAAAGCCTTCAAACATGGAGCAGTAATTAGTCTAGGAAAGATCAAAGTGTGCTCTTCTAAATCCAGCCAATTTGCTGTGGTTGTGCAAAACCAATAGTCTTTCTTTTGCCTTGGTCTCTTATTAATTTTCACTCTCATTTGTTGCAGTGCAGCTGCTTTCTTGTCAATCCACTGTGCTACTTTTTAAAAAATCCATTTTGAAGTCACAAATGCAATTTCAATGGGCCTTAGGCATAATGAGTAGCTTTCTAAAGACAGCCTTTTTGAAATGGAAACTCAAAATGAAGAAATTCTTTGCATTACATATTATTTTCAACACGGATAAATTATTACACCTAATGAAGGGAAAGCAATATACAGATTTTAATTTTGGCATCAACTAGTTCCCTTGTCTCATCACACCAGATTACAACTGTAACATTCTGTTCACCACCAGCTGTAGGAATCCCTCTAATGAGATAGCTTGGGAATTTGTTTCTAACCCCACATTGTCCTGCTACACAAGGTTTGGCCAATCTTAATTAGCACATTTTTGTTTGCACTTCACCAATACATAAATATGTGCCACTAATGTCTCCTAATATCTTTTTCTATGCCTACTGCTCACTAATGCGTGTTTTCTGTACATTTCCCTAATTACATATTTGCATCCATACTTGAGTTGCAAATATATTGTTAACATTTTTTTTAAAAAAAGGCAATCAGAATACTCTGCACATTACTACTTTTATAAACTCATGTTTTTCCAAAGCAAAAACAATCTTTTTTTTGCTTTGGATACAGATACTCCTCAACTTACAGCAGTTTGTTTAGTGACCGTTGAAGTTACAACAACACTGAAAAATGTGAGTTATGATTGTTTTCACAGTTACGACCTTTGCAGCATCCCCATGAACATGTGATCAAAATTCAGATGCTTGGCAACTAGTTCATATTTATGACTGTTGCTGTGTCCCAAGATCATGTGATCCCCTTTTGTGATCTTCTGACAAGCAAAGTCAATGGGAAGCCAGATTCACTTAACAACTGGGTTAATAATTTATCAACTATTGTGATTCACTTAACAACTGTGACAAGAAAGGTAATAAAAGGGGGCAAAACTCACTTAACAACAGAAATTTTGGGCTCAATTGTGGTCGTAAGTCAAGGACTACCTGTAAGGAAGACTGGTGAAGAGCAGAACTGGAGTAAACCATCTCAAAACAAACACAAACTCAAAGCCAATCTAAAATTTATCTGAATATTTTTAAAAATATATTTAAAATTAAAATGCATGTACACATTATTTATACTTAAGAAGTGTTAACTGAACTGCCTTGGGCAAACCTGGGGCAAACCGAGTCACAATCTGTGCTTAGCCAAAATGTAGCTTTAGCTTAATATATTGTGTGAATGCAAACCCATAAAACTGTTTTATTCTACAGCTCTGGTGAAATTAGTTATTGAATCATTGTGCCTCATTTAACCTAACTCTCAGGAATATTATTAGGCTGAGGTGGGCTTTGCATTATTTAGACAGAAGGACAGACAACAATGCATGCAATAAACAAGCAACAGATGATGGTGGTTTGCAAAAAACTAATGCTAGTTTGTTTGTTTAGCAGCCATTCTCATTGCAATGGGGAAAAGAGCAAAGCTCCTAAATATCTGAAGGAGGCATTCTTTGGAGGAGGTCATGGGTTACCTGCAGGGGAGCTGACTCTGCTGTTATTATTCCTAATTATTTATAGAACATAAACTATCATTAAATAGCAGGTTTTTTTTAAAAAGGAAATTACAATTTAGAAAACAGCACAAGGAAGATGACAGATGAAAGGTGGAAAAATAGCTAGGCATAATTGAGGGATGGGAGATGCTATGATTGGAGTTATACATCCCTTAACCTGGTTGTAAATTTCTCCTAAGATATATTACCTATTTGTTGGAAAGCTAAGTCCTGTGAAGAGGGAGAAAAATTGCATGGGGGCGGGAGAGATAACGGGAAAAGAAGGAAACTGTGTGAGGGGAAAAGGTCATGTGATCTATCCTTTCCCCAGATGTTCACTTGAACTCCATCAAGAGAGCATATAACGTGGCATCTCCTATGGTGTTTTTTGTCCTAATGGTGTTTTCTACGGCTTTTTTTTTTTAAAGAAAAACTACGAGCTTTTCCAGTCAGATCCCAGATGAGTGTTTCCCTGCAGGCTGTGCGAACAGCAAGAGAAACAAATTGTCTTGGGGAGATTGAGAGAGCCAGGCAGGCTCACTAGAAAGCGAAAGAGGAAAGAATGACCTGTGAATGTTGCCCTGTGGTTTCTGCACTGAAGTGGCTGCATCTGGGCCACCTGTTGATGGCATGATTGGAGCATTAGCCCTTGCCTGGCCTCAGCACCATTGATAACTCTGCTTAACGTCGCCACAGGGGAGCCTTTGTTAGAAGCGGCAGTCACTTTGCCTGAGCAATGGTGTACATTGGCTCCCCCATTCAAGCCTTTTTTTCTGGACATTAGCACATTTGAATGGGCCACCAGAGAAGCCATTCAGTGAGAACATGCACCAGGGCTTCTGGGTGGCCTGGGGTTGAGCCGAAAACTCTTGTTAATGGACTGTGAGTCTCAGCCTATTGATGTACATGAACTCGGTGACCAAAGAAAAGTGAGACAAAGATGTCCCGCACAGGAACATATAGGTCACAATTGGACAAAAGCAGACTGTGTCCAGCCAGAGCTGTTTGATTACCAAATGCAAAGCAGGATCTCTAGGAACATGGGGTTGCTGCCGTGCAAATGATTTAAAAGCAATGTCCTTTTATGCAGCAGCATTACCTGCAGGTTCAGGAACCCGCTCCATACTCTGAGAATCCTTTGCGATTCAACCAAGAGGTAGTTGCAATTAGCGAAATAAACATCCTGTGAATTTCATTGAATAAGATGCATGCTGTCTTTCACGTGGTGGTTCTACCATGATTCCCCAAAATAATGGCTTAATAAACAAAAAATGAACACGTGCAAAATATAATCACAAATTTAAATTTATTCGCATCCTGAGTACGTTTAGGTGAATGAGTGATTATAAACCTAGGGTGGTCTTTTAACCTGGTGACCTTTAGATGTAGCTTTCAGAATTCCCACTACCCACACTAGCTAGCTGGCACTTTGCGATGTGCAGTCTTGGTACAGCTTGGTGAAGTCTTATCTTGACTATAAGAAGAGCCCCATACTCTGGTTTCTCTTCAGATCATATAAATCTTTCGCCTTTTCAAGAAAACAAGAAGAGTCTTAACTGTCATAAATACATCCAAGTTGCCATGTGCCCAAATTTTGATCAGATAACTATGGGCATTAGACAGTCTAATACATTGTTATCTAAGGTTTCAGGAAAAGCAAAATACAAATTGTCTAAAAGATAAAGTTTCAGATTTACAGGAATTGAAGTCCCTCCCCAAATAGATAGGCACATGCTGGTTGCATGTATTTTCTAGGTGTCTGGTGGTTAACAATATGTCACTTTGGCTTTTAACTCACAAAGAGGACAGAGCGGATATTGGCCTTTGGCCCTTGGCTTCTTCTTTTCCTGGAAGTCCAATCCAACTGAATCATTTTGTTGTGTCTCAGTTTTTTGTGCACTTGTTCACTTGAGCCAGTGAGGTTCATTTGAGGTGACAGTTCATTTGATCCGACTATCAGAGAGCTAACTCTGAGCTGCACGTTGATTCTTTAGCAATTCTTTTTATGGCCCATGTCTCAAATAGAACCTATAGCAAATTATCAATAAATGTGAGAATAACAATTAAAACTGTGAAGCACCATAGTAGTGGAAAAGAAAAAAATAACTTTTATGAAATGCTAACTGCTAGCCATAAACACGCATCTTTTACTTTTTTTAAAAAAACCCTTTATTAACACTTAAAATCCAAAAATACAAGTTAAAATACCTCTATAACAAAAATACATCCGTAATAATTATACAATTCAAAGTCTTTCTGACAGTACTTAATTCTTAACTTCCTTCATCTATTCCCACATGTTCCTTTTTAATTTCTTTTACTTTTAAATATTATCTCTCTTTGCAACATTTGAATGGACATTTCACATGCAAGACTTATCCCATTCCTTATGATTGTTGAATTCTTTCTAAAGATCAGAACTTGTTTCTCTTTCATTAAACCAAATCTGCAGGGGAGGGGATAGTAAGCAT
Organism: Ptyas mucosa; assembly: GCA_012654045.1. NCBI lineage: Eukaryota > Metazoa > Chordata > Lepidosauria > Squamata > Colubridae > Ptyas > Ptyas mucosa. The sequence continues at coordinate 51,896,520 of WNWU01000001.1, forward strand.
AAGAATAATGAAAGATTGCTCATTCCAGCTTCGACAGCCTGAAAATCCCTCATTGTTTCAAGAGATGGCTCTAACTCAGTTTAAATATTTGTTTCCATAGGTCTCCTTAATAAGTATTCCCTCGTGTAAAGAGTCAGTTTTATGAAGGTTAAAAATAAAACATGCATCCATGTCTGTGTGTGTGTGTGTTTTGGGGTTTTTTTTACAGTTGTTGCTGCTGTTCTAAGAAATATACTTGCTAGCTTAGCAGTCATTTTCTATGGTTCCAATGGTGGGATGTAAACAATTTCATATGCATATCTACTAACACCTTCCCCATATACTAAACTGTTTCTTTAATGGTGCAGACTAAAGGATCACCTTTGTAGAACTCTCCACCTCTATTCTGCTGCTGATGCTGTGTACATAAAAGAATTTAATCTGGACTAATGGAATTTGATTCTCTTTGGAACTGTCCACGTAATCCTAGCAGTATTGTGGAAAATTCTGTATTGATCAATTGATCAGTAGATAGATAGGTAAATGTTTGCCCATTGTTCATGTTTCTCTGTCTCCCTGCTTTTGCCTTTTTAATCCCATTTTGCCAGTTAACTTTTCTGTTTAATGATTGCTGATGTTTAATAAAGACCAAACTATGTTTTTACTAGCTGAACTGAATGACACATACTGCACTGTATGCTTGCCCTGATTTGAGTATCAAGATTGCCTGAGTGTGTGATGTGTGTAAAGGAAACAGTAAATTCTCCTTCTTCTGTGTCTAGATCAAATTTTACATTGGCAGAATGAAACCATCTTCTTGGCTTTGCTGTTAATAGTAAATTATCCAGTAACAAAAAAGACACATTGAATTCACAGGACATAGTTCCATAGGTCTGTAGTCTGAATGTACTTTTATCTGCCCATAATTGTTGGATACGAGATGGGCAGCAAATACGTTTTATAAACAAAAAAATCCAAACCTTTTAAAAATGGACTGTTTTCAGGTAGACTGAAAATCCCTCATTGTTTCAAGAGATGGCTCTAACTCAGTTTAAATATTTGTTTCCATAGGTCTGGATTTGTCATAGCTGATTTACAAGCAATGGTTTCTAATTTGTGAAAAAGGGGAAGGGCCTGGGAGGGTAGCATAGATCAAGGGAGCATAATCAAGGGAAGTGGCATGGGCTAGAAAGGATACACAAAGATCTTTCCCTTCCCTTCCCTTCCCTTCCCTTCCCTTCCCTTCCTTTCCCATCAGGCAGGTAAGTAGCTGCTGCTGGTTGGGAGAGAGTGAGGGATTGTGAGACAGGTTGAGAAACAATGTTCACAGAACATTGAAAATGAAGATCACGTGACTGCGGCAGCTGCCTAGCGGTGCAGCAAAGCAAGTGGTATTGAAAAAGCCACAATCTCCCCAAATTTCATTCCCTTAGGAATCATGGTTCCTGGATATTGGACACATTCTATAAATTAGCCCATTTAAGGTACCTTAGCTCTAATATTGTTGCCAGGTGATGCACTATTTTGCCCAGTGAAAGGTTATGACAATGAGAGTTTTAATAATATATAGATAGACTAACAAGCAATCTTTTATCCTTAATAGGAAAAAACAAGTGCCAGTGAAGTTTTCTGTTTTTTATTCTAAACTGATATTAATAATGGCCTCAACACATTCCAATGGTAGCTCACAGTAATGATTCAGAGTTCTAGTTTGAAACACAGTGTTGTAAGATCAGAGATGGTACCCATTGCAATCATCCACTGAAATGAATTCTTTAGAGTGGTCCATAGTTGCAGAAGCAATTGAGGCTCAGTTGGCAAAGCCAATAAATAAAACTACTCAGGACCAAAATTATGAACATCAGGTACACTTTGCTCTGAGATCAATAAAAATGGCACATATAAATATATAGTAAATCAACTGCGGTTCAGGCATAATCTTGAAAAAAAAATATGTACTTTGCCAGACTTGAAAACTATAGGAGAACACAGTTTCACAATCTTATTTCTGCTGTACTCATAAGGTTTTTGATAATCAATGTTCAGCATATGGTGAGGTGTGTGCCATTCCCTGGAGTCACTAATTATAGTAGCTGCTTTCAACCTTTGGTCGACTTCCCACTTAAGGATTTCTGAAAACTGCCACTTTCCCCTTCTCTCCATTTGCTCTATGCACATAAGCCATTATCTCAGCCCCCATTTTGACCAGTTTAATATAGCTGAGAGCACTACACTTGGGGAGGGGGGTGTTGAATAGTGAGGTTTCAGAAAATAGTACAGCAATAACCATGAACTTCCACTGCCACCCAACACCCATTTGAGCAAATTGAATTACAATATGAATGGGCAAGCTTTTGCAATCTGTGAGCCAGACCATATAGTAGTGTAAGCAACACCTCAGCATCAATCTATGATTCTCTTGCAGACATACATCCTTGGCTACATATTCATCTCCCATACAGCCACATATGTATACACAATATATGCATGTCCACAAGCTCCCATCAAAGGCCAAGCAGATTGCTGTATTTCTGTTGTCCTTGGCTGCTTTCCTTAGAGAAAAGAGGAAGACGTGAATAAGACATGAATAAGCAATGCTTGCATTGTGGAAGAATCAATGTTTTCTTTGACACTGAAAATAGAAATGCAGCAAATCTGACTGTTGAATCAAAGCAAGTATTTTGAGGTAAGTATGACTGGATTCAGTGACCAAGAAGTAAATCTGTAATTCTATTGTAAGCTGGCCAGAGTTGCTTTGGATAGTGAGATGGGAAGCAAATAATTCAAATAATAAAATATAAAATAAAATAACACGTACTTCCACAGTCTGAAGATGATATGGAGCCCAGGTTTTGGCATTGTTCTATAGACATTGGAGCTGCCCCATACTGCAGGACATTATTTCATGTTCTCTAGCAAGTAGCTCTCTCCTGCATTCTGAACATAATTCTTCATTTGCAATAGGTGTGGAATCATATACCATAGTACCGAGTGACCTGTTTAAGGTGGGAAACTAGGAAAGTGCTCAAGGTGTGTAATTCACGAGGCAACAATAACCCCTTCCAATGATTCACTTAGGTGAGGACTTTCAGCTTGTTTTTCCTGCTTAACCATCTGGCATGGAGTGATTTTTTCTGAAGGAGAATAATTCACCTTGAAAGACCATTTAAATTTTAACAATCCTAAAACACATGCTTGCCTTAAATCTCCAATCCCCGTTCCAAAGGTGGGGTTTTTTTGTGTGCTGAATGCCAATGATAAATTTCTGGGGATTTTTAAATTAGTAGTCTTAACCCCAATGTTTATGCCTTTAAATCACTAGTCTTAACCTCAACATTTATGCCTCTGTATTTAATATTTATTACTCCAACTATGTCCAATTTCTTAACAATGGAGTCCCTCAGAGTCTAGAAGCATCCTCTGAACCTTTCTGTGAGGTTCTCTGTGTGCTGAAACAAATGGGCAGTGAAAAATTTTCTCACTTTAGGAAATGCTTCTGATTATACCATACTCATAAAAGCAGGAAGTTGGTCAGTAGCGCTTCAAGGATAAGAAGCGAAGGAAGAAAAATAACCACCTCTAAGTCTTAATTTACTCATTTCTGATTCCTAGTCAATGTAATATATGAAGCTAGGATTTTGTGTATGGCATAAATTTCACATTTCTGTAACAAAACACATCTCCCTTCATGTCCATAATTAAGATGTCCCCCTTGCAGATAGGATTGTTAGCTAGATCAGACCATCCTTTGGTTTGCGGCAACCAAACACCAAAGGAATAGAAACCAATTTAGGATGGCAAAAATATTTTAGAGACCCTAAGAGACACACTTCAGACATGTTTAATTTTCTTTTTGCTTGACTAGAGATTTCTTAAGTGTCTGCTCCTGACCTAAGTGTATTTCTCATTAGATCCTACTTAGATACTGAAATAGCATTTTATTATTTGGAAGACTGAAAATATGCAGCAGGAGTTTAGCGCCATTCCTTTAAAAATACTTCAGTATTTTGACATCCTGAAAAACTGAATGCAGCTCATTGAAACTGTAAAACAAAAAAACCAAGGTTGCATTTAATCTGAATAATGTTAGGAAACCAAACTATTCATCATTCTTCACAAAGAGGTCATATCCTTATCTGTTTCTTTGAATTTGCAGGACACATGTATAGGGCAATACTGTAAAGGAAAAATATTTCCATTTTAGCATTCAACTTATGTAACCTTTGGCAACATGTGTTATCAATGGCTCTTTGTTGATTTTTTTTAAAAACCGTAAGGATATACAGGGCATTGCTATAGCAACACAGTCTGTCTTCTAACACCACCAAAGAGGTTATGAATAAAAGATGGGGGTCTGAAGACAACCAAATAGAAAAAAAGGAGTTTCAACCTTTGTGATACCTGACATTTGCAGTTATTTTATTATACGGAGAAATAAAAAAAAATCTTAGGAGAAGATATATCCTGATTAGAAAGTAGTGCTAATTTATTTTTTTCCAGGGAATACACACTTCGTGCAGTTGGCCTTTGAAAATGGACAATAAAGCAGCAATGTTATGTTTATTACTTTTCAGTAGATCTCATCCTTGTGAGTGATGCTTATTTCAAATCATGTTACGCTTTAATTATGATACAAATAAATTAGAAATCAGAAGAGTTATTGGTTGAATTAGAATTTTTCTCAGCCAGGCTGTTTAAATCATAGTTTATTGAATAGACCATAGTGGATTGGCTTACACATAAAAAGAGAATAGCAGAAATAACAGAATAACCGAGTTGGAAGGGACCGTGGAGGTCTTCTAGTCCAGTCTGCTGCTCAAGCAAGAGACCCTATACCATTTCAGACAAATGGTGGTCCTATCTTTTCTTAAAAAACTCCAATGTTGGAGCACCCACAACATTTGGAGGCAAAGTCGTTATAAATCACAATCACATAATTGAAAACAGACTGCTGGACTAAATGAGCTAGGGGTCCAATTCAGCAGGGTACTGCTTATATTCCGATGTTCCAATAAGTCACAATATGGCTTCACGCAATGTGTAAATCTATTTAAAATAAGCAGACCTGGATTTGGATGGCTTTTGGATTATAGCATCCATTATGATTAGTAGATATAAAATACATACAAATAGACACAAAGTGAGATAACTGTGTAGACCAGGGGTGTCAAACTCACATCATCATGGCAGCGTCATGTGACGTATCGGGACTTTCCTCTCCTTTGCTAAACCGGGCGTGGGCATGGTCAGTTCGTGACGCATCTGCCCCGCGGGCTGGGAGTTTGACAGCCCTGGTGTAGACCAAAATTGAAAAATGTAGAATTTACTTTAATATGTAAACTTGCAAAATTTAATATGCAAATGTGCAAAATATGGACAACTCTAGAAGTGTAAAATATGATGCCATTTCAACATCAGTAAAGCATACCAGGATCAATTGTTCTGAGACCAATTGTAAGCAAATTTACTCTATGTATTTTATTAAATATTACCAAAACAAACATGCCATTTAGTTAACAGGCAGCTATATTGGTCCTCTGCACTTCCCACATTGGTTTTTTGGTTATTTGGGATGTCTGACCCTTCAAATAAACTACATGATGTGCTATTGTTAAGCCTTTGACATTTAAAATTGATTGTTTTCTCCTCTGCAGTAAATAGTCCATACAATAGTTATTGTGGGATTTGGACAATCAGTTCATAAATGTAGGAGTTTCTGGTTCAGTGAACATCTTTATCAAAGGGGCTTTTACTTTCCTTAAGAGTAAAGAATGAAGGAACCAAACAAAAGAGAAGAAATTGCCTGAAATCCAGAACATTGTGTATCTTTCTATAAAATAAATTGGCAGTATGACTTTTTCCCTTGCAGTTTAAAAAGGGAAACAGGTCACAGATAAGATATAATAGTTTCCAAGTGTGTATTACAGCTGTGAGTAGCCTCTGGAATGCTGAAAGATGAGCTATCAGTGAGATTGAGTTAAAGGAGATGAATCTGGGAACTCCTTGCTACTCAACTCAGATCTTGCAATTCAACCCAGTGCTACTCAACCTTGGAAGACATAATGGCTAGGGCCAGTACTATCATAGCCGTTCATTAATCATGTCTTGACAAATTCATAAAATACAGAAAAAGATAAAACACAGAACAAGGACTAAACCATCTATCATCTGTAGTACTCTGAGGCATCAGATTGTACATAAATACCAATGAAATGTCTTCCAGAATTTCCAGAAGCTTTTTCCATGTGTACAAGGCTTTTGAAGAAAATCAATTTTGTTAGATTTCTTTGAAGGCAGTGGTGGTGGCTGTGACTATGATTCTTCACACATTTGCAGTGTTTTAACAGGATATGGTGTTTTTATCCACTGACTGAACCCTTACCAAGGACTTGAGATAGGTAGATGCTGTTGGTTTATGATGTTAAAGGTATCATCACAGAATGTAAGCCTTTTCAAGTAAAGCTGCCTTTTGCAGTTGACTGATGGTGATTTTGTCAATGCTGAGGGTGTTCAACTGGTGTTCCGGTTGTTTGCATCCAGGGTACCTAGTACTATTGGGAGTACCTTTACTTTCTTTATTTTTGATAATAATATCTTTCCTGTAACACAATCTTCCATTTTTTGTAGCCTCCCTTGCTTCCTGATCTAAAAAAAATAATTTATTTCATGTTGACTTCTTATCAAATATAATCAAAGCATAATAAGGTAGGGAAGTCACAGTTCAGTGTGGAGATAATTACATAACAAGAGATGAGCATTACATGGATTTCTTTCTTAGCCTTTATAAAAAGAAAGGTAAATGCAAGAACCTGTATCTTATTGACATTTGCCTGACATCACCTTCTTCAGGAAAAAAAATGCAAAGCAATTTTTTTCTACATCGCACCAAATGAACATAGTCAGAAAAGAAATGTGTACAAAATTTTCAATGGAGTCCATTTTCTGTGGAACACTACATTTGGCCAAAGGCAGTTCAGTTCAGTTTATTACAATCATAGACCAGCTCAAAATACATTCAAAAATGTAACATACAATTTCCAAATAATGGGTAGTGAAAATAAATAATAGTATTCAGAACTTATTAAAACTATGTGTGAATAATTGATTGATTAAAGTAAAATTTTATATATATATATTTGTTTGTTTGTTTCATCCAGGTTTTTCCTACGTAAATCAAGATCTTTATACAGCCATGGTTCAGTGAAATCTCATTCA
>WNWU01000001.1:51904063-51971001 GCA_012654045.1 Ptyas mucosa
ATATATATATATATATATATATATATATATATATATATATATATATAACAAAAAAAAGACATTGAAAAGTTTTTTATTGATAAGTGAAACTGAATGCTACAGATAGTAGAACTGTATTGTGCTATGTTCAATGAGACACGGTCTAATTGAACAGGTAGCAATAGGTAAAAAAATGAATTTGAATGACCAGAGCATTGATTTAAAAATAGGTGTAGCAATTTCTGACCTGAAACAGCATAATAGGACCAGTATGGTACAACATGGCCAAATTCTTCAGTGGTTCCTGTGCCTTATAGCTTCTGCTTAAATGGATGATGGATGAGCTCACCCAATAGTCTCACGTAGATGTTAAATAGGAGAGGAGAGAACACTGATCTCTTCAGCACCCCACGTAGTAGGGGCCAAAGATAGGATTCGCTTCCATAATTATCATTGACTGGAATTAACTCCCAGAAACAGGAGGTGAACTAGTATAACACTGTGCTACACCCCCCCCGCCCCCAGTCCTTTGAGATGATTCAGAAAGATGCTGTGGTTGATAATACTGAAAGCCACCAAGAGCTCAAGTAAGGTAAGGATGGACACACATCCACCCTGTAATAACTTCTAATCATATGGGCTAGAGCCTAGCTTTACAAAGAGTGGAACAGTGAAAGGAAATGAAGCAGTGGTGAAATCCTACCGGTTCACACTGGTTCGGGCAAACCAGTAATGATAAAAGCTACCGGTCGGCCCGAACCAGTATGTCTGACGATCAGCTGTGCTGCGTGATTTAAAATCACTAGAAAGCAGGAATCCCTGCTTTCTAGTGAATCTAAATCATGCAGTACAGCTGTTTCCCCCCACTGTTCTACTTACCTTCCCAAGCTTCCTTTTCCACATGCAGCACACATTTTAGACTATAAACCATAACAATTAAGATTATTAGAGATGGAACACCACAAATTGTCCAGTACAGGTCAGTAATAATAGGAATCCATAACATTGCTTTATGTCATGTTATGTGCCTAGCTTAGTGTTTACTGTGATGACCAGCATTTCTCCAAATTCTTAGCCTTAAGCTGAAACTAATTCAGTACTTGATCCTTTCAAATCTTCTGCCAGAACCTGAGAGCTTCCAAATGCAACCAACTATAGTCTCCCATCTTCAACATATCAGATTTTCATGGAAAAGAACAGTTTAGAGGAACAGGTAATGTAATCTGTGGATTTTTGCTCTAATCAAAGCAATTCTTACCTGTTTATCTTTACCCTCATCCAATATCGCTTTCCATTACGGTTGGTTTAATACCTTCACTGAATGGCCTCCTCCATTAAGAACTGCTTTTCCTCTTCCCCTCTTAGCACTAGTCTATTTAAATATGACCTGAAAGCGTTTCCTTTTCTTTTAGCCTTTGGCAGACACTCTTTCTGAAGTGTTTTGGAAAGGTCTATAAAGAATGGCACTTCAAACATAAAATGAGAAGTATAGCAAGATGCAAGCATTAATGGCTATCTGAGAAGTAAAGACTCAGTTCTTAGTGAGATGGATGGGAGTAGATTTTTTTAAATTAAAAAAAAAGTATATTTATATCTCCAGAGTGATCTAATAGTTCTAAGATATGATCCAAACTCAAGTGATTAATTTTGTTTCTTGCAGAACTGCAGGCTGTCCTAAGTTGCTCTGTTGATCTTGGTTGTTGTCACTGTAACCTTCACTAATTTTGAACGAGATATGAAACATTACTCACTATGCAGATAAAATTGAAGTTTATTAAACTTTTGACCTTCTTACAGTGTTTAATGAAATAGCAGGGATTATGGATTGAAACATATGCTGCCAAAATGCAGTGTTTTGAATTGTGTTACATCTGTAGGTCTTTGTACTCCTGCAAATCCATCTAAATTGACTTTTGTCATGCTCATGCATGGCTCAGTGTTTTCAAATGACTTGCAATCAGCCACAGTTGTTGGTTGAAAAACCATCTGAACAAGATTGATGGTGAGCTGCAGTTTGTGTATATAAGAAATTCCTATGATCAACAGAGAAAAGACTGTCATTCAGTCTAATTGTGGTCGGTACAATGTGACAATTACTGGAATGTTTGGGGGATAAATTAGTATAGTAATTTCTTTTAGGTTATTTTGTCTTCTGAACAACCTTGAGAAAGGAAGATATACAAAATAAACATTTTTTCCTGACAAAAATGGATTAGGGCTTTCCCATAGAATACACAAATACAAATTGCTGATAGATTGAAATAATTCCCATGAGATTACTACTAACTTTCCAAATTGCTGTGTTTGGAACTAGAATATTTTTTCAAGACATTTCTGCATATATGAATACCAAAGCTGTCTTCCTTCTCCCTCCTATTTCTACTCTTTCCTCTTTTAGAATGATTTTGATAATAATCAGTTATTCCTATAGGTTTACTTGTTTCCAACACAAAACTTTCCCAAGCTGTAACATTTGAATGGGATATGGAATAGGTCAGAATTACTTCTTAATAAATGCTTGATAGTTCAAACAGGCTGACTTTTTTCAGGTACTTTTACTGGGGCTTTAAATTTTCATTTTTAGTAGCCTGAGAAGGAGCTGGAAACTAGAAGAAAAAGTAATATTCATGAGGCTCCAATCATATGAAAATTTGACGAGTCCTCTTTAAATTACTATGAGGTTAGCATCTACAACTATTATGTAGATGTTAATATCAAAATTTCTGGACGTAGAACAAAAATTGGGGGCTGGGAGGGGGGGGAGGAAAAAAAAGATGACAGCTCAATGTGTTCTCATACCCCTATAAACAATAAATCAAATATTTGCAGTATCACAAGAGGTGCCAGGATGGATGCTTGCTCCTTGCTAAGCATGTGAAAACAAGCAAGTAGTATAGAACTTCAGGAAGGATTAGTTTCTCCATTTGGAGGCATCAACTGTTTCCTTTCTTCTGATCCATCCTAAGCACAACCCTAGAACAGTTAAGTCCATTGTAAGGGTTGCATGAAACTATTAAACTGCTTTTGAATCCAGGCACTGGATTGTCGTGTTCTTTAAGTCATGTTTTAATCAAAAGGGAGCCTTTTGCCTCAAAATACTTTCTCCTGGATAAAACACCTGCCAGGCCCAAAGCTTACCTCAGGGCATGACTGTCATTGCCAGCTTGTTTTGTTATTGCTTTTAGTAACCCTTTTGATACCTGTCAGAAAGCCTGCCTATAAATAGGAATTTTGGGCTGAGATATCTCTAGTTAAACACTTGAGGTAACTATTATTTGCTTTTCCACCCATCCTTTTTAAATCAAACTCTTTAAATCAAAATCTTCTGTCTTTGGGATTCATAATAACATCATAGACATTGTGTGACCTTTCCAAATCTGTGCTGCTGAAATGAATTTTTTCAGGAACTCATCAGATGATCTTTCTGTGCAAAACCTAGCACCCAAAAGTTTGATCTACTTTTATTTGGTCCCCAAGGCTTACTCTTTAGATACACAAGACTGTATCAGGAATATGTAAATCAGTGAAAAAGAAACCTGCTCTGTTTTACTATCTGTATTAAGAAGAAAGTGTTTTGGTCCAACTATGTATTTTATTGCCTAAAGCAAATCTTGGGAAAATCTGCAACCATTTACATTTGTAAGTCTTCTTGACTCTACAGTGCCTTTTTACAAAACTTTCCCTTATTTATATAGCTCTTAGGGTAATTTCCACAGAAGCAGCTTTTGTTTACACTAATTGAGATGGCAATAGCTCTTTGGTATGCAAATGTGCCTGCTGTAAGCTCTTTGTTTTTAGGTCTTTTATGAAAGTGTCCAACATATGTTGTTTTTGGCGACATCTTTTTACAAATGAATGAAGGTTGTTTTGTACATTTTTGAGCAGAGACATATGGACACTAGCAAATCCTGCCAGTCTTGGCTTTAGTGCCATGTTTGTACACTGTCTCATTTTGTACAAAAAGGACTCCATCCTGAATTTCCTTTACAAATTTAACCTTTTTTTGCCATATATATCAGAAGAGAAGCCTTTAGGGTTGATAGTTCTCTGGAACAGACAAACTTTTAACTGCTTTCTTTTCTTTTTTTCTACGATGATCATTTCTCTCCCCTCCACCATTTTGCATTTTCACTAATTTAGATAACAAAAATAACAGAAATAATAGAATAACAGAGTTGAAAGTGATATTGGAAGTCTTCTAGTCCAACCTCCAGGTAGGAAACTTTATACCATTTCCAACAAATGGTTGTTTAATCCAACGTTTGGAGGCAAGTTGTTCCACTGATTAATTGTTCTGTCAGAATATTTTTCTTTAGTTCTAAGATTGGTCCTCTCCTTGATTAATTCCCATCTATTGCTTTTTGTCCTGCCTTCAAGTGCTTTGGAGAATAGGTTGACATCTTCTTCCAATATCCTGAGATATTGGAACATGCTATCATGTCACTCCCTAGTTCTTCTTTTCATTAAACTAGACATACCCAATTCCTGCAACCATAATAATTGAATTATTATCAATGATGATAATAATTGAACCCCAATAAGTCTCCTTCATACCTAATGATGTATATCAACAGACATTTGTGTAGATGTAACTGCTGAATGGAGTGTCAACTGGTCTCTCGATTAAGTTCTATGGACTTTTTAAAATCAGCTGGCTATACATGGCTATAGGTGGCTAATCTTTGAATGATGTTGAATTTTATTGATATGCTTTGTTTCGTTTGTTAATTTGGAAAGCAAGCCATTATATATTTCTGGTACACTGTATTTACAAATACCATTATATTTGCTATGGTCTGGTTATTCACAGAAAAATTAATCATAGAACAGCAATTCAGGCAAATGTGATCCTTTATTCCATACAAAGGAGTTTATATTAATTTTAAAGGATCTGTGATGCTTTTCAAGAGTAAGTCTACTTGTTCTGTTAACTAGGCCCAAGAGAAGTGGACTACCATATCTAAAACCTTTCTGAACTCATTCTGGCAAAGAAGATTTGTCATGTTTTCCTGTCTCTTCTCCACAGCCATTTTTTCTGCAGTGGGAAAAAAAAGTGAACTATGCCAGCTCTTGAAATGTGATTAACACATTCAGGACAGGGAGCAAGGTACAGAACCTTATAATTGGGACCACTTGCCCAACACACAAATAATACAGAGAGACTTGCATTAAAGAGCACAATGCAGCTTGTTCTACACATAAGGTTATTCTAATTGGATATTTTAGTATCCGCCACCAGCATAGTTTAGTAGGAACTGTATGAAAATTTAAGTTTATAAATGTGTTTCTGAGGAAGAATTAGATTATTCAGAAAAATTCAGCTGGAAAAAAATGGTTTATCTTTCCTATCTTTCTTTGGTGTTTACAAAGACAAGATCAAGAGAAGCCAAACACAGATCTTCAGTACACACTTTGATCTTGATACTCTTTGCTTTCCTAGGACTATCAATTGAGCAGTTGAGATATCAAACTTCAGATAGTTCAAAATATATACAAGTCTATTTTAACTTGGGGCCCTCAATATATTCTGGACTCTATACTGGCAGAAGGGTGAAGGCTAAGGACTAATACCATGATTCCACGAAAATACAATCTACCCTGAAAACAAGCCCTAGCCTAATTTTTACACCTGCACTGAATATAAGCCCTACCCCTAAAGTAAGCCCGACTTAAGAGCCTGTGAAGCTGGCTGCCCGCCCATTCTGTCTGGTTGCTGGAGACACAAGATGGGGTGGGGGTGGGGTGCTGTGGCCTTTAAGCAATGCAGTGGGGAGGTGGACGAAATGAGGTGGGGTGGTGGTGGAGGATGAAGCTTCTTCTCCTTGCTCACTGCCGAGCAAGGAGGCTGAGTGATGCACCAGTGCCGCAGCCACTAAGTGAGGCGGGGGTGAGGGGGGATGGAGAATGAAATGAGGCGATGATGGTGGTGGAGAAGCTTTTTCTCCTTGCTTGCCATCGCAATGAAGCAGGAGCCACTGCCATGAGGCTAGGCAGTTCTTGGCACATTGATGGCCTGGCTGCAGGGCCCTCTGGTTAGCCAGTGCAGGGTACATGGCACAGCTCTGCACCCCCTGCCTTGCTTCATCCTCCACCCCCCCACCATCTCTGTTTGGCCTGCACCCCCTCTTCCTTCCTGCTCCATTCAGCCACAAAAAAATAAGACCTCCCCAAAAATAAGCCCTGGTGCTTATTTTGGCAACCAGAAAATATAAGACTGAGTCTTATTTTCAGGGAAACCCAGGTAAATTACATCTGGAGGGTACATGGTTGACTATGACTAAATTATACTGTTGGAGGGGAAGCCTGATTAATGCTGATGGATTGTATTCCAGCTTGTTGGGTATTAAGATGTAATATCACTCATCATAGAGAAATCTAGAATCAGAACCATGTTTAAAAGACTCTTGATCAAAGGCAGGCATGATAGGCCTCCTAGATGACTTACCCCTCATAAGTGGACAGCAATGACTAATAGTGGCTAGATCTACCTATCATTTTAATTTTATGTAATGCTCTGGAACAATGTTTTAGTTACCTGGTACTATCCAGGGAAGCATAATTCATCAGCAGTGTGTTGCTAAATGGCATTGATGTTGTAGCAGTAATTTGAAATTGCCAGATATGTTGAAGATAGCATGGAATGCCATGATGGCATCAAATGTGTGAATGAACATTTTTCTACTAATGAGAAAAAAGATGTGCATTCTGGAATGCCCTTTTCATGAGCACAATACTTATGTTGTTGACACAAATATTTCCATGCTTCATGTTTGGTGTTATAATTAAATGAATTACAAAATTGCAATCATGGAAGTAATATTTAGAACTATTAAGATTTTATTGAAATAATTGAAAGTTATTCCTTACATGTATTCAGATTGATGACATTTCAGAAACAATATTTCTTTGTTTCTGGCAAGGGAACATTTCAATTAGAATACACCTAAGAATTTTGTTCAGTTTGGCAAAGATCTTTTTCAACTCATTCTTGGGATGCTGTAGTACATGGTACTATCCTATGTGAACATCTGTTCTCCCTCATCTTTTTTTTTAAAAAAAACTTAATTAAGTTACACGAGGTAAAATATAAACAAACAAGCAAACAAACAAAAAAAACAGAGAAAGAAGAGCTCATAAAAAAGGCAAAGTTAAGAATGCAAAAAGAAAAAGAAAGAAAAAGAAAGAAAAAAGTAGGAAAAGAGTTTTCTTCAATACAGAGATAAATATAAAGTACATTAGCTTTTTACTCTATGATTAAGAATAGCACACATTATTTCTATAATTATAAACAGTTCTAACTGTCAAATCCCAAAATTAAAATTTAGTTTCTTTCGATTTCAAGCAAAAAAATCCAGTTTTCAAGTAGAAACAAAGCTTAGACAAAGCCTTTTTTTTTTTTGCATCAAATAGTAAGTTTCACCATTTCGGCCAATTCCATTAACTTCACCATCTGTTCTTCCATTGTGGGAATTTGTAAGTCCTTCCATTTCTGTGTGTATAAAAGTCTCTCTCTCTTTTGTCATATAAAGAAACAAAGTATTGTGTTTTCTTTCAATTTGGTTATCCAGGAAACCTAAAAGGAAAACCTCTTGTACTTCCTCCTCTTGGCCAGTGCTTTGATTATTTATCTTGAAATGGTAAGATGACCCAGAAGCTCTCAGAGCCCCAACTGCTAGTAAGGAGACAATAACGATAAGGAAAGGTCTGGAAATCAAAGCTTAGGAGAAATTATTAAAAGAGCTAGATATGTTTAGTCTAGGTCAGTATTTCTCAACCTTGGCAACTTGAAGGGATATGGATGTCAAAGCTCAGAATTCCATAGTCAGCTTTGCTTTGCTAGCTATGGCATTCTGGGAGTTGAAGTCCACACCTCTTCAAGTTGTCAAAGTAGAAAAATACTGGCTTAGGTTGAAGAAAAGACAGCCAAAAGTTGCCATGTGGAAGATGGAACAGACTTGGAATGAGAGCTTTCTTCATCGCTGGTACTTACATAGCAAAACCCTGCACTGAACAAGGAAATTGGACTAAATTATATCTAAGTTAGTGTCTAAATTTCATGAGATCATCTCCTATAACATCCCCTAACTCATATGAGAGGATTGAAATTTACTGATACCCATCAGTAGAATAGTGCAATACACACACACACAAAGACTCCTATTCTGAACAGGATGAGGAGCACAGAAAGGCCAAGACATCACAATGCAGAAGTAGTTCGGTTTGTAGTGATTTAGAAAACAAGCATATCAGGGGTGGGTTCTACTTACCTTTACTACCGATTTGCAATGGGATCGCATGCGCAGATCACTGATGACAACATCCAGGGCAGTGGGCGGGACCTACCACCGGTTTTACTACTGGTTCTTGCGAACCGGTCTAAACTGGGGGCAACCCATCACTGAAGCATATATAAACTTACTTCGAAATCATTTATAACTTGATTTAACTTGCTTTTGAGAGATGTGCAAAGGTTTACCCTATCAGTTAGGGAACTCTGGCATCACACAGTTTTCATTCCCTTATCTTTCACTGGCCAATTTGAAGCTGGTGATCGATTGTCTACACTTCTGTGAATTCTGAAATGCAGGCAAATAGGCCAGTTAAAAAACAATCAGTACTATTCCACTCCAAGTTATTCAATTAATGCTCTCTCCACTCCAAATTACTGCAGACACATTCCCTATCTAATCCATGCATAGCAAATAAAATAATTAATTAATTAATTCCTGTTTCCACATTTATGTTTCCAGAACATACTATGTACACTTAACTGATTGGGATCATCATCATCATCATCATCTTCATCATCATATCTGAGCAGTTGGTTTTGAAGAATAGTTGTAAAGCCACCAGACCCTAATTCATCTGTTGCATTTAAAAGACTTTTTGCTAGTTGTGATTGTGAAAAGAGAGCATGCTGGCAATTTTGCAACAAAGCATTTTTCCCAGTAACTGTAACCATGGTTGCATGTTGCTGTGGCAGCTGTTGGAGGGGAGAGAGAAAGATGCATTCTAAACAATGCCTATTAAAAGGCACCAGGAGCAGGACCCTGTTCCCTTTCACAAGGCAGTCACTGTGAAAACACCCAACTAATATTCTGAAGAGAAGGAAGATACAGATAGATTCTTATTCCTTTTTATTTCTGCTCTACCTGCTTGGTAGGTATGCAAAAACAATTGCAAGAATCTGCAGAAATTGGCACAGTGATATAGAGATTCAGAGATTATTTCAGAGCCTTGCAAGAGTTTTCAAGAATTATTTGTGTTTACTTTGTGGCACGCAAACTTACAAAACCCCTTTGAAATATTCTAAGCAAACTCAAAGACCCAATACTAAAGGAAGAAAAGATAGAAATCAGTTACAAAAGAACATGCAAAGACTATAACAATCAATTACATAGGATAAGCAGCAAAAATCTACAGTAGTAGAACATATCCATGAACTGTCAAAAACTGCATTGATATTCCATCATACAGATAAATCCTGGCATACCTTCAGCTGGGAAAATTTAAAATGAGCTGGATCAAAAAATGGAAGAGAATTTTTGAAGTCTGCCTCTTTGCCCAGAGATCAACAGACATGTCTTATTGTGAACTTGTCAAAGATATAACTAAAGACACAACATTCTTTCTCATCACACAGCAATCAACCTCAGATAGGTCAACTAGAGCCGTCTTAGCAGTGTAATAATTAAAACTTAACTACAATAATCACTGGAAAAGAACGTTATCCTCTCAAGAAGCCTTCCTAGCAAATACAGTAGCTATTGACACTACCAATTACACAGGAGGCAGTCAACACACAGGAAAAAAATATATTCACCTCACTAGTAGATAAATAATCTACTAACCACAAGACATTAATCAATGTCAAAAAAGATCTACCCATTGGACCATCCCCTCCAAGCACAAGGAAAGCAGGCAGGTGGATGAAAATATAACCCTGAATCAACAACAAACTTTATTTCTCCAAACTCACTTGCTTTGGTGATGTTATCTAGTAGGGTTGGCAATATATTGTCATTTGCCTATCAAGGTTACTTACCTAAATATGCACACATAACACACCTGTGAGGTTTTGTATCTCAAGACAAAACAAAATAGATATGTTTTTAATAAGCAGACATGTTTTTATTAAAATACTTATGGAAATGCAGCTAGTCTATCTTGTACATATTTTCTGTTTTCTACTATTCTTCATATAGCATATGAATGCATTCCAAACATTTGCAAAATGAACTCTCCTAAAATGTAGTGTTTTCAGATTCTAATGTGTCAATAGTACTTGCAAATTATTATTGTCTTCATGTATGAATTGATGGTGAATGTGTATAAAGAAAGATATTCCTCACTGCTATTTTGTGACCTTGTTTACATAAAGCCAAAGTTAATAATAGTTTTTTTCTTTGTGCCTTTGAGTCGGGGTTGAATCCTGATCACTTCCTGGATCAGTCCCCACAGTTTTTTTGGGCAAGATTTCAAAAGCGGTTTGCCATTCCTTCCTTCTTAGGGCTGAGAGAGAATGACTGGCTCAAGGTTACCCAGCTGGCTTTGTGCCTAAGGCAGGATTAGAACTCCTGGTCTCCTTATCTCTAGACTGTAAACAGTAAATAGCCTTGGATAGTACAGTGGTCTAAAGCCCTGTTATTAACATCAGCTGCCTGCAATTATTGCAGGTTCGAATCTCACCAAGGCTCAAGGTTGACTCAGCCTTCCATCCTTTCTAAGGTAGGTAAATTGAGGACCCAGTTTGTGGGGGCAATAAGCTGACTTTGTATAAATATACAAAAGTATGAAGGTTATTGCTTAGCGCATTGTAAGCCGCCCTGAGTCTCCGGAGAAGGGCGGCATATAAATCAAATTAAAAAAAAATAGTAACAGAGTTGGAAGGGACCTTGGAGGTCATCTACTCCAACCCCCTGCTCATGCAGGAGACCTGTACTAGGGATTCGAACTGCCAAACTGCTGACCTTTCTGATCGACAAGCTCAGTGTTTTAGCCACTGAGCCACCTAGTCAGGTACCTCCTTCTAATTACTACTATTACTATTACTATTATTAAGACTTGACACCTTATTAAATTGCCATGTATATGATAAACTAACTGCACTTTTAAGCTGTTTTTTTTTCTTTTGCTTTCACCTTTTGCCCAATTCAACCCTTTTATCATTCAACCATAGGATTGTTAGGAAGATAGTCTGGCCATCAGAACATTTTCTTATTTGCAAGGAAGGAAGCAGGAGAAGGGGAAGGGAAGGGGAAGGGGAAGGGGAAGGGGAAGAAAAGAAAAAACTCTGTTTCCCATATTCAAGTGGGAGCTCTGGGTGACTTTTCTTGAGCCATTCTCTGCAATGAGCATTTCTATCATGTGCTGAAATCCCTGAGCAAGTAATACATAATTATTGTTTTTTAAAAAGGCTGATTGTATTGATTTTTATCTGGAATTCTTTAAGTGTCTCTTATTTTTCCTGTATTCCCCCTTTCCCAATGAATTCTTTTTTTATATATACCTACAGATTTTGTCCATTGACTTAAAAAGAAAGTTTTTATTTTTTAAAAATCATCCTCCCATGCACGAGTGTTTAACTGCATATCTAATTGTTGCATTTCTAAATTTTAATTGTTAAACTTTTAAATTTTAAATGTCCAAAACGGGTAGTTTTATTTTAATTAGATATGAGCCAAATTATTTAATATTTCTTAAATTGTTTTTTAAATTTTATATCTGTGTGTTTTATTTTGGCTGTACACCGCCCTGAGTCCTTCTGGGAGAAGGGCGGTATATAAATTAAATAAATAAAATAAATAAAATAAATTTCTCAGAGGTTAGAATCCAGTATTGTAGGCTAATTCTGCCCACTGCCAGCAGTTTGATTGTCACCAGCTCAAGGTTGACTCAGCCTTCCATCCTTCCAAAGTTGGTAAAATGAGGACCCAGATTGTTGGGGGCAATATAAATTCAATAAATAAACAAACAAACAAACAAACAAATAAATAAATATGCTGACTCTAAACTGCTTAGAGAGGGCTGTAAAGTACTGTGAAGTGATATATAAATTTAAGTGTATTTGCTATTGCTATTTCAGGTCTGGCACAAGATTTGTGCCTCTCCTTCTGTGTTTCTTGCAACTGGAAAAGTGTTTCCCAGCTAGGCTGCCTAGGGTATGTCAGGAGGTTGAGGCTATTATAATTATCTTTTACTGAGAAACCTTGGAAAAAGGGGATCTGCCAATGAGGTTGGAATTAACATCCTTCCCATCTCGAAATACCAAGCTATTTGAAAAAAAAAAGAATTAGAAAAGCTCAATCAGATTCTAACAGTTAATGGTTTTTTGGTGAATTAATTATGTTTGGCTTAATGGATTTGAGGTAGGAGTATATTTTTAAAAGTCCACTCATTTCTGTTGTGGTGGGATGCTTAACCCCACCCTTTATATGATTTAAAAATGGCTTTAAGCTATTGCATCAATTGTCGTCATATACTTGGAATCAAAGTATTCCCTTTTATTATTCAGTATTTTAATATTCATCAGTCATACATGTTAGCACTAGCACTACTTGTCTAGTTTGAAATCTGATGAATTTAATTTTAATTTGGACCTGAAATGTCATGATTTGGTTAACTCCACTGCATGAAAATCCACATTCAGATTACTGATGAAGCTTCTGGCATGAAGGTCACAATTGTGCCTTGTGCATGAGAGTGGAAGTTATGGAATTCGGCGACCAAATTGGAGGATAACGTTAATGAGTGAATAATAAAAAAAAACCAGAAGAAAATGCTGTTAATAGTATAGTATTTTGAAAATTCAATGTTTTGTCTGCAACACTGAGATATATTGAATGGCTGTTCCTGGCAACTGAAATCAAAATTTGAATAGATTTAATTATTCAGCCCAATATTTAGTTAATTTTAAGTTAATTGTAATAAACAAAGACAATTTTAATTGGTGATGGTATGAATTAAGGGCACATTTGTATTTCAAGCTTTTTTCCCCTTCCTGCTGGTAGATTATAGATCATGCAATCATAACAAATTATATTTCATAAATTATATTTCTGAAGTTTGAGTTCAAATCTGTTCCTCAGGTCCGCTCTTAACTGTGAAGGCTATTTTTTTTTTCACAGTTCTCTGTGATCAAAATAAATATTGAAATTTTTTTGGCACCCTCCCTCAGGAGAGACTTACAGAATTTCAAAAGGAAGTGGAACAGTTTTTCTGTAATTAACCAATTTTCCTTTCAAGCAAAGGAGGTACAAATTAATGTACATAACCATTTCCACTCCTAATGCCTTAGAAATAATACTTGTGGACATAATGACAAGTATGTCATTATGTATTGTGAGGGAAAATGGTGATCAACCTGTAAAAAAGATGGCTACTATAACATTTTTTATAATATGAACGTTTTTAATATGAACAATTTATTTTAAATCTGCAAAGCCAGTGAATTAAATATCATTTCAAAGACAATGGGAAGAGGCATAGTGTCCTGAAATGTTAAGAAGTTACAGCTCTTATTAAGATAAAGAAAAACACGGGAAGATTTTTGTTTGGCCTATGAAAACATTGGCTCATCCCCATTTCTGTTCCCCAACAGTCCCCCTCCCCCCATCCTTTTTTTTTAACAGCAAAACAAAACCAGTCAAAAACTTTGATTCAGCACTAGGGGTTTTTTTTTTATTTAAACAGCAAGCAAAGTAGATCTAATTTCAGCAAATCTGTTTTTCCTTTTGTTCCCATCTTCTGCCTCTCCAGTTGTTACTCCCTCTCTCGCACACATATACACACTCACGCACCCACAGAGAGGCAGGGGAACTGACTGTACATCTGGGTGTGATATCAGTGAGGGGCTCTGGATCAGGGCAAGGAGAAGAATAAAATACAGGTCTTTCAATCATCTGGAAAGCCCTTCAGCAGTTTCACATGGTGAATGTTTTTAGTCTAGAAACAGTCAATTGGTTTAACAAGTGTTTTCTGTCTGAATGGCTATGCAAAGAATGTCAGGCATGCAATGTCTACACATATAATTGCTTCACAAATTATATTAATTTTCCTTTATTTAGCTGGAAAGTGCAGCGAGTTCAGTTAGTTCAAGGAAAGCAATGCTGTAAACAGACAGCTTAAATGCAAGCAGTGTAAAGAGCAGCAGCTCGTGGAAACAGCCATAGATATTAAGACCATATCCTGCCTTGCTACGGATCACACATAATTGAATCATGTTCAATAGAAGGCCATTAAAAAATAGGCATGATTTGCAATGCTAATGTGATGAAGACAGCTGTCACTCGGATTTAAATATGTTTATTGAAAGCCTTGAATAAGCCAGGCATCTATTATCTTCTGCTTCTGCTGTTATCTGCTTATAAAACAAGCACGATATGTCTCAATAACATGCTCCGTTTTGTCTTTTAGTTGTAGGAATATGAAGAAGACTGAAAGGAGAGAGGAGGGCACATGAAATAAAACCACAGAGCGACTACTGGGAATATAAGAGGAACCAGACGGACCAATTCAGTGGAAATTGGATAATAGTTTCTTTGATAACAATTTATAAACACTATTTTTGTTAAAGAAGCTGGGCTGAAATGTGGCGGCTTATTAAATGTCAACTAGAAAATCACCCACAAGGGTCCCAGTGAAGACTCTTAGGCTAATGTATTACATAACTGGGGGAAACTCCACAACTTCTTAAGTCAAATTCTGATCCTACCTCGTTTGTGCCCTGACTGTCTCACTCAGTTATCAGCATCGCTCATCACTGTTTTTAGCCCCACTGTAATTCACCTTTTCCCCACTTTTGCGCCCCCCCCCACTTAGCACTATAGCTTGACCCCCTAACAAGCACTGACTATGGCTTGTTTCCTGTCGCTAGTTTTAATAACTAGTTGCATGATGGGAACGGGAGGGGATCCCTTGCCATTAATGATGCAGGAGAGGGAGAAACAATACTGTTGTAATAATATCAATGGACACAATTGAGCTGAACCAAATGTGTGTCAGTGAGGGAATCTTGGCAATTGCTTTTGCTTAAAAACCAGCCTAATGATGCAACACACAGAGCAAAAATGTACAACTTGAAATTTGGTATCACACCACTCAAAAATGAAATGTGTGTTTCTATAGCTTTTGCACTGTATGTATGTATGTATGTATGTATGTATGTATGTATGTATGAATTAGCTGATTAGCCATTTCAGCCAAATGGGGTTCTCATAAAATTCTCATTTTGTGTCCTCAAAATCTGCTCTGAAGGTTCATGGGACCCTCTGGAGTATATTTATTTGTATCAATCCATATAGATGCCCATTTCACAAATGTGAATCTGAGTGGCTGACAAACATTAACAAATATGGTATAAATACAATGTAATGTCACCACGATGTAAAAAAAATGTTGAGACTCCAGACAGAGTACAGAGAAGAACAACAAAGATGATTAAGGGACTGGAGGCGAAAACATATAAGAAGGACTAGAAATGACATGCTAGCAGTGTTCCAATATCTCAGGGGTTGCCACCAAGAAGAGGGAGTAAATCTATTCTCCAAAGCACCTGAAGTCAGGACAAGAAGCAATGGATGGAAACTAATCAAGGAGATATCCAATCTAAAATAAGGAGAAAATTTCTGACAGTTAGTACAATTAATCAATGGAATGACTTGCCTCCAGAAGTTGTGGATGCTCCAATGCTGGAAGTTTTTAAGAAGAAATTGGACAACCATTTGTCTGAAATGGCATAGGTTTTTTTTTTATTTGATTTATATGCCGCCCTTCTCTGGAGACTCAGGGCAGCTTACAATGGGTTAAGCAATAGCCTTCATACTTTTGTATATTTATACAAAGTCAGCTTATTGCCCCCACAATCTGGGTCCTCATTTTACCTACCTTAGAAAGGATGGAAGGCTGAGTCAACCTTGACCCTGGTGAGATTTGAACTTGCAGTAATTGCAGGCAGCTGATGTTAATAACAGTGCTTTAGTCTGCTGCGCCACCAGGCTCTAGGTTTCCTGCCAGAGCGGGGGATTGGACTAGAACAACTCCAAGGTCCCTTCCAACTCTGTTATTCTTTTATTATGTTATTCTGTTAAAGATGGAAAGGAAACTACATACCGTAGAAGGATTAAAGATGGAACCCCCAAATTGTGATATTGGATTTGTCTGAATCTTTCTTCATTTCTTGTCTAGTTTATTACATAATCTTTCCTAAATTATATATCATAGTTCAATCTTTTCTTTTAGGTTTTGTCTTTATTAGTAGCTTATGTTCCTCCTTTAGGTGCTCTCACAGTTTTTCAATTATATGCTGGCCTTGGTGTGTTTTTAATCATCTCTACCCCTTGATCATCTCCAACTTCAGTCTCTGTTGGCAATCCCTTGTAGGTAAATTACTTGATCTTGATAGTGGACCAAAATTCCATTCCTATCTCGTCAAAGGAATGGCCTACATTTTGGATTTTCCGGCTACAGATCTTTCAAGATAAACTTGTGAAATAAAATAAATTTCAACAAGGTCAATATTTTAAGTTTTCTCACCTGTAATTTGAGTCCTATATTATTTGAAAGCTATTTAGCTGTTCCCAGCTAAATAGAAGCATGTTGTGAATTTCTACTTGAATGCTTTTAATGGATTTTGTATTTTCTTAGTTCATTGATAGAGTGGTGTTTTTCCTCTTTCTTTCTTCTTCTTTTTAAGTATAAAAGAAACTATTCATTCTTTGCCTAGAACTGTGTAGGCGTCATCTGCCACCTATATAGTTATTCTGTTCAACAATAATTATGTAAAACTGATTTAGGTACAACTCTTAAATGCTATGCTTCAGAGCAGTCTTCATGTTATACATTTAGGTACTATGATTATGGTTTGCTTCTGCAGGTGCTCTATATTTCTCTATAGATTTTTTTTAAGTTTTAAAAACGTGATTTATCCTCCTGTTTGCATGTTGTGTTTGCATTATGTTGTATTTTAGGTGTTCAAAGGGCTTTGGAAATTATAGTGTTTGAAAAGAAACCCCTTAGAAAGAACTGATATTGGTTTGAAAAACTAGTGGTCCTGCAGAATAGTTTGCCCCTTTCCTCTGCAATTCCAGAAAGCTTCATAGCTCAGAAATCTAGGCAATCATCATGTGTGGTACAGCTTTTTACATGCACGTTATTTTCTGCTTTTTTTCCACTGCTGCAGAATGCTTTGAGTAAGGTATAGCATTGTATTCAGTCAATGATGAGAATGTTTGCTGAAGCTATCGGGGCAAATCCAATTTATTAACAGTACTGTGCGATAATCCTGTTCCAGTCATCTTCCATTCATCTAAAATGATATTTATAGACATGAATGTATTATCACAGTGTTCCAAAGTGGGCCGTGGGTATTTTTGTGATTTAAACTTTGATCCTCTCTCTTTTTCCAAACCTGATTCATAGATTCCTGTCCTTTCTTCCCTTCATTCATTTAAGATCCACCTTTTCTGTCCCCTTATATTAGGCCTTATTTTTTTAAAAATATTTTCTCCTAAGTGCAATTCTGCTTATATTTTGTGAACCTAGCAGATAGAATTGTTGGAAGACAGGGACTGGTCTTCTTGCGTCTGAAGTACTAATCTGAAGAGAGATTAATTATGTTATCTTTATATTGCCTTCATCATCTGCTGCGCTTTCATTCAGAAAATTGCATGGTTGCCAAACACATTTCAATTTTTCTATATTCAATAGGTCTCAGGCTTTTATGATCATCTTTCCTTTTTGCATAGCAGCAGAAACATAGAGTTTTGAGTCCAAGTTGCATTCAGTGCAGGAATACAAATTAAAACATCTCACTAGATAACTGTTCAGCCCTTGCTTGAACCATTCTGATGAACAGGAATTCACCGCTTGTCTGGATAAACTGATTATATCATTTGTCTGACTCTTTCTTTAACAAGATAGTACTAGAGATGGAAGTGGAATTATTACAACCTGCGAGTTGGAAGTTATGGTTCTATTCATATAGTCTAAATTTATACGTGTGCCTTTTTTTTTTTTTGCACCCAGGCCACATGTCTAAGTAATATCAACTACAATTCTATGGTTTCTTTCACATATACTATTTTCTATCCTATACCTGACTGTTGGATTTCCAAAATGATACTGGTAGAAATCCAGCAGTGATAGATTAGATCAGGGCTGTCAAACACTTGGCTCACGGGCTGGATGCATCACGGGCTGGCCATGCCCACGCCTGGTTTAGCAAAGGGGGAAAAATTCTCGATATGTCATATGACGCTGCTGTGACGACATGAGTTTGACACTCCAGGATTAGATGCTGTATAATCAAGTTTAAATTAGTTCTGGTTCAGCCTTCTCTTTTATAGAGTACTGATTATTTTCTTGACTGTATTTCCTTTTGAATGGAAACGGATCTGACAGCACACCATATAGTAAATTGAAAGATTTCAATTTTTATGAATTTCCCTCATCCATTTCTTTCATGCTTTCCACAAATTTCTTGTCCTGACCTGTCCCCTTTACTGTTTGTTGAGGACACATTATCACAACAGAGCCTTTATTTTATAGACAGCGTGCTGCTGAACCAGTGTGAAGGCCACACGTATGTCTTAAACCACTTGTATTGGTCTGTGGGATTTTATGGGAGAGGGCAGTTATAATAAATGTGAATGAATGAATGAATGAATGAATGAATGAATGAATGAATGAACAAATGAGCTAATGAGGTGGTTCAAGAAGTTTTGGCTTTAATGCAGCATTCTTACTTGGACAATGAAAGAAAATATTCCACTAAGATATATTAGATCACACGGAGGAGTCATCTTCAAATGTTGGCAACATGAATTGTTTCAACTAAGTTTCTGCAGGGGAAACCCTCTCCTGTCCAGGCACTAGGTTCTGTGCCTCCATGGCCTTTATATTTTGTCTGCTAAAGACAGATGTTTTCCCAGTAATTTTCTTCTGCCGGGGAGCATCAACTCTTTAGAAGACCAAATATGGGTCTTTCATGAGGTCAACATTTCCTTGAGTAAATTGCTGCAGTTGTGTTAGAGCTCAGTCAAGAAGGTGAAATAAGCTGTACAAAATGAAGTATTTCCTTTGTTACCTCTGTTACCTGAGTACAGGCAGTCCTTGATTTATAACCATTCATTTAGTGATTATTTAAAGTTACAACACTGAAAAAAATAACTTAGAACTACTCCTTGCACTTCCAACCATCACAGCATCCTCATAATCATGTGAGCAAAATTTGGGTGGTTGGTAACCGGCATATTTTTAATTATGGTTTCAGCATCCTGGGGGGATATGATCACCATTTGCAACCTTTCCAGAGGGCTTCCAACAAGCAAAGTCAATGGAGGAAGCCAGATCCATCTAATGACCATGTGATTCACTTAACGATGACATAAAAGCTTGTAAAATCAGGTGCGACTAACTTTACAATTGTCTTTCTTAGCAATGAACATTCTGACCCCAGTTGTGATCAAAGACCTAACTGCATAAAGAGGGAGTAGAGAAGTGAGATTGTATATGCTGGAATGTAGAGGGAATTGCTGCTTTGTGTGGGTTGCAACAGGGACTGACCTTGATCAGGCTGACCTCAAAGATTGATAAAGGTAGGCTGTACAGGCAGCAGTTTTTATATTCCAGCTCAAGGACAGGAAGAAATTACAATTGTAATACTGTGTGTATGTGCCCTGAGATTGCCCTATTTAAAACTAAAAGTATAATAAATTCAAGGCAATTAATACTCACGTCTTACATTTTTATGCTGCCTGCTTTAAATGACTACAGGATACAAGACAAGTTATTAAAACATTCACAGTACATTTAAAAGAGTATTTGAATAACTAGATCATAAAATCACAAAACCAGTGCATAATAGATAAAAAGATAAAGATAATAGATAAAAGAAGAAACAACAAAAAGAATAAAGTAAAGTTTAAATGGGAATTAATTTGTTTTATAGACGAAGATGAAGGGAAACATTCTTATTGCTAAATAAGTCTGCCATAATGGCCAATTCTGCCACTTAGAATGAGCTAAGAACTGAAGAAACATGAGTCACATCCTGGTAAAAGGAAATTTAAAATGGATCTCCATGAATAATTGAGTCAACATTTCCCACATATAAGCTACAGTTGCATTATTACTTTTTAAAATTCTTTATGTCATTTTTGTAAAGCTGAGAAAAGCAGCTGGAAATTTACTAAGCAAGTATGATGACTGCACTTGTTGATGCTCTCTGGTGGATGCAGGATGAGGGTGATACATCCATCTTGACCCTCCTTGACATATCAGCAGTCTTCAATGCCATCTATCACTATATTCTTCTAAAAGATTGTGGAATTGGGGGAGATAGATGCTCAGTGTTCTCTTCCTTCCTTCAGACCTTCCTGCAGACCTGATTCCAGTTGCGGTGGGTGGGGGAATGACCTCTAGCCTAGAGTCCTAGATTCCTTCTGTATGAGGATGGCACTTTCTCCATTTCTATTTAATTCCATAAAGCTGCTGGGTGAAGTCATCTATTGGTAAAGGATTATAGCTGATAATACTCAGTTACACTTCTCTATCCTGGGCCAATCAAGCAATACTGTCAAGGTTCTTATCTAATATCTAGAGGCGGTAGGAATTTGGACGGAGAAAAGCAGGTTCAGACACCACTCTAGCAATGTTCCTATGGACTTGAGGACTTTCCATACTTTGATCCTGGATGAGGTAGCACTTCCCCAAACAAAACTGGCATGCAATTTAGGGTCTCTTGGACTCTCAATCTCTGCTTGAGGAGCAGATGAACACCGTAACAAAAAAAGGCTTTGCACAAATCTCTACAGGGTACAAATGATGTCTGTTCTTAGATAGGGAGGTCACAATTACCCATGCCTTGGTTACCTCTCATTCAGATTATTGCATTACACTTTACATGAGCTATCCCTTGAAGACCGTATGCAAGCTATAATCCTGAATGCAATGGTGTAAATAGTCATGGGTGACTATGGTACAATTATGTCATAATTACATATAATTATAAAAAAATCAATTATTTCTATCATTTGTATGGAGAATGTTGGTAAGTTTGTAAGAAAAATAAACCAAATGAAGTTTTGCACAATCTAGGCCCATCTAAATTGAACATGTATTTAGCAGGTGACAGTAGTTGTGTGGCTTTGGAAGTTAAGTCTGATTAGATAGAGATAGGAAGCTAACAGGGAAAGTTAAGACTGTTAATTGTCAAATCAAAAATATATTCCTGAAAATAATAGCAAACCACTTCCATGTTATTGCCAAAAAACCTGCACATATTTCTCCATTTAGATACCAAGAAAAGATGCTATTGTTTATACTCCTTATACAGTGCATTTTGGAAACTGAATTTAAAACTGTTTGTTCCAATAGAAAAGAATACTTTTTGTAGCTCAGGGCTGAATTGTTGGGCCGTTGGTGCTTTCTGAGCCTGGTTGTTTTCTTGCAGACATTTTCTTATTAAATTAGGCAACATCTTTAGTGTTAGAAGGAAGTGAGGTTTACTCCAGAGGTGGGATTCACTTACCTTCCCTACCGATTCGCAAATGTGAGCGCGAATGCCTCTGCGCATGCACACGGCCTTCCACGCATGTGCAGTACTCGTGCATTATGTCAGGGTGGGTGGGTGGAGCCTCCCAAAGTCGCCACTACCGATTCGCCTGAACCGGACAGAACCGGTTGAATCCCATCTCTGGTTTTGCTATCTGTTTTTATATAGTCGCCTAGTCAATATTGGTGCGTTGTTTCTTCTTGGTGATAACTTGATTAAGCTGACCAACAACATCTATATACTATTCAAGAGAGACATCAAAAAGCTAAAAAGGAAACAAAAAACCCCAAAGACCCAAAATACCTTATTTTAATTGTAATTGTAATTAAAAAATCCTAAATGTAACTAAACCCTCAAAATATTTTTTTGCTGGGTTTTGAATTCACATTTTCTATACTGAGCAAAGGTCTTAATCCCTGGGCTATTTGAACAATGCTGGTGAAGGGAAGTGTAGAATCTATTACAGTGCATGGTAAGCATTGACTCAATTGAAAGGCTCCTCTGCAAACTAGCCAAGTCCCCATGCCTGAACTGCCGAGAGAACAGCCTTCTTCCATGACTTTAACTGAATGGATGGAGTAATTTTTTAAAATTTATTTTTATTTTTAATTTGATTTATATGCCGCCCTTCTCCGGAGACTCAGGGCGGCTTACAATGCGTTAAGCAATAGCCTTCATACTTTTGTATATTTATACAAAGTCAGCTTATTGCCCCCACAATCTGGGTCCTCATTTTACCTACCTTAGAAAGGATGGAAGGCTGAGTCAACCTTGAACCTGGTGAGATTAGAACTTGCAGTAATTGCAGGCAGCTGAATGTTAATCACAGTGCCTTAGTCTACTGCACCACTCAGGCCCAGAAGAGCTTAAAGAAGAGCTGGGAAAACACCAAAAAGGTGCTAGCAGATGCCACAGAGGCTTACAAAAAACAAGCTGACAAGCACAGATCTCTCCAGCCTCTCTTTTGAGTGGAAGACGGAGTCTACCTGTCAACTAAATACATTAAAGTTGCCTAGTAAAAAGCTAAGTCTGAAATTTTTAGGACCTTTCCCAATAGTGAATTAACCCAGTAACTGTCCAGCTCAGCCTCCCCTGCATACTTGGGAAAGTGCACCCAGTCTTTCACAGCAGTTTATTGAAGCCTGCTGTCTGCTCAAGACTGAGACCACAAGAGAAAGCAGCACCTAAACCAGTAGTGGTAGAAGGGGAACACTATGAATAAAATGGATTTTAGATTCTAGGCTGCATAGGGGCTGATTACAATATTTAGTTCATTGGAAAGAGTGCCCTTTTTCTGAGGCTACCTGGGTTAAGAGCTGGGATGTAAAGGCTGATAGGCTGGAAAAACAATTCCATGATAAATTTCTTAATAAGCCAAAGGATCCTCCTGCGGGGTGGAGAGAGGTGGTTGCAATTAACCTCCCATGTTCCTCTCTTTCCAGGACACAATCTTTGGCTGGAGCGGGGGGGATGGCCTGTCAGCCCTGGAAGCCATCTTTTATTTGGAGCTTCAGGGCTGCCACATTTAGTGCCTGGGAAAACAGGAAGGGGGGATTTGCAAGGAGTTGGTGAAGATATATAGCCATAAGAACATTCTTTTCCCTGAGAGTCAAGAACGTTTAGCCTGCGCCTAGATAGGAGTAACTGGGGGCTGTCTCCAGTTCAGACGGTGGATTGATTGGATCATGTGACGGACATGTGGGTGCAGGGGATGAGTCTTTGACTTTCTTTTGGATGGGGAAAACCCAGGAACTTTCAGATTCGGGTTTTCCCAGATGTGCCAATATGACATCTCTAATAAAATGGATCTTTGAGGAATTGCTAGCCTCGCAGTCTTCTTTAGTTGGGGGTGTTACTTGGAACCCTGACATTCAGTTTCCAAATGAAATGTATTCAGCAGCACACCCATTTAAATAATACTGTTAAAAACTTCATTTCACCCACAAGAGTGTGTATACAAGTGAAATACACTCCTCCTCTCCCTCCTCTCCAAACAACCAGTCATCCTCAATATGTGTATAGAAACACACTAATATAAATTAATGCCTTTTAAAATCACAGTAAACTCTGTTTTCTGTAATTATAACAAGCCCTAGAGTTTTAACCATGCAATAGTAATTTTTTTAGTCTGTATGCCATTATTGTCCTTTTGATTTTTTTAAAACTACATCTAACTTGAGCAAACAATGTTAAGTGGGGAAACAGATGTGATTAAATAGCCTGTAATTATGCCTTTAGTCATCTGTTAGCATCACAAGGCTTCTTCTGCTAGTATGACCAGGAAAAGTGACCTAGCTGATTTCCCAGCAGCTTTGCCAGAGACTGATGTAGAATAGATGGCCTTATTAAGCAATCAACAAAAAAAATCAGCCATTACAGTGTTACAGTGGAATAGTAATCAGCAGTGTTTATACTATTCACACACTTGCCCCACAATACACAATCAGGCCCATGAATTCTGCTAATTGGGTACCTTCTGCATCCAGAGGTGCCTGCTATAGGAGACAAAAGGGAGCTGAAAATTAGTGTTTGCAGCAATTAGTTTCTGCCTAAAGGCTTAGCCCAGTGGAGGAAAGCCCTGATTCACAGATTATTTTAGCAACTGTGGCATTCAAACATCCTGATTTTTGCTTGCTCTTAAGGGGGGAAAACGTTAGCTTGAAACCATGTATTTAGTTCTCCAACCCAAAGCTCTTTATTTTATACTTTCTGGTTTCTTCGGGACTAAGTATTTTACTTTTATGTACCTGCACAAAACCACAGTGAAGATTGAGGGAAATACATTTGCCCTCATGAAATGGCTTATTAAAGAAAGGTATATTTTCCAGTCATTATTTGCCACAATAATCTCTAATATGGTGTGAAAAGATTTCAACTACATGCAAACACACCACCACATACACACCAGGGGAGAAAGACACACAGAGAGAAAAGAATACAATGCGCCCAAGGTGTCACACAACAACACATTTGTCTCATAAACAGGACATTAAGAAACACGGACACAGAATACATTTGATTGGACTAAAGTTACAGGGCATTTACTAAGGGGTGCCCTTGACTGCTCAGTGGATTATGCTAAACTACGGTAGTTACAAAAACCTACTTGCCCTTTTTTTCCCTTTTGAATCTTTAGCATTTCTCATATAATAATCTGATAGGCAAATCTCCTTGCTCCATTTCTTGCCACGATAGGCTCCCCGCTGGAAGGGCGTAGAGGGCAAATTAACAGTAGCACAACTTGAGCGACCTCTTCACCTCTAGTACAAAGCATCAGCTGCTTATTCCAGCTCAGCTAAAGCTCTCCATCTGGGTGACTGTAGGACCTTAACAAAGGAGAGGGGAGGAAAGATGATTAGAATCCAGGAGGAAAATGGAAGAAAGAGGAAGAGAGAAACAAAAAGTCTTCTGTCAAACACTTCCTCTTCTTTGAAGGTCATCCTGGAAATATAACCTATGAATATGTTGCAATCTTCATTAGTTTTTGCTTTGAGCAATTATGAGGAAGGATGTGACCTTCAAATGATAACTCTTAATACCAAATATTGCATTATGAAACTATTAAATTGTAGGCAAATATTGGTACTTTGAAGACAATCAGAATAAGTGTGATAGTTTGTAGAGACACTGTACCAACATTTTCCTCAGGCTGATTGCATTACATATTGATATTAGCAAGTATCAGTATGTAGTGCAATCAGTCAGTAGAAAATGAGTGAAATGTAAACTAATGAGAGCTAATTGTCTCTTGTAATAGCAAGGACACAGAATTCTATCAATTAAATTAGTCTAAGCTGAAACAGAGATCAATGTAATAGTGTTGTGATACCAACCAATTTAGAACCCATAATAAAATGAATGATGTGCCAGCATCAAGGTGACAGAGCAACTAACAGAACACTTTTGATTGGATTTTAAAGTCTGTGGAAAAACTGCTACCTTTATGTTGTCATATATGATGGAATGTAGTAAGGAGGTGGAGTCCCAGGAGGGAGGGAATATATTTCAGAGGAATATGAGGCAACACAATCCGAATGTTACTACATGTGAGAGAAAGAGGATGAAGAAACCCCCTCTCTAATAGTTTACAGAACACATTGTAGATGCAGATAGCAGATTCCTCAGTCTGGCAGGATTTTTTTGTAAGTGTGAAAAGGATAAAGAACTCAGCTTGGAAGAATCACTATCAGAGGTGGTATTCAGCAGGTTCTGACCAGTTATGGAGAACCGGTAGCAAAAATTTTGAGTAGTTCAGAGAACCGGTAAATATCACCTCTGACTGGCCCTGCCCCAATCTATTCTCTGCCTCCCAAGTCCCAGCTGATAAGGAGGAAATGGGGATTTTGCAGTAAACTTCCCCTGGAGTGGGATGGGAATGGAGATTTTACAGTATCCTTCCCCTGACACGCTCACCAAGCCATGCCCACAAGCCATGCCATGCCCACAAGCCATGTCACACCCACCAAGCCACACCCACAGAACCGGTAGTAAAAAAATTTGAATCCCACCACTGATCACTATGCATTGTTCTTGCTTTTAGGCCTAAAGTTATAATATTTTAAACCAGTTGCTCCTTATGACTGGGGAAAGTACTGTGGGTCATTCCTTGTATGAGTCTTGGAATAGTAATAAAATACCTAAAGGATGTCCTTGATATATATTTTTTTTAATTTGATTTATATGCCGCCCTTCTCCGGAGACTCAGGGCGGCTTACAATGCGCTAAGCAATAGCCTTCATACTTTTGTATATTTATACAAAGTCAGCTTATTGCCCCCACAAACTGGGTCCTCAATTTACCTACCTTAGAAAGGATGGAAGGCTGAGTCAACCTTGAGCCTTGGTGAGATTCGAACCTGCAATAATTGCAGGCAGCTGATGTTAATAACAGGGCTTTAGACCACTGTACTATCCAAGGTTCTTCTGGAATATATCTGGAAATATTGAATTTATCAAGCCTGACACCTAATTTTACAAAAAATATCCTACTTGGAATTGCCTGTATTCTTAAATACTACCTTAAAAATAGTTTACTCCTTGATTAGGGATTGAATTATTAAGCCTCCTCCAGTTTTAGATTGTGAATCTAACTATAGATTACTCACACATAAGGAAAATAGGTGGGTGTGGAATATTGCAAGTATACCAGACAATTAAAGAAGAAAAAATGTATTGGGAGAATACCTGAAGCACAAAGAAAAAGATGCACTAAAATCACAAAAGTTTATTAAGTACTGGAAGGATTAAACTGCCCTACAAGAAAGATCAAATGAAGAATAGAAAAGAAACAGGGCAAGGCAATGGCCAGTACATTTTTTTAAAAAAAGCAGACAAAGCAGATAATAAAACCTGGTACAGTAATGGCTAAGAGTAGGATAACTGAAGAAAGAGGCAGAGGGGTTAATTCCGATTGCACAAAACCAAGCCTTAAGAACAAATGCACACAAAGCCAGAATAGAGAAGTCAACAGCAGACAGCAAATGCTGCCTCTGCAAAGAAGCTGAAGAAACAGTGGACCACCTAGATAGCTGTTGCAAGAAGATCACACAGACTGAATGCAAACAATGGCACGAGAAAGTAGCAGCAATGCTACATTGGAATATTCGTAAGAAATACCATTTGCCTGTAAGCAAGAACTGCTGGAACTACAAAATAGACAAAGTGGTAGAAAATGAAGAAGTTAAAGAGTTCTGGGAAGTTAGAATTCAGACAGACAAGCACTAGCCAGCTAACATCTCAGACTTAACAAGCAATGATAAGAAAAACAAAAAGTCTGGATAATGGACATGGCAGTACCTGGAGACAGCAGAAGAGAAGAGAAAGAATTTGAGAAAATCACAAAATACAAAGATCTGCAAATAGAACAGATTAACAGAGTTGAAAGGGACCTTGTAGGTCATGTTGTCCAACCCCCCGCCCTAGCAGGAGACCCTACACTATTTCTGACAAATGGCTCCAATCTCTTCTTGAAAGCCTCCAGTGATGCAGCTACCATAACTTCTGAAGGCAAACTGTTCTATTGGTTGATTGTTCTCACTGTCAGAAAATTTCTTCTTATTTCTAGGTTGAATCTCTCCTTGATCAGTTTCCATCCATTATTCCTTGTCTGGCATTCAGGTGCCTTGGAAAATAGCTTGACCTCTTTCTCTCTGTGGCAGCCCCTAAAATATTGGAACACTGCTATCATGTCTCCTTCTCTTCACTAGACTAGCCATGCCCAGTTCCTGTAACCTTTCTTCATAAGTTTTAGTCTCCAGTCCCTAATCATCTTGGTTACTCTTCTCTGCACTTTTTCTAGAGTCTCAACATCAGAAGTAGAATGACTGTATCAAAAGAAAGCAAAAATAGTGTCAACAGTAATAGATGGCTTGGCTGAAATCCCAAAACATCTAGAGAATCACTTGAACACCATTGGCATGAACAAAATCATGGTTTGTTACACACAGTAAGTCAGATGTTTAGATTGGATTTGGCATTTTTATCCACCTATCAAATCCTTCCCAAGGACCTAAGAAAGGCAGATGTTGTCTGATAATCTTAAAGGTATTCTGGAAGAATGTAAGCTGTTCCAACTTGGAACAGCTTACATTCTTCCAGAATACTTTTAACATTATTGGACAACATCTGTCTTTATCAGGTCCTTGGGAAGGATTTGATAGGTGGATAAAATGCATCAAAATGCATCTGTCTTACTGTGTGTAACATAATAATAATAGTATAGTATAATAATAATAGTAAAAGTATAGCTACTGTGTGTAACTATAATAATAATAATTCAAAATAATCCAGGCTCCTGAGACACCAAAGCATGCATAATTTTGAAGTCATCATTTGAAGTCCCATGAAATTTTGACAGGTGTGTCCCAAATTTCCAATTTTCAGGTAGAAGCATCACAATCTTATCAAATTTGGTGATCTCATTTAAATTTTGGCCATTTAATATTTGCAGATTGAATTAATGTTATTTAATTTGGGGTTTCTATGGAGAACAAAAGACAATATATGAAACAGCCTATGGATATGGCAAATAAAAAATAGTTTGCAAAGATAGAAACTCATGCTTTATTATTTTTTACAGGCAAATATCGGTGCTAAATTTATCATTTGCTTTTTGTAATGTTGGTTATCCTGATAAATATATAAGATGTGTGTATCATGAGAATCTATGACACCATGTGTGATGATCACCTACGTCATAATGTCTGTGCATTGTTGGATCCTTCAAAAATATGTAAAGATGGTAAAAAGGAAAGAGCTGATTTGGAAAAACAAAATAGATGGTTTGTGACAGCAGCTGACAAGTTCCACATGGGAAAGGTTGATAAATTGATTAAGGACAATTGCTGTCAATCTGGTCCTTCATAGCAATGTGTGATCATATTATTGTATTATTGATATTTGTGTTTGTGTATTGTGTTATTTAATATCAGAAGGTTTGTTCAAAATGCTGTGACAGAGATGAAAATTTCAGGAATTGAAATTTGCCAGCAATTATTTTCATCCTACGAGAATAAAGAATTTCTTCACAGCATTGTGACAACCAATGAAACTGGGCATTTTATTATAACTCTAAAAATAAAGTGTCAATCCTTGGACTATTACAAAACTACCTGTGTAAAAACAATTCAAAACCAAGCTTTTGAACACATTCAAAATTTTGAAACAATATTTAAGCAGAGTGCAGAAACACAAGAAAAATTTACTACAACATGAGAATGCTCACCCAAGAGGCAATTGAAAAGTTGGATCTCAATGTCTTATCCATGCTGCAATATCATGCAGACCTGTTGCGATACCATGTCCAGAATGGGATGCCTCACCCAACTAGCCGCAGCCAACTTTAAAATAATTGGGAGAACCAGACCATCTTATTTGTCTCTTGAGAAACCTATATATGGGTCAAGAAGCAACAGTGAGAACTGGACACGAAACCACTGATTGGTTCAAAATTGGGAAAGGAGTCCGGCAAGGCTGTATACTGTCGCCCTGCCTATTTAACTTATATGCAGAGCACATCATGAGAAAGGCGGGGCTAGATGAATCAAAAATTGGAATTAAGATTGCTGGGAGAAATATCAACAACTCAGATATGCAGATGATACCACTCAAACGGCAGAAAGCAAAGAGCCTCTTGATGCGGGTGAAGGAGGGGAGAATGCAAAAGTTGAGGCTTGAGATTCAACATTTAAAAAACTAAGATCATGGCATCTGACCCTCTCAATTCCTGGCAAATAGATGGGGAAGAAATGGAGGTAGTGACAGATTTTATTTTCCTGGGCTCCAAGATCACCACAGATGGGGACTGCAGCCAAG
Organism: Ptyas mucosa; assembly: GCA_012654045.1. NCBI lineage: Eukaryota > Metazoa > Chordata > Lepidosauria > Squamata > Colubridae > Ptyas > Ptyas mucosa. Next base: position 51,933,908 of record WNWU01000001.1, read on the forward strand.
AAATTAAAAGATGCTTGCTCCTGGGGAGGAAAGCTATGGCAAATTTAGATAGTTTATTAAAAAGCAGAGACATCACCCTGCCAACAAAAGTGCATATGGTCAAGGCTATGGTTTTCCCAGTTGCAATGTATGGCTGTGAAAGTTGGACCATAAGAAAGGCTGAGTGCCAAAGAATTGGGGCCTTTGAACTATCAAAGTTCAAAGGAGAAGACTCCTGCGAGTCCCTTGGACTGCAAGGCGATCAAATCGGTCAGTCTTAGAGGAGATCAACCCTGACTGCTCTTTAGAAGGCCAGATCCTGAAGATGAAACTCAAATACTTTGGCCACCTAATGAGAAGGAAGGACTCACTGGAGAAGAGCCTAATGCTGGGGAAGATTGAGGGCAAAAGAAGAAGGGGACAACAGAGAATGAGGTGGCTGGATGGAGTCACTGAAGCAGTCAGCGTGAGCTTAAATGGACTCCAGAGGATGGTAGACGACAAGAAGGTCTGGAGGAACGTTGCCCATGAGGCCACAATTGGTAGGACACGACTTCACAACTAACAAAAAATTTAAAATAATTATAAAATATTTTAATTTTTGCCATTCACATTTCAATTTTTTTTAAAAAAAATTGATTTATATGCCGCCCTTCTCCGGAGACTCAGGGCGGCTTACAATGCGTTAAGCAATTTGTCCTTCCTTTGGCATCTTTTCTTGATACATTAATTTCTTGATAAATGATGGATTCTATTCCATCATTTCTTGATATTAGTGTAACTCTTGTCTTGTGGTGAGCTGTCCCGTGGCAATTTGGCCATAGTGAGTTGGCTGTGGCAAGATGACTGTGGCAAGTTGGCCACGGCAAGTTGATCATGGTGAGTTGTTCTAGACTCTACCATGTCTGCCTTTTCCCAAAACTGAAGGAATAACTTCATGGGCTTCCATTTTGATTGAACTGAAGAGTTGGAAATGACTTAACAGGACTTGTTGAAGAAATAAAAGGTGGAATTTTTTCATAATGTCTTTAAGAAATTTATCCATCATTGGCAGAAGTGTGTAGCAAACTATGGTGATTATGTAGAGAATTAAATATAGGTAACAAAAGAGCTTATTTCAAGGATCACTTTCCTCTTTATTTATTTTAAATATCCTTATTTAAGCCATCCAAATGCCGTTGATAAAAGCATTTATTTTCATTCAGCCCCTTTGGTATGTGAAGTGGAGCTCTGTTTTAGTCAACCTTTTGTAATATAAATCTGTAGCTGTATTTAGCCTTACAGAGCTACAGGCATATTTTTTTAGGATTTAGGTCTAAGGTATTCTAGAATCTGCAATATATTGTAATTTTGTTTTTGCAGGTTTTTGCTAAAATTAATCTAAAAAGACCTGCTGCAAGATAATATTACACTTGTAAAAGGTTATGAATTAATCCCAGTTGGAATTCTTGCAGTTGCAGGATATATGATTAGGTGAAGGAAAGCAAACACAGACCAAAATGTCACTAGCCTTTACTGAATCCTGAGAATATCTGAGTCTGCATTACAAGAAGCACTCTTGTTTTTTACAGCATAAAACAAGTGAAACACCCTGCCCCCCCAGGTGTTTTAATAAACATTCTTCAGGCTTGGGACTCCTTATCCATTTCTCAGTTCTCAGGAGCTAAGGGTAGATTGTCTCTACCTGTCTCTGTCTCTCTCTCCTCCTCCCCCCACCTCTCATTATTATTATTATTTATTAAATTTATATACCGCTCTTCTCCTACTGGACTCAGGGCGGTGCACAGCCAAGTAAAAAACATACTAATACAAAATTTAAAAGAAATTTAAAAGAATTATAAACTTTGGCTGAAAATGTTTAAGATCTTCCAATTAAAACCCATTATACAGTTAAAAGACTAATATCTCAAAAAAAGGGGGGGAGGGGTTTATTCCAGCCCTGCTTGTTGGAAAAGTTTTTAGGGCACGGCGAAAAGCCTGGAGATCTGATATCCTTTGAATCTCCGGGGGCAAGTTGTTCCAGAGGGCAAGTGCTGCCACAGAGAAGGCCCTCCCCCTGGGGGTTGCCAGCCGACACTGCCTGGCTGACGGCACCCTGAGGAGTCCCTCTCTGTGGGAGCGTACTGACTGGTGGGAGGCTATTGGTGGCAGAAGGCGGTCCCGCAAATACCCAGGTCCGATGCCATGGAGCGCTTTAAAGGTGGTGACCAACACCTTGAAGCGCACCTGGAAGTCCACCGGGAGCCAATGCAGCTCACACAGGAGAGGTGTCACATGGGAGCGCCCCGTCGCTCCCATAATCCCCCGTGCGGCCACATTCTGCACCAGTTGGAGCCTTCGTGTGCACCTCAAGGGGAGCCCCATGTAGAGAGCATTACAGTAGTCCAGGCAGGAGGTGACGAGTGCCTGAGTGACCGTGTGTAAGGAGTCCCGATCCAGAAAGGGACGCAACTGGCGAATCAGATGAACCTGATAAAAAGCCCCCCTGGCCACAGCCGTTGTATGCTCTTCTAAAGACAGCCGTGCATCCAGGAGGACACCCAAGTTGCGAACCCTCTCCGTGGGAGCCAATAACTCGTCCCTAATAGCCAGCGATGGCACCAGCTGGCTATATCGGGACGCCAGAAGCCACAGCCACTCGGTCTTGGAAGGGTTGAGTCGGAGCCTGTTATTCACCATCCAGATCCAGATGGCCTCCAAGCACTGGGACATCACTTCAAGGGCATCGTTGGGATGGCCTGGGGTGGAAATGTACAGCTGAGTATCATCAGCGTACTGATGGAATTCCACCCTAAAGCCACGGATGATCTCGCCCAGTGGCTTCACATAAATGTTGAACAGAAGGGGCGAGAGGACCGATCCCTGCGGCACCCCCATGGATAACCATGCAGGGAAAGAGATTGGTGGAAAGTGAGTAAATTACAGTACAGCAGGGGTACAGTACAGTACAGTACAGTACAGCAAAAATGGGAGGGAGGGAGGGAGGGAGGGAGGGAGGGAGGAAGGAAGGAAGGAAGGAAGGAAGGAAGGAAGGAAGGAAGGAGTAATGGGAATCTCCGATCCAATGTTGTGGCAACTGGGAAAAGCGTCCATGTTGAAGAGAATATTCTGGTATAGCACCTGCCTTGTCAACTGTACACCTAATCACAATTTTTTTAATATGGCTTTCAAGCCAGCTCTGGATTAATTTAATAGACATGACATCCAGCCCATATTTAGCTAGCTTGCTAATTAGAAAAGTACAGGCATTTTATCAATGCTTTGTTGAACTCACATATATTCCACCCATTCCTAATTCCACATGTTATTTAAGAAGTAACCAATTAGAAAAATTGTTCAATGTGTCTTATTTTTGATAAATCCAGCAGTCAGTACTAAATGGCATGACTATTAATAATGATCGCTAGATTATTAAAGCTGTGGTGGCATAGTGGTTAGAATCCAGTACTGCAGGCTACTTCTCCTGACTGCCAGCTGGCAGTTCAGAAGTTTGATTCTCACCAGGCTCAAGGTTGACTCAGCCTTCCATCCTTCTGAGGTTGGTAAAATGAGGACCCAGATTGTTGGTTGCAATATGCTGACTCTGTAAACTGCTTAGAGAGGGCTGTAAAGCACTGTGAAGTGGTATATAAGTCTAAGGCAGGGATGGGCTTCAAAAATTTTAGCAAGGGGTTCTCTGCCTGGTTGCTGAGTGGGCGTGGCCATGGTGGGCATGGCCTAGTTGGCTTCCTGCACTACTGGGGGGGGGGTGTTTTTGCCCTCCACGGGCTCCGGAGGCTTCCCTTGAGCCTCCGGGAGGGTGAAAATGGCCTCCCCAGGCTCCAGAGGCTCTCTGGAGGCTGGAAGCAGGTCCATTTCTGGCCTTCCCAAACTTCCGGTAGGCCTGTTTTTCGCCCTCCCTGAGCCTCCGCGTGCGCCCTGCACTTACCTGCATCCAAAATGGGCTGTGTGGGGACACTTGGGAGGGGCAGGGTGGGCGGGGCCAGCCAGGAGTGGGATTTGGAGATTCTCTGAACTGCACAGAATCTTAGCTAGAGGTTCTCCCGAACCCCTGCAAGTCCCCAGCAGCCCACCCCTGGTCTAAGGGCTATTGCTATAACTATTGCTATTTTGAAAGTGTGTCTTTCTAGACTCCTCCCAAATATCAAAGACAACTTGTATTTCATGTTCTATTTGAACATAGAGATACCTGCCAGTTACCTGAAGCTTGGCCCATGCTGCAGATTTCGAAAAGTACTGCTTCATCCCTCAGCAAATCTTTTTAGTAAAACATGAAAGATTTATATGATGTGAGGAGAAACCAGCAAATCTCTTGAAGCCACTTGCCGTTTTTAACTGTGCAATGAAATACAGAAACTAATTTCAGAAAAGCAATGTAAAAGGATTACCTAAGGGGAATATTTTCCTTTCCTGTGTTAGCTTGGCTGAACTTTTTCTTATGCAAGAGCATACGAATTGCATTTCCTACCATTGATTAACCCTAGTGAATGAAATCTCTCAGACTCGGAAAAAGACTTTATAGAGCAGAATGAACTCTTATCATTTTTCACTTCAGAAATCGAGTCAAGGGTGTCCTTAAGAGGGAGGTTTTTTTTTTAAAGTCAAGATGATGACTACAAAGTCCCACACACAGCGGGGCCTGGATCATGCAATTTCAGCCGCTATCTTGACTTTTATCGTACAAATGCATATCTTAGTGCCTCTGTTTTGAATTCTTCTAGAATTCTGTTGTGCAGGCATTTCACTGACAGGACAGCACTATAAGAATTAGAACCAGAACAGACATAATTAGTTAATAAGTGGAACAACTTGCCTGCAGAAGTTGTGAATGCCCCAACTCTGGAAATTTTTAAGATGATGTTGGATAACCATTTGTTTGAAGAAGTGTTGCAGTGTTTCCTGCCTGGACAGGGGGTTGGATTAGAAGACCTCCAAGGTCCCTTCCAACTCTGCTTTTCTATTCTATTCAATATATCATAATTATTAAAGGGATTTTTTAAAAACAATATACATTGCTTGAGCTGGTGGGGGGGGGAGGGTGATATTTAATTTCATTTTATCTTCTGGTTTTGCTCATAATGTTTCTTTGGTCATATAGTAAATCATCCAAAGAGAGATTCCCTGTTTAGGAAAATATCTTTGAACAATTAGTTCAGTAGTGGGTTCCACTTACCTTTGCTACCGGTTCGGAACCGTGAGTGCGCAGCGCATCTGTGCATGCGCAGAGCGCCCGTGATGACATCCGGGCGGGTAGGCAGAGCCTCCCACCGCCATGTACTGGTAGAAACCCACCGGGTTCTGGGCAAACCGGTAGAAACCCACCACTGAATTAGTTCCTACTGATGAAACAATATCCTGTACCATTAACTAGAAAGCTGAATACCGAACTAGTGGTGAGTCAACAGCTAAAATAATGCAGGTAGTCCTCAATTTACAACAGTTCATTTAGTGACCATTTGAAGTTACAACGGCACTGTAAATAGTGATTTATGACCATTTTTCACACTTATGACTGTTGCAGCATCCCCATGGTGACGTGATCAAAATTCAGCTGCTTGGCAACTGACTCATATTTCTGACGGTTGTAGGGTCGTGGGGTCATGTGATCCCTTTTTGTGACCTTCTGACAAGCAAAGTCAATGGGGAAGCCAGATTCGCTTAACAACCGTGTTAATCACCTGCGTGTGATTTCACTTGATAGTTGTGGCAAGAAAGGTCGTAAAATGAGGCAAAATTCACTTAACAAATGTCTCACTTACCAACAGAAAGATTGGGCTGAATCGTGGTTCTAAGTTGAGGACTACCTGTACTCTAGAATTCTAATAAGCTGGATTTAAGCAGGAATATTTGATTAAACTTGCATCCTGCTAATATCCATGGATCTAGTCTAAGATGCCGCCATAAATTCAATCAATCAATCAATCAATCAATCAATCAATCAATCAATCAGAATAGAGGTGGAAGAGATCTTGGAGGTTTTCTTATACAACCTCCTGCTCAAGCAGGAGACCCTATACCATTTCAGATAGGTGACATCTACAACTTCTGAAGGCAAGCTGTTCCACTGGTTAATTGTCCTCACTGTTAGGGAGTTTCTCCTAAATTCCAGGTTGCTTCTTTCCTTGATTAGTTTCCATCCATTGTTTCTTTTTTTGTCTTGCCTTCTGAAGCTTTGGAAAATAAGTTGACCCCCCTCTTCTTTGTGGCAGCCCCTCCAATACTGGAATACTGCTATTATGTCATCCCTAGTCCTTCTTTTCTCTAGACTGGCCATACCCAATTCCTGTAACCTTTCTTCATATGTTTTTGTCTTCAGGCCCCTTATTCATCTTAGTTGTTCTTCTTTGCACTTTTTCCAAAGTCTCAACATCTGTTTTGTAATGGGGAGACCAAAACTGGATACAGTATTCCAGGTACGGTCTTACTCAGTGGTGGGATTCAGCCAGTTCACACCACATCAGGAGAACCGGTTGTTAACTTTCTGAGCAGTTTGGCAAACTGATTGTTGGAAGAAATCATTAGGTTCTGCGCATGCGCCCGGCCTCAAAAACGTATCTAAATAGGATAGCATAGAGCCCGGGCGGGTAGGCAGGGCCACCCGCGATTTCCGCTACCGGATTCGGTGAACCAATCCAAACCAGCTGAATAACATCTCTGCTACTGTATTAAAAATTAATTCTACTTATTAAACATTAGTCCTACTGTATTTGACAATGGCACTGAGCATGCTGCTGATACTCTGATCAAAGAGAATTGGGATGGACTTCTGTTGCTAATAAGAAATGTCTTTTTTCTTCCTTATTTTCTGCCACTGGTATATAAAGTGTCACTATTACATTTTGTGCTAAATGCTTGCTGCTTCACAGCTCATCATTATAACAGAAAAACCTCACCCACATTTTGCGATGAAAGGACAAGGAAAGTAGTTATGGGAACTGAATTTGATTTTGATTATGCTTGTAAATTTCAGGCTCAATTGCTTCTGCCACTGTGTCTTCACAAATATGGTACAATCAAGCTGCCAAACAAAATTTGCTGCCAATATTGCTGAAAATCATTTTAAAGTGAGGAATAATTTTCAGAGTATTGTACTTTCCTAGTATAGAATCTGAATGGGGAAACAAGGAAAGCATAACCAACCATATGACAAACGGGATGGGATAATAAGTGTTTACTCCATCACATCCTTTTTCACATCAAAAGGATAGACCAGTGTATACTTCTTCATGATTCAAACAGCTGTACTTCACCAAGGCTTATTGCACTGAAGCTCTCTTCTTGGTTTCTCCTTCTGCTTAACTGATCTTCAATACTGAAATAAAACCAGCTAGGGGAAAAGGGTAACTTCCCCAGAAAAACTATGGTGGGTTAAGGAGAGAACCAAAGGGCTGTGGGTCCCCATAATCTTGGCTGTGGGCTCTAGACCTCTATAAAATATTGTCCGCAAATTTGTCATATATGGGAAATAATTGTATTACTAACTTTCCTTTATTTTAAAATAAATTTAATTTAAAAGGTAATTAAATCAGAATTACTTTTTTTTCCCCTGGCCCTGCTTGTTTCTTTTTCCTAATGACACATATTTTGGAGTGGGTCTCCAACATGCTGCTCAAAGATCAAATCTAAAACAAATTGTACAATCCTGAGCTAGACAGAAAAAAGTGGGAAGGAATGAAGGATTTATATGCTTCTATGGCTAAAAATTGTATCAATCCATTTTGTATTCGCAAGGCTGATCCAAAGAATTATTTTCTAAACTATTTGTGAGCAAATTGTATCATGAGTGCAATGAAAAACTTGGGAAGTATTTCCCAATTGAATGAACAACTGATGCAGCAGAGAGCCTGGCGCTGTTTGCTTGGCTGCAGCCATTTCCATTGCTAAGAGATGCGATCATAAAGCATTATGTCAGGTGACCACATTGCTTGGACTCTGTGGGTTGTTAAATGAGAAGAGGTGGGAGACCCAGACAAACAGACCAATGGGTGCATAGACATTGTAGAGAGGTCTTGTATACAGGTAAACAGGTGCTCCAGAGTGCAGGTGGATGTGTGGGTTCTGGGGGAACAGGGGGCTCCACTGACAAGTGCACCATAATGTGGGCAGGGACTTGGAGACTAGGGTGGTTGGGGGTGGTTGAGGATAGGTGCTAGGGAGCGCAGGTAGAATAGAATAGAATAGAATAATTTTATTTCTATACCGCCCCTCTCCTGAAGGACTCGGGGCGGTACACAGTACAATACAAATATCCCAATTAAATTTAAAAATTATTAAAATTATTACATTTATGGCCAAAATTCATTAAAAACCCAAAAATTTAAAACTCCGAATTTAAAACTCATTTACAAAGATAGCCCTGCTTGTCGGAAGAGCAGAGTCTTGAGGGCACAGCGAAAAACTTGGAGGTCAGAGATTGTGCGTATTTCCGGGGCAGTTCATTCCAAAGGGCAGGAGCTCCCACAGAGAAAGTTCTCCCCCTGGGTGTCGCCAGCTGACATAGTTTGGCCGATGGCACCCTGAGGAGTCCCTCTCTGTGGGAGCGAACTGGTTGGTGGGAGGCTATCGGTGGCAGAAGGCGGTCTCATAAGTACCCAGGTCGTGAGCCATGGAGAGCTTTAAAGGTTGTAACCAACACCTTGAATCGCACCTGGAAGACCACTGGGAGCCAGTGCAGCTCGCGCAGGAGAGGTGTTACATGAGCGCAACGAGTTGCACCCATAATCACCCACGCCGCCGCATTCTGGACCAGTTGGAGCCTCCAAGTGCTCTTCAAGGGGAGCCCCATGTAGAGAGCATTACAGTAGTCCAGCCGAGAGGTAACAAGGGCGTGAGTGACCGTGCGCAAGGCGTCCCGGTCCAGAAAGGGACGCAACTGGCGTATCAGGTGAATCTGATAGAAGGCCCCCCTGGCTACAGCCGTCATATGCTCTTCTAAAGACAGCCGTGCATCCAGGAGGACACCCATGCACCCAAGTAGGTGCATGAGTGCCACTGTGAGATGTGTATGCATCACAAGCAGACACTAGAGAGTGTAAACAAGTGCACAGGTACCATGGGGATGAGATGGGGGTATCACAGGCAGGCACTACAGAGAGTATGCAGGTACAAAAGCAGGGCCAGCAGAAGTGACTTCAGATATCCTGTCAGCTTCCACATTGACTTGATTTGCCTGGTGGAAGTTGGCAGGGAGTGTCAGAAATTGCAATCACTCACTGCAACTTTATAAGGGCGGCCCAAGCACCTAATGTCTGGATTTAATTTTTTAATTTTTTTTTAAAATTTTTATTTGTATTTATATGCCGCCCTTCTCCGGAGACTCAGGGCGGCTTACAATGTGTTAAGCAATAGCCTTCATACTTTTGTATATTTTATACAAAGTCAGCTTATTGCCCCCACAAACCGGGTCCTCATTTTACCCACCTTAGAAAGGATGGAAGGCTGAGTCGACCTTGAGCCTGGTGAGAATTGAACTCGCAGTAATTGCAGGCAGCTGGATGTTAAATGCTGCCTTAGTAGGAGGCATTAGCCTCCTATGCCACTCAGGCTCTGGATCATGGTCATATAATGCAGGAATGCTGAGACTACCCCAAATTTGCGGACTGCTTATAAGTCCCTCTTGTTCAGAATTTACAACTTTGAATGGTCGCTGAATGATGGCATAACTTCAGGACTACCGTATTTTCTGGCATATAAGACAACTTTTTAACACAGGAAAATCCTCTCAAAAGTCGGGGGTCGTCTTATACGCTGGGTATAAGCCTACTGATGCTCCGACTTCCCTAGCTGACCCCCAGTGATGGTGAGCCCCAGCTGTCTGGGGAAGTCGGAGCGTCGGTAATATCCACCTGGATGCCTGGGACGGTGGGGGAAGCTCTGCGCAGCAACCAGCTGGGTCCAGCATTCAGCGGCATGCAGCCTTGACGAGATCGGCACAGCTTCCCGAATCTGAGTTGCCAGCGCTGACTGATGACGCTACGGACAACATTGAGGGGTAGTCTTATACGGCGAGTATAGCCCAAACCCTATATTTTAATAGGAAAAGTAGGGGGTCGTCTTATATGCCCAGTTATCTTATACGCCCAGTCGTCTTATAGGCCGGAAAATACAGTACCTGCATTTGAACAAGAACAGTTTGTTCAGCTGGCAGAAACCCAAATGAGGGCTTCAGGCTGAATTTGGCCTGGAAACAAAATTAAGTTCCTCATTGCCTTGAAATTGCCATGGGACAGCTTGCCCCAAGACAAGAATTATACTAATATCAAGAATGGGGAAGAATTTGAATGAGAAATACCATGATTTGATTCAGAAATTGGATGCCTTAGAATCGCCAAGCTTAAGGGTATGGTGGGAATGATTCAGCTTAAAGATGCTAATAAACGATTTGCAATGAATGTGGTAAAGGTTTTGAAAGAAACAAAAATACTCAGTCTGAAGGCACTTAGTTACAGCACCTGTATTTCAGAAATAATCAACGTTTTCTAAAATTCACCATAATGCTGGGCATAACTAACATATAGCAGTGTTCATGAAAAAAAAATGATACAGCAGATATTATCACTGCTGCTGTAGTATAAGCTGCAAATTGAAACTGCTTATTGTGAGAATATCTATTTTTATCCAGCAAAGAACCCCAAATTCCATTATTTTAACTTTTGTCTGACTTTCTCTTGGAAAATGGGAAGCCTGAATGGAAACAGAAAATGGTTTTTCCAGCTCTTCCTCCACCTACAGTTCAGAGGTTTAAGCAATTCAATAAACTTTGGCATTTAAATAAAAATGGATCAAATCTTTTTTTTTTGTCTTAGTGCTGGTGTGAAAAAGGGTTTTGATTCAGCATTTGCTGAGAAATTTACTGTTGTGGACTCATCTAAGCTAAAGAAAGAGTGGCATTTTAAATGTCTTTGCCAATGGTTCACTTTTAAAGGAAAGGAGAAGTTGATTCAGCTTGGATGACGGTTCATTGCCAATCCAGCATGAAATTTTTTAAAAAATCTTTCTTGGTTTTTGTTTTAATCTCATTTTTAGATTTTGTCTGTTTTTGGGGGGTTTTGAATTTATTTTGTTCCTATATGTTACTTTCTGATGGGTTTTTGGTTTTTCAAAATGTATATCCTCCAATAGAAATCCCAGTCCATATCTATATTTTAAGACATAGACATTTTTGAGGTATCTCCATACCGAATTAGACAACCTACATAGAACATAAAGTTGATTTTGTACAAGAAATACATATTTTTTCCACAAAGGAAAAACTTTGATCTAGGGTCTGGGTTGGTCATGTATATATTAGTTGAAATTTAAAATCTGCTAAAGGTGTAGTGATTATAATTAAAAAGCACTCAACAATTATGGTTGAATAAGAAGTAAGTGACCCAAAAGGATATTTTTATAATACTGGTGACAGTTTTAATCAAAATACTGCATTTATCAATTATTATGGTACTTCTAAAGATATATTAAATAGATGTTTTGCACATTTCTTTACTGTCTCTGTGGATCAGATAATTGTGGCTGAAAATTTCAATTACGTTCTAGAGTCTTTATTTGATTGGAATACTATTCCACCTAAATTTAATTCATGTATATAGAAAGTATTGCAAATTTAGAAAATTAGTATAGGATTCCTTTGATATAATAACAGAGCTCTACTTCAAACCACAGTTTTCTCTATTAAAAGTTGCAAATCATATTTGGAAGATCTTGGGATAGAAGCAGTGGTGAAATCCAAATTTTTTTACTACCAGTTCTGTGGGCGTGGCTTGGTGGGGTTGGTGTGGTGTGGCCTGGTGGGCGTGTCTTGGTGGGTGTGGCAGGGGAAGGATACTGCAAAATCTCAATTCCCACCCCACTCCAAGGGAAGGATACTGCAAAATTCCCATTCCCTCCCCACTCCTTGGGCCAGTCAGAGGTGGTTTTTGCTGCTTCTTCAAACTACTCAAAATTTCCGCTACCGGTTCTCCAAATTGCTCAAAATTTCCACTACCAGTTCTCCAGAACCTGTCAGAACCTGCTGGATTTCACCCCTGGATAGAAGTAACATTTTGACTTAATATACACATGATATACTTTCATCTAGCACAATGTCAGTTTGGCTAAATGGCAACTAAATCTTTATTTTAAAAATGTCATGGACAGAGTATTAATATTTTAGGTCAGCTTATTGCCAATGAAGCCCTGACAAATCTGAATTATGCAAAGAAGAACTTAGATTGTCAAATGAGAACATATTCAAATAAAACATATCTTGACTTCACAATTTAGATCTAGCAAACTGTGTCTGAATTTCAAAATTACTGGGATTTGTTTGATTGCCAAATGTTAGTATTATATAGTCAAATAAAACATATCTTGATTTCACAATTTGGATCTAGCAAATTGTGTTTAAACTCCAAGCTACTGGAAGAATTATTCCAAAGGATTTTTAGCCTAATGTATTTTTTAATAAACTCACACATAGGTACTCTGGGCAGCTGATACAACCCTATAAACCATCACCGCCCAGTTTATGAACTGGTTGTTTATGAATGTAATGGAAAAGCTGATCAATGTTACTCAGTAAATTCAAGGATTATTTATGTGTTTAAAAACAGTTTATATAGTATATATTACCCTCCCTCCTTGTAAGATAAACTTTTAAAAGATTTTACAATCTTGAATTTAACATAGCATTTTAGAAGACAAAGAAGTCATGATTTTCAAGGTGAACTAAATGTTTAAAAGCTCTCTTCGTATTTTAATTGAAACATATTTTGACAACAATGTATATATCAGATTTTAAAAACAAAATAATCAACCTATAGTTTGCTATTTTGCTATTGCTCCACTATAGTGCATAGTGGAAGCAAATATGAATTTGGTATCTTAAGAAACAGTGATAATAATATTGTCCTATTAGGAAGTATCAAATATAAAATAAACCCTTTTTATCTTACTCCATAGGAGTTAATCAGAGAATGTCTGGAAATCTACAGATCATTGTTTGGCTAACACTAATAGTTACAGTTCATTAGTAATTCTGGCAGAAAAAATTATGTAACAGGAAGTAAATGGAGACTGATCCACTCCTCCCCTATTTAAGTATCTTCACTAAAATGTTTCTAAAATATATATGTCCAGGCATTCTATATAAATTTCTACACATTTAAATTTTAATCCAGATGCCGCTCATAAAACAGTGTGAAGATATATATCATAAATTATTTCTTTCTCCAGATACTTGGCGTTCACAAATAAGTCCTCTTATTTGTCAATGGAACCTATCCCTGTATTCCAGATGTTAAGGTTGAACAATGTTTGGAACAGGTAGCTCTCAATTTATGAGTGTAATTGAGCCTGGAAATATGGTCCTAAGTTGTGACAATCATTAAGTGAGTCATCATGTGATTTCAGAACTTTTTTTGTGGCAGTTGTTAAGTGAGTGCCATTGTTGTTAAGCAAATACTGTGGTTGTTAAGTGAACACAGTGGTTAGGGTTAGTTGTTTTTTTTTTTTGCTGGAAACTGGAAGTTAACCAGTTTGGCAAAAATGCTGAAAATTTCAGTCATGTGACTGTGAGATGCTGCAAATGGCTGCAAATGGCTGTTCAAAGTTATGATGGACCTCCTCTGAGCTTTTATGGCCTACCTGGTAGTTAGGACGGCTGCCCCCCTCATGGTTATGTAATCACATTTTGGGTACTGATTGCAAATCACCCAAAACGGGGGGGGGGGGCTACTTCCAAGTAGGCCATAAAAGCTCCGAGGAGGTCCATCATAACTTTGAATAGTCATTAAGTGACTGGTCATAAGTCAAGGATTGCCTGAATTTTTGGGGGGAAGCCATATTTTAACTCGATATAATTGCCAACTACACAATTATGGGACCATCATTACAGCAGCAATATTAAAGAAAAGCTATAAAATAAAATAATACATTAAAAAGAGTAACAATATCACTGGGAATTACTGGATATTTAAATTGATTTAATACAAGAGCAGCAACTTATCTGACAGAGGACAGCTGTCTGACAGCTATTACAACAGAGAAGCCCCAATTTTGCAAAGTCACGAGGCAGGTAACTGCAAACCACAGAAGGGCATCTCCAATGATTATAAATGCTTGGGAGCTGTCAGGCTTGGAGACATTTTTCTAAAATTTATTACAATCACAGGCAGCATCGAAAAGGAATGTAATTATTTCTTTCCTTGCCCTAATCCATTAAAACAAATCATTCCTGAAAGCTGAAGCTCAGGACTATAGCAATTGAAGAAATAATTAATTCCTCCACAATCACTGTGTTCCTCATAATTATTTTGCACTCAATAGCTCATCTGCTTTGGCTTTTGATCATTGGTCTGCTGGGCCTCCTGATATAAATTTAGGAAACTGGCTGTCTATTTGTCCAATCAGCCTGGTGCTGGACTAATTCATTTGACAAGTCTCAGGCCAACACACTTTTCAGCCTAGTGATATGGGAGCCTTTTGATTTGACAAGTCTGAGATATTCAAGAATGCAAACTGTTTTCTCTTCCATTTTGTGGTCACCTCATGCACGGAGATATAGGCAAATTACTGTTAAGATAAATATATTTGCTCCATCTCTGCTTCAAAATTGATGGAATGGCCCAATTATTCAGAAAGCGTCTCCTGCTTCCAATGCAAGATAAAAAGCAAGCAATTCATACAGCAATGCAAGCTACTGTCTTTTTTGAGGTCTGGGTCATAGGTACCTTTATTTATTTTTGCTAATTTAAAAATGCAGGCGAACAGTACGTTTGCAGCAGTAGTGAAATTCATTTTTTTTTTACTACCGGTTCTGTGGGCGTGGCTTGGTGAACGTGGCAAGGGAAGGATGCTGCAAAATCCCCATTCTCTCCCCACTCCTGGGAAAGGATATTGCAAAATCTCCATTCCCACCCCACTCTGGGACCAGGCAGAGGTGGTATCTGCCGGTTCTCTGAACTACTCAAAAGTTCTGCTACCGGTTCTCCAGAACCTGCTGGATTTCACCCCTGGTTTGCATTGTACTGAAGCCAAGTTTGGCCTTGGGTGAGCTTAATTCAGTCTTCAACTTTTACAGAAATGTTTGTCTAATATATCTGGAAGGTACAAGATTGGGGACGGTGTAAATAGACTGGGGTCAGGTCAAACAAAGCTGTTACAATCTACTTTTTATTTGCTACTCTATCTTGTTTCCAGATATTTACTCACATTATTTATTGGAATATTGGAGTAGGAAACAGAGAACTACTTACCAACTTGAATCATTGTACCACCAAAAGACCTGCACTATGCCCATCCTGCCAGATCTAGTGGGATGTGCAGAAAACACTTGGAGACTGTCAGCCCTTCAAAGTAAACCATAACATCAGAGTTATGAATGTTAATGCTACTTTATTAAAATGTTATAGTAGCAGATTCTTTCAAGCTTTTCTTAAATACAAGTTTTATTAAAAAAATTTTTTCATCATACATATTTTATGAACAGAGTGTTGACCAGGTCACATCTTATACATTTTATACATAATTGTAGTTATAATGTATTTTATTCTTCTCATTTTTTCAATATTCATCTCTTTTATCTAATCCTTTATCACAAATTAGTCATTTTTCACCATATCTTATTATTTCAACTTCTGCCATGTTGTTCTCTTTCCATAATTCTTTATTATTTTCAATTTTACTTACAAATAAGATCATTTTACGCCTTATATTTCTCCTCAGTTTCAATTATTCCAGTTATTTACCATCTTTCTTCATTCCCAGAAGTATGTCTCTAATTCCTTTTCCCCAATCATTAGCATTTGAATTATTCATCTTAATTTACATTGTTATCAAAATTAATAATGTTGTTAAAGTACTTATTTTCACATTTCCATCTGCTGAGATTTATCACAAGTTCTATTCATTCTTCTTTACAATAATAATCACTCACATGATTTCAACATTGTTATTCTCTTTACAATTGACATTTTAAATATTCATCTTAATTTACATAGTTGTCAAAATTAATGTTATCAAATTACTTATTTTCACATTTCTTTATCATTTCATATTCAATGCTTTCACCTAAATAACATCACAGTATATCCTATAATTTTCTCTCTTACCAATACAATAACAATTTAAATTCAACACTATCAAAATCACTATTATTGTTATATTGTCTACTTTCCCATTTCCATTCATTAATCTACCTTACTGTATTATATATGTTTATTAATATTTACCTCATCATAATTCATCTTTAAGATCTCTCAATCTTTTCCCATTTTCTAATAGTTTTTTGCTCAAGCCTTTATCTGGCTCTAACTTCTCAGTTCTCTTTTTTTTCTTCTTATATATGTTACATTTCATCTTCTGGATTCCTTTTATCTTTTTTTGTTGTACTTTTTGAGCATCCCTCACCAAGACTTTCCCTTGTCTCTCCCAGATATTTCCCTTTTTTCCTTTTAACTGTTTCTTTTTTAGGGGGAATTTCCCCCCTTTCTACTCTTTTTGCATTCCCAAAAATTTCTATAA
The DNA here is from genome assembly GCA_012654045.1 of Ptyas mucosa. NCBI lineage: Eukaryota > Metazoa > Chordata > Lepidosauria > Squamata > Colubridae > Ptyas > Ptyas mucosa. The sequence goes on from WNWU01000001.1 coordinate 51,950,387, forward strand.
TATTATCTATCTGATTTTTATTTTTTAATATTTTCTCTTCAACATTGTTTACTTCTTGCTTCTTGTTTAAAATTCCCTCTTCAAACTCTTTTTCACTTTCTTTTTCTATATCTTTCAGTTAATTTTCTGTTGTTGTTTTTTTGCCTAATAAAAATTCACTCATACTTTTAAACATCAAAATTAACTCTTCATATATTTGCAACTCCATTTTGTACCAATTTAAAAGATTATTAAAACCTCCCAATTGTATCTCTTTGCAATTAGCCAAAATTTAAAATCTATTTAATTTTCTTATATCTCCTCTTCTTTTCTTCTTTTTCTTCTTCAATTATTCCTTTGTTCTTCAAATTTAAAAAGTTCCCCTCAATTATTAATTGTCAAAATTCAGCAACAGTCAAATCCAATTAAAAAGCTATTTTCCATGAGAGAAGGAAAATGAAACAAAATATCAGATGTAAAACACAGTCACTCCTTAATTGTTCTCACAGTGTCCAAATTATCTTCTATATGACCAAGGTCAGGGCTTCCAGCTACTATTTCTTCTGTTTTGTCTATTTAAGTAGAGTATTACAGTACTTTTTCTTTCCTCCAGCAGATGGCACTCTCCGTTATTATTCCATTACAAAGTAGTTTGTTAAGTCCGATTAATTATAAAATATCCAGAAATTTTTAAAATCCTCATATAAGTTGTTGTTTTCTTCTGAAAATCACTTTTTCCCCCTTTTGAAATATTTTGCTTTTCCCAATTTTCCAGATCTAAAACGTCTTCTTAGGCTTTTTATATTACAGTCCCCACTTTTTCTTTTTTCCGTGTGTGTGTTCCCCCCCCCAAATTCCAGATAGCCGCTAGTCCAAGTTCAGAAATTTCTTTTAAGACTCCAATTTCAATTTTTTCCTAGTATAAATTGACAATTATCCCATCCAGTTCTAGCACAAATGCCACTCTGGCTCAATTCTTAAGTCCGGTTGTCTTCAAGGTGGCCCCCATAAAATGGCTGCTGCCCCCGCTGCCACTTCGGGAGAGCTGTTTCTGTTCCAGCGAGGAAATTGTGAATTCCTTGTGGTCCACGAAACACCTCTGCTTTCTTCACCATCCCTGCCTGACAGCTATGGCTCAAAAATCTCCCAACAGTGGTTTGTCCGGCTGGATTTTGCGTAACTCATCAGAGCCCTCTATTTTCCAGTCCGTTCCCACTGCGACGTCAACCGGAAGTCAAAGATTCTTTCAAGCTTGAATGTGCTTCTCTACTCTGCTTCCCTTTATCTTCCTGAGAAATAGGAAGGGTCATGTCTGAGATATTTATTCAAATTACATTTCTGCCCCTGACTCAGATTACTTTATTTGACTTTTGCCTTGTTTGCATATCTTCCTCTTGTGCCTTAAAGTTATTCCTTTAAAGACATAATATCCTGCTGTCAAAACCTTGAGTTGAACCTGGCAACCTACCGGAAGCCTGTGTGCCTTGTGTAGCAATGGTATCATGTAATGGCCATACTGTACACACAAAACTGCTTGCACTGCCACATTGTGGACCAGCTTCAGTGTTGGAATGCTTTTCCAGTGCAGCCCTACATAAAGTACAATGCAATTGTCCAACTAGCTAGTTACTAAGGCCTGAATGACCATGAATACAGCTTCTTGATCCAGGAAGAGTTGCAACTGACTCATAAGACAGATTTATGCAAAGGTTGTCTTTGCTATGGCTGCTACCTTCTGCTACCTTCAAGCAAGAGCTAGGAGTCCAGAAGGAACCCAGTTTGCACACTGACTCATTTTGGATGATTGGTACTTCAGAACTGACAATGGAAGTTTTCAAGACTTAAAGAGAGGCCTAAAACTGAAGGTGCTCAGTTTTACTAGGGTTGAGTCAAAGACTGTTTCTCTTCATCTAGATTTTCATAGTCTCCAGGCACTGGGCAAGAACTAAAAAACATCATTCGGTTTGCTTTAGCTTCTAAACAAAAAAATTACCCATGAATGCTGGAAAATAGCATTCTGAGAAGAATTCTAAAATACTTTTTGTCTGAATTTAACCATCTAATTTAATATTTTTAAAAGCTTTTTAAAAGGAAAGCAATAGTGAGTAGTTATCAGGGCAACTTATCCATCCTAATCCATTTTTAAATACTATTACTGTAGAAGAAGTTGGCAACAGCAATTTTCCATTGCCTTATCTTTAAGTGACAATAGAAGTCTATTCTCCCAATGAGAATATTACTTTCTGATTCCTTTTACCATTTCCTAAAAATTTGCTGGCTTGTTTTGTCTATTTTTCAGGCAAGTAAAAAGTTATGATTGCATGTGATGCCTCTACAGTTTGTAGTTTTTTGGAGGGAGGGAAGGAAGGAGAGGAAATTAAAGTGTTTCTCTGACGACCAGATTTTTCTGGGCAGTAGAAATATAAAGAAGACCAAACTAATGAGAACAGGTACAACAACTAGCCTTTGAACTGGCAATAAAGATATCAAAATAACTTCTGTCTTTTAGAATTAGCAGAAAGGTGCATACACTCAGTTATAGAAGCAAAAGATGCACTGTTGAAAAACCTGAAGGACCAGTTTAGGGACAGATGGATAAAATCCACCTATGTGGCTACATCAAGAGCTGACATCAACTTGACAGCACATAATCATAATAAGTTATTCTATAAGTTGTTCCCGTTCTGAAAAGTGCTGCCCAAACACCACAATTCCTCACAATTGCCACTGCAAGCTTTGTGCCATCATTTGTTCAGCCCCTATGGTAATCATGCCTTTCACACTAAAAGAGCATTTGTGTATATATTTATATATTTAACCACCTGCCCCCTCTAATTCATCCCACGCTTTGACTGATTATTGACTTCAGCAACAAGATAGGATTTCTGTTTGTACAATTGGAATGAGATTGCTTTTTTTTTAGTAAGCAAAGAAAAAAATAGATATTATTTTCCAAGGGCCAATTCAGATATTCACTCTTTGTTGTTTGTGAATATATTAATGTAGCAATTTTAATACATCCATTCATCATTTTACCTCTCAATCTAAGTCCCAAAGCAATAACATATTGTCCCCACAAATGCAGATTTTAGCACAATATCTGAAATCAGTCATGCATGTTAAGATCCAAATTATTAACAAGCTTACATATTTGGTACAATGTCTTCCCCAAGAATTTCCTCTAAAAAAGCTATCCATCCCAAATTGCCACCCAAACTATAATATAAGCTACAAATATACAGTTGTGTTCTTAATAATTTTACTTGGTAGACTGATAGGCAAGACTACAATTACAGAAATAAGTCTTTATGTGAATGTTCAAGATTTATTGATTCAAGGAGTTTTAAAAAGCTTTTCTTATATATTGTTGTATCATTGCATATAAGCACTGAGATGAATGATTTATGATAGGCAACTAAAAGAACCAAGTATGCTTTTAATTGAGGAAGTTAACTCTACAATATCTGGACTGGAGATGGCCTTTGAAGACATTTTGCTATTTATTTATTTCATTAATTTATAAGGGTTCATGATATAGGGTCATATGACAGAATCAGTTTATATTTCAGGCACTCAATAACTGTGAACAGTGTTCATATATACAAATATGCCTCTGAATGGAACACTTTGTGGAAGCACAAATTAATTAAACTGTGTCTAAAAAGAATATAGATGGATCGAGTTGCTATCCAAATGTAACTATGAATACTTCAGATTTGATTTCTGTCTCCCATTCAAATGACCAAATTCTGAAGAATATTGAAGCTCATGTATGAATGTTGGAAGTTTCAAATGAATATTGTAAATGGTTGGAAAAGAATGATCATTTCTCATTTTGGGAAATAATAGAATATTAAGGCTATCAGAGCTAGGCTGCAAAAACCGGGATGGTGGGCACAGAAATCATATTTTGCTGCTACCTAGTGATCTTCATGATTTCTGCAGCTAAAATCTGGTGGCTTTAGGATATATTATAACTATCAAGGTCATTAACTGTCAAGGTCAGTAACTGCCTTTAGATGGGTATCTGAGTTTTTGGAAATTCATAGAACTTGTCAAGGTTTGCCAATTTTCATAAAGGAAAATTGTCTTTCATCAAAATATAGGCATCCACTAGAACACAGTCAGTGATATTGGTGACAATTATGAAGTGATAGCTTTTTGCTGAAATATCAATATGAGACTCTCAGAAAGCAATTGAAAAGGAGAACAAGCTAACAGTTTGTCTGTTAACAGGTAAAATTCGTAATTATAATTATAATCTTTCTTTTTGAAGAGTAATCTTTATCATTAACTTCTGCTTTTAAACTTTTAAAGCTTAATTTGTTTTGATTGAATTTTTAATGCTGATTGGCGAGGATGATACAATTAAAGGCACTGAGAGCATATAATTATATTCTTTATAATTATGTCATAATTGTTTTACTATGTTAAATGATCTAACTAATCGATTTGTTTTCCTGTTACATCCAACTCTGTTGTAGGAAGTAGCATTCATCAGTCTTTCTTGATGAAGTGCTCTCCTGATGTGTTGGAGTATAAATCCCATCATCCCTAGCCAGGAAATGGATGTTTTGAGCAATATTTGCAAGCATTTCCAATAGAATTTCAACTGATATTCATGGACAAATGAAATATTAATACATTTTATTTCCATCCTTCCTGGACAAAGAACTAGTGCTAATGCATGGTTTTCTTATACAGATACAACATTCAGTCAAACTAATGGACACCTTGAAACGCTATTGTGCTGGATAGTATTGTATCAAGCACACTTGACAATTGCTTAGGGGGGGATTGTTAAGGATATTGATGTTGTTTTGAACTGCTATTGTGACTGAACTGCTATGAGCTGCTATTGTGAAGGAGTTGCTATCTGTTGATGGATCTGCTACCATCATGGTTTGCTAACCAGAGTGAGTTGTTTGGACTGATTTACTGGACTGATTTATTGGAGAAGACTTGGGATTTGTTTATGACTACGCTACTGCTTTTTCCTATGATAAAGTACACTTTTGCTAAACCAGTTTTCTTATTCATTGCTCTCAACGTTTCCTTGTGCAGTTACTCTGCTGGTTGGTAAAACAACATCAATATCCTTAACATGGGTTATGGGCCCAGAGCCAACCATAACTAACAAGGATTGTTAAAAGCTAAACTGAGAGTAAATGTGAATAGTACAAACTGTGTTTGTGATAAACAATCCAAGTGAAGATGGCTCTAGAACAGGCAGCAAGTTTATCCATGATAACCCGGCTGGATGGAACAAACTATGTATCCTGGTCTACAAAATGTAGTTTACTTCTGCGTAGAGAAGGACTTTGGAACATAGTTAATAATCCACCGGATGTAACAGCATGGAATCCTGATGATGACGAAGATGTGAAGAAGATAACCAAGTTTAACAGTGACAATGAGCAAGCTCTTTGCATTATTGGACTAACACTGGGTGACCAGCAGCTTGTCCATATTCGTGGCGAAGAGTCTGCTGCTAGGTGTTGGACCAAGTTGAAGAGACTATATGTTCGAGACACTGTGGGTGCTCATATTTATCTCACACGAAGATTGTTTAAACAACATCTTCTTAAGGGTGGAGATATGATGGCTCATTTGGAATCCATGACCAGAATTTTCCAGGAGCTACATGAAAAGGAACTGATTTTCTCGGAACTACAACAAGTTTATATAATTCTTTCTTCATTAGATGATAGTTATGATGACTATGTTTCTTCGTTAGAGGTTTTGTCCAGAGATGACCTGACATTGGCTGGCATAACCGGTAGGTTATTGGAAGAATCCAAAAGAAGACAAGAAAGGGATCAGTTGAGAGTGCAACAACCAAAAGAAGAAAAAATGTACTCAACTGCCTATGTTGTAAAACGTTGTTTTGCTTGTGGGGCTAAAGGGCATATAGCTAAGTATTGTAAAAATTAGAAAATGCCTGTTAGGGACAATATTAGACCCAAGAAGGGCTGTAATTTAGCTATATCAAATTCAACTACTGATGTTAACCAGGATTGCTGGGTTGTTGACAGTGGTGCTTCTCAATCTATTTCTAGAAACAGAAATTTTTTTGTTAAAATGGAGAAGAGTAACCAGCATGTAAAACTAGCAAATGGTTGGAAAGTTAAGGCAGCAGGAGAGGGTGTTGCTCGTTGGTCATTTAGCAATGATCCATTGCCTATGTTATATATTCCTGGGTTAAAATTTAATTTATTATCTGTTAAATCATTACTGAAATTTGGGTTTACAGTAACATTCAAAAATGATAAGTGTTTTATTGAGAAAGATGGAAAAGTTGTTACTGCAAGTTTAGAAAATGATTTATTTGTTTTACGAGATAACCCAGTATTGATGGCTAAGTCTAAGTCTGTTTATAATAATGTTAAACCACACGATGAATGTATTCATCTGTTACACCGGAGGCTTGGGCATTTAAACTTCAGAACGTTAAAACAAACAGTACAATTATCTGAAGGAATAAAACTACAAGCATGTAGTAAATATCTAAATTGCAATGCCTGTAGTCAACAGAAGAGTAGGATAACACCAGCAAACCGTGTTAATGGTTTTAAAACTACAAACCCATTAGAAGTAGTTTTTATAGACTTAATTGGACCCAAGAAACCTAGCATTGGAGGTGCCTGCTACATTCTAAGCATGGTTGACCATTATTCAAGGTACGGGTTCTGTTATCTTATGAAAACAAAAAGTGAAACATTCCAGCATCTTACCAACTGGATACGTTTTGTAGAAAGGAAACAGAAATTCAAGGTTAAATGCTTAGTTACTGATAATGGTACGGAATTTACCAACCAAAAGTTGGAAAAGTTTTTGCAGGATGCAGGGATCCAGCATAAGCGGTCTGCTCCGTACAGACCACAGCATAATTCGTATATCGAACGAAGAGGTCAAACATTACAGGCCATGATTAGAACTATGTTAGCAGATTCTGGTTTGCCTAATAATTTATGGGGTGAAGCTGCCATGTGTGCTAACCATGTGTTAAACAACGTGGTTCATTCCTCTACAGGAGAAATTCCATTCACCTTATGGCATGGGAGGAAACCTAATCTTAGTTATTTACACACATTTGGAGCCCCAGCTTGGGTACATATTCCATCTAGTTTAAGGAAAAAGGATCAACAAAGAGCCAGAAAAATGTTTTTCGTTGGCTATGAATCAAACCATAGATCTTTTAGATTTTGGGCACAGGGAACTATGAGTGTGTACTGTAGTGCTGATGCTAAATTCCTAGAACATGAAGGTTGGAATAGACTAGAGCATGCAGACTATAGACATAATAATACTGTTAGTATCGAACATCAAATTCCTGATGATATTCCTGAGGATTTAGATGATGTAAAATCCTCTATCAAGGAGGAAGAACAGGAAATAGGTTTAGAGGATGTAGTTTTAGGGGAGGAGTCAGAGGAATCATCTGGTGTAAGTCCTGTTTTACCTAGAAGATCTACTAGGGAAAGGCATCCACCTGATCATTATAAAGCGACTGTGGTTTGCCAGATTAACATTGAGCCTTCAAGTTATGAAGATATCAAACTTTATCCTGATAAGGAGCAAAATGCTTGGAAGGAGGCAATGAGTAAGGAAATTAATTCTTTAACTAAGTTAGGTGTTTATGAAACTGTGAAATTGCCACCTGGTGAAAAAGTAATAGGTTGTAGATGGGTTTACAAAGTTAAGAAAAGCATGGATGGTACAGTAACCCATAAGGCTCGCCTTGTAGCTCAAGGTTTTTCTCAGACTGAACAAGATTTCGATGAAGTTTTTGCTCCTAGTTTACGTGCAAGTACTTTAAGAACAATGCTAGTATGGGCGGCTAAGCATAAATATAGTATTAACCATATAGATGTAGAAACAGCATATTTACATGCTCCATTAAGACACACCATCTATATGAAGAAGCCTTTAGGAGTCGAAACACAAAACCACACTGATTGTTGGAGGTTACATAAAAGCCTTTATGGTTTGCGACAATCAGGGTTCGAGTGGAACCAATGTATTGTGAAAGAGCTAAATAGGATCGGTTTTTATGAAGGTGTAGCGGATAAGTGTCTCTTTAAGAGAGAAACTAATGGTTTAGTATCGTTTTTGTTACTGTTCACAGATGATATAGCCATAATAACGAAAACTGACAAAGAAGCCATAGATATTGTTCAACAGTTACAAACCAAATTTAAGATCAGAAGTTTGGGAAATATTAGGCATTATTTAGGTCTAGATATTAATCAAACAGCTAGAGGTTATAAAATATCTCAATCTAGCAAAATAAGCCAAATGTTGAAGCGTTACGGCATGGAGCTCTGTAAGCCAGCGAAAACGCCAATGGCACAGGACTTTCAACAAGGAGAGGTCCAAAGTCCTAAATTCAGTAGGGAGATCTACCAGTCTCTTATAGGTAGTTTATCTTATCTAAGCAACTGGTCAAGACCTGATATTTCGTTTGCAGTAAACCAATTAGCGAGATATAACGCAGAGCCGACTGATAGACATTGGCAAGCCGCAAAACGTATATTAAGGTATCTGAAGATGACGATGCATTATGCATTGTATCTAGAACCTAACAATGATTTAGTATTAAGTGCATATGCTGATGCCAGTTTTGCTACTGATGTGACCACTAGGAAATCCACATCGGGTATAGCTATCATGTTAGACAATTGTTTGATTAACTGGAAATCAATTCGTCAAAAACATATTAGTCTTTCGACTATGGAGGCAGAATTTTCCTGTTTGTCACTCGTTTGCACTGATTTGATTTATTACAAACAATTAATGATGGATATTGGTTTAAAGATGGATTATCCAATTGTAATACATGAGGACAACCAAGCTGCTATAAAAATGGCAACAAATTCAGCAGTCAAAACTAGAACTAAATATACTGACATTAGGTATCTTAATGTTCGTCAATGTATCCAAAGCGACATGGTTACGTTAGAATATTGTGTGTCGGAAGACAATATTGCTGATGCATTTACCAAAGCGCAAGGTGCTATAAAACATAGAACATGTTGTGAAAGCTATGGATTAAGAATCTAAACTGTATATATTGACCTGTCCAAAGGGGAGAATGTTAGGATTCTATATGGTATATATAATGTTAGAACCAGTTGTCCAGGCAATATATATATACTGTAACTTTAAACTGTAAATGTTACGTTCTTGCTGAGTCATGCTGTAATGGGATAATGACTAGTTGGGAATATATTTAAACAAAGTATTGTAACCTGGTCTGTTCGGAACTGATGCTGCTATGAACTGCTATTGTGACGGAACTGCTATGAGCTGCTATTGTGAAGGAGTTGCTATCTGTTGATGGATCTGCTACCATCATGGTTTGCTAACCAGAGTGAGTTGTTTGGACTGATTTACTGGACTGATTTATTGGAGAAGACTTGGGATTTGTTTATGACTACGCTACTGCTTTTTCCTATGATAAAGTACACTTTTGCTAAACCAGTTTTCTTATTCATTGCTCTCAACGTTTCCTTGTGCAGTTACTCTGCTGGTTGGTAAAACAACATAATTATGATAATTATGATAAACATAATTTCTACCATGATGAACAGGTAATTGAAACAATAGGTCCTTTGTACACAATAGAAATATTAGGACAACCTGTATATATATATATATATATATATATATATATATATATATATATATATATGTTTTTAAATTGCATTAGCTATCGTAACAATAGTATCTGTAGGTTGGACTGCTTTAACTGAATTTCTGTTATTTTCCCCAAAATCAAATGGGTTACAAAAGAGGATGAAATGCACTTTATGTATTTATAAGTGTTCAACATGAGCTGAACAATTTACCCTATACAAAGTAGAATTAGGCCATTCATACCGTTCCCATGTCTTACTGTACCCCTTGTTTAAGCAGGATTTATATTATCTGTGATTACATAGCATTTCATAAATAAAAAACTCAGACTTACTCAGAAGTAAGTTTCATTAGATTAGACCTATGTTTCTCCACCTTGGCACCAGTGGTGGGTTCCTCCCGGTTCTGCCTGGTTCTCCCGAGCCGGTAGCGGTGACGATATGATGTCACCGAACCGGTTCTGCCCCTCCATCCCCCCTAACCCCAACCCCCCGCGCCTCCCCACCCCCTGCGTTATTCTTACCTTTTATTTGGCCCCACCCCCAATCTATTGCAGCCTCCTGAGTCCCAGCTGATGGCTAGAGGGGAAAAAACTGTTTAAACTTTTGCTGCGGGGCTTCAAAGGGCCGCCCTACAGCTGATCAGTGTTAAAAGAAAACAAATGAGTAGACAGATGCCTGCAAAATTAAATGGGTAGTCCAGTGCCTGCAAAAAATAAATGGGTAGATCGGTACAGCTCTGCAAGCAGTTAAAAGCCTGGTAGACCAGTACCTCTGCTAAATCCTAAATAATTGTCACATGACCATCAAGCCACGCCCACAAAATAAGCCATGCCCACAGAACAGGGAGTAAAAAAATTTAGAACCCATCCCTGCTTGGCACATTTGAAATATGTGGACATTTTAACCATTTTAAAATTGTCAAGACTGAGAAACCCTGGGTTGCACCTTACCTTTGTAACCTCTTTAGGATTACAGATTAATTAAATTAAAGAATACTCATTCTACAACAGAAGGAATAACCAATCTTTTGTGATCTCATATGTTCTGAGGTGATAACTAATTTCTGCCTTTTCTCTCAGTGTCTTATTCTGATTTCTGGATTGATTGACTTCTTGGAAGCAAATTAAGAAATAATAATATTAAAAAAAAACAATTAATGTCCCTGGGGAATGAAAAGGCTTCAAAAATCTTGAAAAATCATACCTGCTTTTGTTTGCAAAATGTGAAGTTATTATAAGTTTATGCACTGGGAAGACTGACTGATGGAGGACTTACAATTTAGATAAACTCAATAAGCCACCAATTGAGGACATCCCAGTGGGTGAGCCATGGATTTTGTATTTCAAGTATCAAGTGTTAGCCAAAAACAGTGTTTTTAAAAGTAGGAAAGGAACGCATGAATAGGGTAAGGCTACCTACCGATCTCTCCTACTTATCCTTGACCACTTACATGGGATTTCATGAAACCACAAGAGCGTTCAAGGAGAAACAAGTGCTTACAACAGCAACCCTGCCTCATAAAGTACGCAAGTGCTGGCTCAGAGGCTTTGTGCTGCCTTTAAATAGAGCCACCCTAGTACTTAATAGGAACCTTTAAAAGACTTATACTTTATAACCAAAGTGCACCACAAATATTTTCCCTTAACAGGGTTACTCCTGTAACCTTTCAAGACAGTTTCCGCACTGTTCCTATGCAATAGCTATCTTTTTCTCAAATGCAATATTAAGAATATTAAAGAGCTGAAAACCAAGGAAGGTGTAAAGTGGAGAGGATGGGTTGTACATACTTCATCATCACAAATCATGGAGTCAAACACACACAGATATAGAGACACAAACACAATTGTGGAAAGACCCAAGATTTATCTTAATCTTTTGGTCCTTCGAAAAAAATACATCCTAGGGAAGGGGGTTATGTACCTAATGTCATGCTCTGGAAAACAGTGGTTTAGTCTATGAAGTTCTGACAAAAAAAGTAAATGAATATTACAAAAGGGAAAGAAAGAATAGCACTATCACAAGGACCCCAAAAATGCTTTTTCAAAAGGCAACTGGACTTTCTTTGTTTTTGCTTCAAAACGTTTCACATCCCATCAGTTCTGAATGAATGGCGGAGAATGGAATGGAAGAGTGCTAATGACCAGATGACTGCCAGGAATATAAATCCTTCCATTCTCCACCATTCATTCCGAACTGAAGAAGCTTCTTGGATGAGAAGTGAAACGTCTTCGAGCAAAAAAAAGAAAAGAAAAGAAAGAAAGTCCAGTTGTCTTTTGAAAAAGCACCTTTGGGACAACCATAATCTGGATGACTGAGAATCACCAAACACATATCACAAGGATCATGCCATGGAAGAAACCAATTGCTCAATGCTTTTCATCCACAGGTGCCATGCGGGGCCATATTGATGGGCACACGAGCGTTGCCCTAGCTCAACTCCAGCGCGCATGTGCATGCCACCCAGCTGATTTTTAGACCTTCCAGGCCCACCAGAAGTCAGGAAACAGACTGTTTCCAGCCTCTGGAGGGCCTCCGGGGGAGGGAAGGCCTGTTTTTCGCTCTCCCCAGGCTCCCGAGGTTTTCTAGGTCTCACCGGAAGTCAGCAAACAGACTGTTTCTGGCCTCCAGAGGGCCTCCAGAGGGCCTCCAGGGGGGTGGGGAAGGCTGTTTTCGCCCTCCCTAGGCTCCAAGAAAGCCTCTGGAGCCTGGGGAGGGAGAAAAATAGGCTTACCGGGCCCACCGTGGCATCGCGTGCCAAAAGTGGGGGGAGCTCGGTGGGGTCATGTGGGCATGCACAGGGGGGCAGGGCACATTGAATTATGGGTGTGGGCATGCATGTGTGTGACCCCCCCCACGCCCCCACACTTTTGGCAAGCAACAGCAAAAAGATTAGCCATCACTGGTCTACATCATCAGTATAAATATTTATAAAAAATTAATTACATTACTTATTTCTGCTAAAGTTGAGAGTTTGCTTTGATAATGTGATTGATAACCAATGATTTTAGATGGTGGTGGGATTCAAATAATTTAACAACCGTTTCTCTGCCCTAATGACCAGCTGGGTGGGCATGGGCATGGTGGGCGTGGCCAGGGAGTGTGACAGGCAGCACTTGGTCTCCTGCATCCCCCTGGGAGCAAAAATGGGCCACAGGGCGCACCCCCCCTCTGCACCCAGTTTTGGGCCTAGAGGGCCTCTCTGCAGCCTCCTGGGAGCAAAAATGGGCCATGGGGTCATGCACCGCACCCCGCCGCACCCTGTTTTGGGCCTCGTGGGCCTCCCTGCATTTACCTGGGAGCCAAAAGTGGGTGCATGGCAGGGGTGGGTTTGACTTACCTTTACTACTGGTTCACAATGGGATCTTGGTCAATAACTCTTCTCCAGAGTTTTTGAAAGTTGTAGCCCAGCGCTTTCTGGACATATCTTAGTAAGAGGTGTTCTTACTACCGGTAAGAGCAAGGAGCTAAAACATTTCTCTGAATTTCAGAATATGATTCCCAGCTGCAAAATCTAACCAAAATAAATATGGAATGCATGTTTTACAATATGATGAACTTACAACTGTATATCTTTAAAACACTATTCTTTAAGGAAACAAAGCAAAGCAAAGCAAAACAAAACAAACAATAAGCACAACAATTAAAAACAGACCCTTCTTGGGTTGTTTTTTCTTCAACAATGCAAATTATTGTGGAATTGGCATTGAGGACATTTATGGAGGAAGACATAAGACTCAAGCTGCAGATGTCCTTAAAATTGGTTCAAGAGCTGTACTTCTTCAAAATGCCAAACATACGATTTTGAAAAGGACTTTGTTGAGCTTTACTGATTCAATAAAATCCAGCCATGGGAGGTAGCAAGGAGGTACGTGTGTGTGTGTGGGGGGGAGGAATAACTCTAGTATTGCTTCTCTTCAAGTCTATTTTTTTCAAATGCCATAAGAAACGAACCTAAGTCCGCACAACAAAAGCTTGGTCTCTGATTGGTTGTAACTCTAACTTGTCTAGCTCTTTTATCAAGGAGTGTCTAGTACCCCTATTGCGTATCTTAGTTGCTCTTCTCTGAATTTTTTCCAAAGTCTCAACATCATTTTTGTAGTATGGTGTCCAAAATTGGTTGCAGTATTCCAGGTGTGGCCTTACTATGGTTTTTAAGCGGTACTAATACTTCATATGATCTTGATTCTATGCCTCTGTTTATACAACCCAGGATTGTATTAGCTTGTTTTGGTTGCTGCTGCACACCGCTGGCTCATATTCAAGTGATCATTCACTAGGACTCCAATCTCACAGTTACTGTTTTTGATTTAAAATATAAAACACTATCAGAAGCTGTTTTAAGAAACACTAAAACATTTTAATTAATATTTTAAAACTTGGTTAGTTTATACATTTTGACATGCTTAGTTTTCAATATTAATTGCAACATTATTAAGTTTATTATTTTATTACTTTACTATAGAATTGTTATTGATTTGCTTTAAATTACAGTGAAAAGTGCTTTGATTTAAATTTTAAATTGATATGTATTTACATAATATCCTTCACAATTTGCTTTATTTCCCAATTTATTCTTTTGCCTTTTGCAGATTTCTGGGAAAAGGTTTTTACCTGGTGTTCCAAGGACAGGAAAGAGTGTTCCACGAAGGAAAAGATCTGTGACGTTGATGGGTGATTCACTGGTGACAGAAGTCAGTCATAAATTGGTTGACCAGTTATGAAAATAAGTTTTATCTCTAGGTGCAAACTTCCAGAATGTGACTGAGAGGTTGACTCAACTAATCAATCAGACAGACTCTTTTTTCTATTTCATCTTGAAACAAATTACACTTCCTGAAAAAGCCTGGAAAGACTATCAAGAGATTATTGTATCCAGTTTCACATCCAGTTGTGGTTGCCACGATATAAAAAAGATGTGGAGATTCTAGAAAGAGTGCAGAGAAGAGCCACAAAGATGATTAGGGGATTGGAGGCTAAAACATAAGAAGAACGGTTGCTGGAATTGGGCACGTCTAGTTTAATGAAAAGAAGGACTAGAGGTGATATGATATCAGTGTTCTAATATCTAGGTGGCTGCCAAAAGAAGAAGGGGAATCAACCTTTTCTCCAAAGCATCGTAGCCAGTGGTGGGATTCAAGTAATTTAACAACCGGTTCTCTGCCCTAATGATTTCTTCCAACAACCAGTTTGCCAAACTGTTCAGAAAGTTAACAACCGGTTCTCCTGAAGTGAACTGGCTGAATCCCACCACTGATCTGAGGGCAGGACAAAAAGCAACTAATCAAGGAGAGAAGCAACTTAGAACTAAGGATAAATTTCCTAACAGAACATTTAATCAGTGGAAGGATTTGCCTCCAGAAGTTGTGGGGACTTCAACACTGGAGGTTTTTAAGAAGAGATTAGACAATGAAATGATATAGGGTTTCCCGTCTGAGCAGGGGGTTGGACTAAAAGACCTCCAAGGTCTGTTCCAATTCTGTTATTCTGTTATTCTATGAGGAATTAGCTAAAAAAGCAAAATAGTCTAGTAGAAGGAAAAGAAGCTTCTAGAGGTTTGTAATGAATGCTAGAAATGCTGAAATAAGAAAAAAAATAACCATTTTTACAGGAAAGAGTGTGTAATTTTTTTTTTTGTAGTATTCAAGGGTAGGACAAGAATCAGTAGCTGGAACCTTTAAAGTGAGGGATTCAAATCTGAATTTCCTGACTGAGAGAGAGATTAAGCTAGTTGAGGGTGGAACAGTTTGCCCCCTGGATTTTTGAATTTGTAGCTTCTTCAGTCTGAGCAAGTTAGTTAAGGGGGGGCCGATATATTTCCTCAAGGGAGATTTCACCTATCTGGATAGGGCCGTTTAATAGCCAGAGTTGGGATGTAAATATTCCAATTCCTAAATCCTTTACCTTAGGTTGTTAAATGTGGCCTCTTTGGTGAACCTGTGAAGTTGTTTTAATCTTATTCACTAGGGAGGTAACTCATCAATATCCTTAAAACACAGTATCTTATATTAGGGACACTATTCTATTGGATATGTGGTCAAAGCAAAAAGCATCGCTTTTCTTAGTGCTGATACATTCGTTCAGTTTAGAATTTAATTAGGTTTTTTTTTAATTTATTGCACTGCACCACTGGTTCATATTTAGCTAACGGTTTGTGAAAAGGCCTACAATTTCTGGTCAGTAAACTGTGTTCAAACCACATTGTTTCTTCATCTAGCTTGCCAGGGGGGTGGGAAGATGGAGGAAGTAGTAGGCTCAACAGTTTACCAAAGCATAATTTGTGCCCAATTCTATGAACAGTCCATGAGTGGTTGGTGGTGAGACATCATTTAGTATGCTTCATGTTATACACTGGACCTGGGAATTAAAGGTAGCTTGCCTGGTTGATGTCTTCTTCAGTAAATATCTCCCTTTTTCTCAGAGAGAGAATGTGGTGTGTGTGTGTGAGAGAGAGAGAGGGAGGGAGTGTGAGTGAGTGAGAGAGAGAGAGAGAGAGAGAGAGAGAGAGAGAAGGCAGACTGTGTGAAAATATCATATAGGCCTGTGATGGCGAACCTATGGCACGGGTGCCACAGGTGGCACGCGGAGCCATATCTGAGGGCACACGAGCATTGCCCTAACTCAGCTCCAGCACACATGTGCCCACCGGCCAGCTGATTTTTGGGCCTTTCAGGCCCACCGGAATTCGGGAAATGGGCTGTTGCGGGCCTCCAGGGGGGCGCGGGGGGGGGGGGGGTTGAGGAAGGCCGTTTTTGCCCTCCCCAGGCTCCTAGAAAGCCTCTGGAGCCTTGGGAGAGTGAAAAACGGGCCCACTGTGCCATCATGTGCTAAAAGCGGAGGGAGGGCAGGGGGAGTACGCGCACGTGTGTGGGAGGGCGGGGCACGGGTGGGCATTGAATTATGGGTGTGGGCACACACGCGTACGGTCCCCCCACTCTCCCCCCGCTTTTGGCACGCAACAGCAAAAAGGTTAGCCATCACTGATATAGGCTTTTAAAAGTGACTACTCGAATTAGATCTCCATTCAAAATTGATTTATGTTCAGAAACCAGGAACCACCGATATATTTAAGCAGTTAAATATCCCATGAATGAAGCTGCCTTAAAAAGCAACCTGTTTTGGACAAATTGAAATTCCAAACAATCTGCATAGACTATAGGTAAGATTTCTAGCCTAGAAATCAAACCAGTCTAAAAATGTTAAGAGTCTATTTCAGGTGTTATTAATATCGAACGATGATGTGTAGATAAACTTTGTTCAAGAGGGATGGCAGCTGGCACACTAAGAGAAACTGGCAAAAGCTGCTCTGAGGCTTTCATGGCTTCTAATAGCAAAATGGAATCTAGGAACCTTCTCAAATCATAAGCAAGATCCCTTGAGAGATGCAACATGTCAAAAAGAGTAAGTCAAAGGTCTTCCTAGTTAGAGGAACTGATTTATTGCTGTTTTGAGGTAAAAGTCATAGTATGTCTGCTAAGTACATTTTCATAACACATTTTATTTAATTTATAGTCTTGCTATCTATGGAGATTCTCAGACATCCAGCTCATGGTTGTCCCAAAGATGCTATTTTCAAGAGGCAACTGGACTTTGTTTTTTCCTTTGAAGATTTATTTATTTATTTTATCAAATTTATATGCTGCCCTTCTCCCGTAGGATTCGGGGTGGCTCACAGAATAGAAACAACATAACAATAAAATAGTGCTAAAACAAACCAATTTAAAATCCCCAGACAATTTAAACCTTGCGGCAGATCAGGGAATTTGCTGAAAAAGCCATGTCTTCAGGTCGGCGCGGAAAGTGCGGAGGTCGAGAGCCGTCCAGAGCCCAGTGGGTAACCCATTCCAGAGGGTTGGTGCGACCACAGAGAACGCCCTCATCCTGGGGGCCACCAGCCAACGTTGTCTGGTCGACGGCACCCGGAGGAGGGCAGTCCTATGTGAGCGCACTGGGCGGTGGGAGGCCGGTAAGAGGTGGTCTTGTAAATACCCCGGGCCCATGCCCATGCTTCGCTTCTCATCCAAGAAGCTTCTTCAGGATGGTGGGGAACGGAAGGATTTATACTCCTTGCAGACAGCTGGTCATTTGCATTCTTTTAGCGGGTCATTAAGGTCACCTGGAGGTTTATCTGTGTCATCAGGGTCACCTGAGTGGTGCAAATTGGTGTGGAGCCTTCTTGGAACTGTTGAAAGGACTGTGTTGTAGATTGGAGATAGATGATGTGTATCCCTCCCTCCCTGTTGAGAGAGGGCTGTTCAATTTTGACAGAAATGGCTTCTTTAACCCCTCTTTCAAACCAGCCTTTTATAGCCTTGACTTCATTGTATTATATTACTTTGCAACTGAAATATACATAATGGTGTCAATTCAGCTTTTAAATGTGGAGCAGTAACATGGAAATATAATCATAGCTTCCTTGACATGTATACAGCATAAATGGAGTAAAAAATATATCCAAGAATAGTTCACTCCTTGGAATATGTATTAACTTTTCCTATATTTAGTTATTTAAAAAAAAAGATGTCTTTAAATGTTATTGATCTTGAAACTGTTTCTAGATTGCATCTACTATGGGAGTGTTGAAAATTTATAGCAGAAATTGCTCCATAAATTCACACTCTCTGTTTAAGGCTCTCTCACTTTAGCAAACTTTTTTAATCCAGTTGAGTTGCAGAAGTAAAAAAAAAAATCTACCAGTTCAGAGTGGCACTTTTAAAAAGAAAATTCCTTTTTATGTTCCATCAATCTAAATAAATGGCCAATGATCTTCTCCAAAAGGTTTGCTAATTATAATGACTGTTGAACGATAGATATCCCCCCCCCAATATAACAAATAAAGGCCTTTAAATATCTGGAAATAATGTTTTAATAGATTCCACGATAAGGAGATATAAAGAAAAGTTGCTTCTGAACAGACTCATTAGATCATCTTGATTTTTATACTATAAATAATATAAGATTTTTATAATTATAAACCTTTTATAATATAAAAGAAAGTTGATCTTTTACTATATATAATGTTTATATAGTTTCATTGCAAAAAATAAAACTTAAAAGAGAATCTTGGAAAGCTCAATTTATTTAACCATCACCTCCCTCACCAAAAGCATTTATGGCTGTACATGGTTCTGACCAGCAGATGGCACACTTGCATAATTGACTTGGTTACTAGCGGCTTCCAGGAAGGAGCTGCTTATTATTACAAACTTCAATGTCTCCCAAATTGTTCTAATAAAGGTGGAGGGCTGTGTACAAGCACATGTACTCCTGTTAATAATTGACCAGATTTAGTGAAAGACAGAGAGTGTGCCTGGAGAGAAACCTTGTCAATATATCAGAAATATTGTCCATCTCTCTGTGGGATAATTTTACTATGCAATATTCTCTATATATTTGCTCAACTATGAGGAAACAATAGGCAGGGGTGAAATTCAAAATTTTTCCCTACCGATTCTGTGGGCGTGGTTTGGTGGACGTGGCAGGGGAAGGACATTGCAAAATCTCCATTCCCACCCCACTCTGGAGCAAGGCCAGAGGTGGTATTTGCCGGCTCTCTGAACTACTCAAAATTTCCGCTACCGGTTCTCCAGAACCTGTTGGATTTCATCTCTGGTAGTAGGTCAGTACTGTTTATAATCAGTAATTCCTTGAAGGTTTTTAAAAAAGGGGTGACAGGTTGATTACACTTTGCGGACAACTCTTTTATGTAACAATTATACAAGTACCAATAAAGGAGAATATTTGTAGGTAAGAGTTGAAATGAGGGGTCCTTGATGCTCTTTGAGCTTGGTTGTCTTCTTGCAAATCCCCATCCATCTGCACTCCATATTGTTCACCTGCAGCACCCAGTCCTCCCACAACATTGCTGGCCCTCTTGTAGCTTCCGCCAACCTGCCCAAAGCCTCTGGTGGCCTTTGCCACAATCTGTCCATACTGCTTAGTGCTTGCCCAAAGCATCCTCCCAACCCCCATGGCATCCACGAACCCCTCTGTGCTTCTTACATGGAGCTTTTCCCACTGCATTCTGATCCATGCATTCTGGGCTTATATTGGCAAATGGGACGGCCAAGATTGCCATGTCTAAGCAATGCAGTCACGTGACCACACTGCTTAGTGATAGCAGTTTCAATTGCTGTTGTAACCCAAGGATGAGAGAAAGGGAGAGAGGGAGGAAGATGTATATATCACCAGATGAAATTCACAGAAATCAAATTAACTATTTTAGTGGTACAGTTATAACTGCAAAGATGTGGCTTTGGCTGACTATGGAACAGATTGCAAACTGTCCAGGTGCAGGTTCCATATAAGTTAAGCAGAAGAAGAAAGCTGACCTGTTTTCATGATATGACCATATACCCAGTATTTTCAAGGAGAACATCAGGAATTGCTTTGAGGTATTGAACCACATTAATCAGGAGTCACAGGAACTTTGGAATGAAATCATAGATGTTATTAAGGATGAATATGAACAGAGACTATTGAAAACCAAGTAACATAAAAAAGAAAACAAATTAAATGTCACAAATGATGGAAATTGCCCACCAAAAAAAAATCTAAAACTAAGAAAGACAATAATCTCAGAAAGGACCTTCACACAGAATTTTAGAGAGCTACTACTAAAAAGCAATATTGCAACGATACTTGTAAATACATTGAGGAGGGAAACAAACATAGAAAAATAAGGAAGTCTTCCAAAAGATCTCCAAACTCAGAAAGAAGTTCCCACCTTCAACTAATAAACTAAAAGACACCAATGAACAGATAGTTACTGATTCCAAGGAAATCAAAAACAAAGATGGAAGCAGTATCTTGAAATTCTATACAACAGAGATGTAAACATCCCACCTACTTTTAAGAACTTCTAGTAGTAGATGATTAAGTTAGGTCAAATATCCTACTAAATTGGAAGGCTATAGACCAGGGGTTCCCAAACTTGGCAGCTTTAAGACTTGTGGACTTCGACTCCCAGAATTCTCCAGCCAGCATAGCTGGCTGGAG
>WNWU01000001.1:51977317-52012982 GCA_012654045.1 Ptyas mucosa
CTCTACTCTACTCTACTCTACTCTACTCTACTCTACTCTACTCTACTTTACTCTACTCTACTCTACTCTACTCTATTCTATTCTATTCTATTCGTAATGGGCCTGTTTTCAGTTCTATCCCAAAATAAATTATGCATTATGACAGCCAGCATGGGGGAGGGGGGAATGGATCATAAAATCTGGAGAGTGCAAATGTATCCATTATTAGATAATATGGTCACTGATAAGACAGACATTTTATGCAAATATAGTGTTTAAATCACCATTTAGATATCATCATACCTAAGCCATTCCTCTGGTCCATTGGGTGCTGGTTCATTAGGGGGAAGGCTGGGTCAAGGAAACTGCCTCACTCGCTCAACCTCTGCATTGTGTCTATCAGAGGTGGGCAATGTGGTGCCACAACCTGTGTCAAGTCATATCAAAGTATCAAAGAGCGTTGTGTCATCATGATGGTATGACACACATTTCATATATATTGACATTGCTATGGTTGGAAACAAACCCTTATGTCATGGATTTTCTTTCAATGACATAATGGACATTTTAGGATGTAGCTATAGAGCATTGCATGCCAAAACAACTGGACTCAAAGACAATTTTTCCCTTGTGCCATCACTCTACTGGACACCTAATTCCCACAGTACTGTCTTATGTCTATGGATATTTATCCATGTAGTATGGCTGTATTATGACTATCATGCTCATCTTTTCTACTACCTTCTCCATTGGTGTCTTATGATTATATAAACTTGTTGTTTGTATGTACACTGAGAGCTTATGTATCAGAGACAAATTCCTTGTGTGTCCAATCACACTTGACCAATAAAGTAGTCTATGATGCAAAGTGAGTCAACTAGAGAAATTTGTGCAAGTGTCACTTATTTTATTTCATATTAAAGGAGCAAATACCCTGTTACTGCAAACATCAACAACAAAGTCCCTAGAGCAGGGGTGTCAAACTCACGTCGTCACGACAGCGTCACGTGATGTATTGGAACTTTCCCCCTTCGCTAAACCGGGCGGGGGCGGGGCATCCTGCTAGACACCCACAGAACTGGTAGTAAAAAAATTGAAACCCACCACTGGAGAGCACAGATCTGAGCACCCCACCGTTCAATAAAGAAGGACTTTGGTTGCCAATATTAAACCTCAACTGATTATTCTTACCAAGGGAAGTAAGAGGAAAAAGGTGAATGCTTGCAAAGCATTTTTGAGAGGCTACTTAATTGTCAAGGGATGATAGGCAAGTTCCATGAGGCTTTATATTCAGTAGGGCCCTGACCTTCTTTTTGTGACTAAACATAACTTTGTTCTCCTCAGTTTGGACTGAAGAACATTCATACCAGTCTTTATCAGGGTGTCAAAGAGAAACTTAAGGTTATCACCACATGATTTAATAATTTTATTTTATTATTATCATGGGGTGTGTTTTTCCAATAGCCCTCAATGTATTTGAAATGCCATAAGGCTGGCATTTAAAAGCTGAATTAATTAGGGCAGTAGGCATTAAATATAATCCTCGCTTTTTAGACCCCTGGGCCTGGCCTTTGTTTGGTAAAGATGGCCAGGTTTGCAGGATCCCAGTGATACAAATCTCCCATCTTGTATTTCCAATTCAGAACTCCCTTAAGGGGGATGGAACCAGACTAGGAACAGATAAAGAGGATAGGAGTATGAGATTACTTTCAGGGTAAGGAGGAGGAACAGAAGAGAGAGAGAGAGGAGGAAAAAAAGAGCAGGATCAAAATATTTTTCTGATATGTCTGAGGTCTCAGTTAGCATTAGTAACAGGTTTGATATAGTTCCGGAGATCTGTAATATGAGCCTTAATTTCTCTTCTAACTGTTGTGATTTGAAATTTGAATCCTTATCACTGAGAAAAATTAAGAGCCATATGTTTATAGGGAATGGAGGAGAAAGGAAAAATAACAAAAGATAAGACCGTAGTAGTGTGCGATGCGGGGTGGGGTAGGGTGGGCAAGGCAACTTGTCAATAATGGGGGAGGAGATGATTCTTCTAGTTTTGTTCTTGTGCTTGACAAACGAAGGTCAGGAATCTGAAATGAAACTCTTCCCTACTGATATATAATTCATTTTGGGCATAATGACAGGGGTTCTAAGAATGAAATTCTCCAGATCCTTTCTCAAAGAGTGTCATGGGCTTGGATTTTTTAATTCCTTTTCTTTCTTTCTTTCTTTCTTTCTTTCTTTCTTTCTTTCTTTCTTTCTTTCTTTCTTTCTTTCTTTCTTTCTTTCTTTCTCTCTCTCGCTCCCTCCCTCCCTCCCTCCCTCCCCCCTCTTTCTCCCTCTCCCTCTCCCTCTCCCTCTCCCCCTCCCCCTCCCCCTCCCCCTCTCTTTTCTTTTAGGTCAACAGCCTTAGATCTTCTTGGGTTTGGGCTAAGTGGGAAGATTTGGGTTGCCCTCCTATGCCATTGAATGATTGTACTGGATCTTTTCTTTCCTAGTTATACTGGAATTTTGGCTACTGCTACCAGAAGGAGAGAAATACACTTTTGCCTAGCGGTGATAATGTTACCTAGTGTGGATAATGAAATGTCTGCAAAAAAACAACAAAGGTCAGAGAGCACCAAGGACCCTTCATTTCAATCCTGAGCTACAAATATTCCCCTTTATTGATCCTTTTACCTCTTTTTGATTAAATTATTAGAACATTTTCTTAGCAAAACAATTGTGAGTTTATTTTTACAGTCAAAATGTTTCCAAAAGCATGTCTAAAAATCAGGGAATTGTTTAACTTTTAAAATCCCATTTTATTATCATTTCCCAATACCATATTTAACTTGCAGTGTGAAAAACGAAAACTATTCTTTCACAATTCTCCCTTGCTAGGATAAAATGGAAAAGCAAAGGAGGAAGTGTGGAATGCATCAGTTAAGTATTATGCAGAAAGGAATTTTAGCAGAAGGGGGTTCGTCATATATATGGAATGTGGAAGGAGTCTGGATTTTTAGCATCCACAACTATTAAAAACATTAATTTCCTGAAAATGAATTGATTTTCAAATTCTTCTCACTTACAATTTAAATGTCTTTTTAAAGTGTTATGGGATGTATATTTGAAGTTTCATCTAGAATAGCAAAATACAGAAAATTCTAATGAACTTTCTTAAAATACAAAAGGAAAATGAAGCACAAATAATTTTTCTGGAAGGTTTTGGCAAATACTTTCCTACCAAAAAGAATTTTCATGTTATTGTGTTGGTTGAAGCTGAAATAATTGAATGATCTACCATAGAAAAAGGAAATCCTTTTTCCTGGAAAATTAGATGTCAGAGAGACCCGTGACCTTGTTTCTTAGTAGATTCAGCGACAAAGGGAACCTTGACTTGTAGAATAAAGAGTTAGAGCAGAAACAGTTCGATGGTGCCAGATTTACAATGATGAACTCACTTACGACATTTTTTTCTCATCAAATATGGTAAGATGGTGCTCTAAAAGAACAGCAATGATAGTAGTAGAAATTTTTCTCTTAATAAATTGATGCTAAGAAAATTAACGTTGAGAATTTGAAGAGGGCAACCATTATTTTTGTATTTCTCTAACATGAACTGGCTATTACCTCAGCGTTCTGAACATTGCCATTTGTTTAACAATCACTATCTCTGAGAGAGATGGCAATAGAAATAGGAAATATTAATAATAAAAACATACATACATATACATACTGTTTCCCCTAAAATAAGATATCTCCTGATAATAAGCCCAATTGGGCTTTTGAGCGCATGCACTAAAATAAGCTCTCCCCTGAAAATAAGCCCTTCCCAAAAATATTTAAATGCATGCGCAGCCAGTCCCTGCCATTTCCTCTGGTTTCCTCCATGCACCCCAAAATAATAAGATCTCCCCCAAAATAAGGCCAAGTGCTTATTTCAGGGTTCAAAAAAATTTAAGACAGGGTCTTATTTTGGGGGAAACACGGTACGTACATACATACAATATTTCACTAAAGTGGCTTTTCCTTCTTTGTGCCTTTAACATGTATTGTACCACAACTCTGAAAACTGCCAACCAGCCACATCAATAGTTGTTCTTATTAATAATTAAGGGAACTCAAGTGCAATTTCAAGTGGAAGAAATCTTTTTTTAAGGCAAATATTTTGAAGAAAACTATAGCAACCATGCATTTTGCTATGAATATTGTTCTGGACAGACTTCCCGTACACCTAGAAACTGTCTATAGAAAATATAAATAAAGAAAACCTGACGAAGAAAGGAAAACACTTAAGATCAACGTGTTAAAGATTAAAAAACTACAGAGGAACAAAAACACTATTCCAACCTGAATAAAATGAGACTTCAAGCCTTTCAGGGATCAAAGGGATCAGACAACCAACATGCAGGAATAAAAATGAGAATTAGAAGAGGCAGAGGGGAATCTGGGTTGAAAGGCAAACCACAGTACATGCAAACTGAAGAAGCTTTCTAAAAAAGATCAAATGATTATGGCATAGTAAATGCATAGTAAAATTGAAATCAGCTCTACAAAAATTCATATTGAGTTATTTTTCTCCCTTTTTAAAATATGTAGTCTATCCATTTTGAAATGTTTATAGTTGCTTCAAAAAGTGACCGATATTATAAAGATTGGAACATTAAAATATGAGGGAAATCAGCAGTTTTGGCAAGTGTGGCCTCCACAAGTTGGCCATTACAACAGACTAAGATCTAAGATAGCAATAACAATAGCACTTAGACTTATATATCGCTTCATAGTGCTTTACAGACCTCCCTAAGCAATTTACAGAGTCAGCATATTGCCCCCAACAATCTGGGTCCTCATTTTACCGACCTCAGGAGGATGGAAGCCCCATTATGATTCTACTCCAGGCTGTGGGCCGAGTTTGCCTTCAGTACTACACTTTAACCACTGCACCACCAGGGATCCTCAGATCTCGAGAGTGACTTGAATTCTGCTTCTGAGGCAGAAAGGCATGGCTATCGGAGAGCAAAATTTGATCCATAATGAAGTCCTCTCAGCTTTTTATATTTTCTGAGAACATTTTTCAGTTGGAAACTCCAGGACAAGAAAAGCTTCAAGTGGCACATGGGGATGAGAGGTGATATAGTCAAAACAATTGTGACAGATGAGTATGCTGAAATACACACCCAAATGCACAATCATGACATATCTTAGGAATCCTTTACATTCTTAAAAAATGATTGAGGACCACAAATAGCGTTGGTTTATGTGAATTATATTTATTAATTTTATTCTGTTAGAAATTAAAATTGAGAAATTTTGGAATATTTTTTACTTGATTTCCTCAGATCACATATTCAGAAATGCTAAATTCTGATTTAGATTATTGAATTAATCTAAATGTATTTATTAGCACTGCAAAAATTGTAATAATAAATAGCTGCGATAATAATGTTAACGGCAGCAAACATACTTCCTTTTTTAAAAAAAGTTTTTTATTAAATATACAGTTAAAAACATTGGACATAGTGTGACTTCTCTGGTTCCAACATTTCCATCAAATCTTTCCTTACAACAACTACAATTCATATTCAATTTATACCTTTGTACAATCTATCAAAATTCAGCTACATAAATCTCTTCGTCTATAGAAATTACATTCAATACCAATACAATTCCTATCTATCACATAATACTAACACAATAATTCTTAAACTCTTAATTTTCTGACATTTCTCCTCCTGTAAATTGATATTGATACATTTTATTCCAGATTTCATGATATTCCGTTTCACCCTTGTCTTTGAGTCCCAGAGTCAGCCTCTCCATTTCTGTGCAAATCAGTATCTTATTCATTATCTCTTTTTGAGTGGGATTCTCTTTACTTTTCCAATTTTGCTGCCGTTAATATATGCAACATTAGGTATATTGTTCCTTTATTATATTTGTTTTTTGTGATAGCCAATAGAAAGTGCTCTGGCTTTAGATCAATGATTTGATTTAACCATCCAGCCATCGTTTTATCTGGTGCCAAACAGACACACCCACCACATATGGTAGAAAGTTCCTGGTACCACTTTACATTTCCAGCACATTGGTGAGAGGTTTTTATTCATCTTAGATAATCTTGTGGGTAGGAGATGCCACCTATAAAACATCTTGTATAGGGTTTTTTTGTATGTGGTGGCTAGAGTTAATTTTCTATTTCTCTCCCACAATTCCTGCCATTTATCTAAATCGATACTATAACCAAAGTTTTTGCCCCAGAATAGCAAACATACTTCTTCCTCACCTCTATTCTGTTGATCAAGGGGTATAAAGAGTGGGAGTTACCTACTGGAACCCTCCAATGTTACTCGGGTTTAAGGTCATAGTTGGTTGTTGAACCTCCATTTTTATGCTTACTGACTAATATCCAGGTGCTTTTTCTTATTGCTTATCTCTAGAATCTTTTATAAAAGGTCTGAACTCTAAGCAAATACAACCCATACTGATAAAACTGATCAGATAAAATAACATCTGACTTTAAATTTGTTACAATAGTAAGTATGGCAAATACATTGGCTACACTTACATATCATAGCAAGTCCTGGTACAATTTAATCAGAAAAAAATCCAGAAGTAATAAATAATTCCAGCCTCATAGACAAATAAAATAATAATGTTTGATATATATAGAAATAACATTTTGCTCGGATGCTGTTATTTTTACAGTTACAGGTTACAGGCCTGATGGGCCACAGGAAAAATAAAGGAGAAACAAAGAAATCACAAGTAAACTCTGGATTTAGTTCACACATCTCATTAAGTTAACAGTTACAATCTAAAACCTAAACCACTATTGAGTCCTACCAAGTATCTTATACTGTTTTAAAACAAGCTCTGGTTTATTATTCAGCAATTCCATTCAGATATCACACTTACAAGCCAAAGCTTGGGATATCTAAAAGATTAACATCAAAAAATTCTTTTGACATTTAAAAAAAAAATTAAATTCAAGTTCTGGGTTGTTAGTAACTTTGCTGATTAATTCTGCTGACCAAAGTAGGCAGCATATTTATTACCGCAATGCTGAATTTTATGCAATGAAATGGTTAAAGTTAAGAGTTTTAAATTCACAGGTCTTACAAGTACCTCATTTTTCTGTGTTGAATCATGGCTTCTTCTTCTCTGTGTATTGTGTGTGGTTTTAATTTTTTTTTTTTAAATCTCTAGATTTCTGACTTCAAATGAGAAGCAAACAAAAAGGTTCTTTCCTTCCTTTTTACATTCCAGACCTGTTATTGTGTGCTTTGTTACCTAGGAAATAACAGTATAGGTATGAGAATTGCTCTGAAATTGCAACAAGTGTTGGAGTAAAGACTGAAATTAATTAATCACATTCAGTGCAATCATTCTTTTTGCAAAAGCTCAGAATTTGATAAAATATTTCAAACAAAAATATGGCAAGTGGAGTTTCCCTCTGTAACATTGGCTGTGCTAATTTTTGGGATTAAAATTCCAAGCAACAAACCAATAAAATCTACTTGTGAAAAGCTACTGTGTTTATCTGAAAAGGAGATCAGAGAGTCTTTAAATGATATATAAATAAAATAAAATTTACCTTTGAAGTTGAAGACTGAGATTTGCTGAAAATATGGTAAGAGTTGTACCATCCAGGATATGAGCCACATTAATTTGGGATTATCTTCCTTTAAATTAAAATATAGCATTTCATTAAAAACAATGTTTTCTTTAAAAAAAAGTCTCTTTAAGCAAACATGGGTTTTTTTCTGATATCAGTAGCTCTAATGATGTATTTTGGACTTCTGAAGCCAAAAAAATCCACTTTTATGTTCTATTGATTTCACTGGGAAAGGTGTTTAGTCTGTCTTCAGGAAATCAATGAGCATGGGGGTATTTAATTTTTGCTAGTTTGTGTCCTTGAGCTTAAAGAAGGAGCTCTAAAATTTATATGCATAATGGACTATATTCTTTCACTTTGTCCCTCACAGGGGAAAGAATCTCTGAAGCTTTTCTTAGCTTTTTGTTATTATTAGGAACTTCTGAATAATTTCTATGCAAATCTTTTAATATCAGGAGCCTGAGTGGCGTAGGAGGCTAATGCCTCCTACTAAGGCAGCATTTAACATCCAGCTGCCTGCAATTACTGCGAGTTCAGTTCTCACCAGGCTCAAGGTTGACTCAGCCTTCCATCCTTTCTAAGGTGGGTAAAATGAGGACCCGGTTGTGGGGGCAATAAGCTGACTTTGTATAAAATATACAAAAATATGAAGGCTATTGCTTAACGCATTGTAAGCCGCCCTGAGTCTCCGGAGAAAGGTAGCATATAAATAAAATTTTTAAAAAATCAGTAGAATACTGATGCTTTGGTTTATTATTTTCCTACCTTTTTGCACTGTATTTCATATAAAATCTGAGGACAATCACTCCATTGTACATTGTATTGTAATATTTGTCATGGATACTAACAAAATGTATGGATCTGTAGAAAGTTAGCACCCACCCCTCTCCTAGAAGAATGAAATATTATGGGAAATATTAAAAAGGCAGAATCTTATACCTCCCTGGATGAGAAAAGGAGAAACATGCTCTGGAAAGCAGCTCCCACCTTTGTTAATAGCCCCAGAAGGGCTAGGCCAGCTTTTCTACAACACAAAAGACTTTCACCCACATGACATAATAGGATTAGCCCTCTACCCATCTCACCACATGACACCTGAGAAGATTACATCACCCAGCAAGATTCAACCAAGCCTGTGACTCAAGACAACCTACAAAGTTTGTCAGAGTTTGTTGCAGTAATTAAATCCAGAAAACACACACAGGTAAACTAATTCAGCAGGATTGGTTTAAATAAGAAACTTCTTTATATATAAGAATATATATACAATACCAACAGCAGAGAAAAGTTTCATTTCAGCTCAGATCAGCAGACAAGTTCACACAGGTTTCAGTTTCAATTCTCAGCACAGCACAGAGATGAGCCATGCCCAGCCTCCAAACTGTTTCAGCTCCCATTGGCTGACTTATCTGCTATGCCTATTCATTGGCTGACCTTGTTACCATGTCTCTGCCAGTTCATGAATAATCTGACAAATTTACCCCTGCATGGCCCCATGGGAGTCTGACAACCAATCAGGATACATTTCTTGCCATAGGAACAGGAAGCAAGTTCAAAGCCCAACAGAGGATATAAATCTCTCTCCCTCTCTCTCCCATGTGCTCTTTTTGCCCAGGACCTCAAACCATGTGGTACTGTCCACCATTAAACCATCTTTACAAGCAGTCTCCATGTTTCCAGTCTTTCTTCCCACTTGGAACTGAACCCAGATGGACATTTCTTGAAAATGAAAACAACTTGTCTTTGATGCTAATAGTCACAATGGCTGCAGTACAACACCCCAGTATTCTAGGATTGATATGGCCAGAATTCTGCAACCACAGTAGTCCAAATATGAGAACATTTATTCACCAAAAAAAATTATTCAGGGTTTTCAATCAGAAAATGTTCCAGAAAATTCTGCCAGGCAAATGAATATGATGCCAGTTAGCATATTCATCTCAACATCAATAGTCTGTACAATTGAGCTACATTGTTTGAAAGAGAAAAAAATCCATGGAATCCCTCCATTTAAATTTTTTAGAACAATCATCTGAAAAGCAAGCATCTAATTTAGAAACTGGCCCACAATGGAAAGTTTGCCATGGAAAGTTTTGATCCACACCTCTGCAAACAGTAAAAATAAAAGCTCTCCACATAGAACACCGTATTCCAGGCAGAAACATATTGTGCTACCCTTCTCCCTCCTACCTACAGTACTTCTCTAAGTGCTGTAAATGTTTTATGTGGAGGAAAATTCAATCACACAAGCTCTGCCTAAAGTGCTTCTGCCTAGACAAAAAGATTGCCACCTTAGTGAGAATGAAGCTTCGTTTTTTTAAAGAGAAAATTTTCCTCCCAAAGATTTTTGTGCCTTAATTTTCTTTTGAGTTTTAGCTACTATATTTAAAGGTCTTTTTCAAACTTGGGAACTTTAAAATATGTGGATTTCAATTCCCAGAAATCATGCTGGCCGGGGAATTCTGGGAGTTGAAGTCCAGAGATGTTAAAGTTGCCAGGTTTGGAAAACACTACTTTAGAAGTGGGCCTAGATATAGCAATAGCACTTAGACTTATATACCACTGCACAGTCCTTTACAGCCCTCTCTAAGCAGTTTACAGAGATAGCATGTTACCCGCAACAATCTGGGTCCTTATTTTACCGACCTCAGAAGGATGGACGGCTGAGTCAATCTTAAATCAGTCAGAATCAAACTCCTGTCAGTGAGCAGTGAGTTGGCCTGCAATACAGCATTCTAACCACTGCGCCACCACAGCTCTGTTGTGGTGTGGCGGTTGCCTAATATGTTGCCTGAGGAAGGACAAATAATGCCCCACCCACTTTGCCTAAGAAACTAATGGGACTGACAATTTTCTTTCAACACTGTTGAACAGATAATATCCTTCCTTACCCTTGAGGGTTGTAGGAGAACTTAGAAGGCAGTGCAGACCCTCTTCCTCAGCTGAAGGCAGTTGCCTCAGGCTGCCTAATATTGGAAACCGTATTTTTTGTGCCTAATTTGCAGTGGATTTACAAGCAGGCATTAGATTTACAAAATGGCAAGTAGGTTTATATATTTAAAAAGTAAACAGTTCTCTTTCAACCGAAAGTAAATTTCTGTATTAGGGCTGAGACAGATTGATTGAGAAAAAGTCACTCAGCTGGGTTCGTGGCCAAGTTAGGACTAGAACACAGAGTCACTTGGTTTCTTGACCTTTATCAAGACACTGATCTGGCCTTTGATGCAAACTTACACCAGCATAATCAATTAGTTAGCTCAATTTCTACCTTACTAATCAAGCAATAGCTCCCATCTTCCCTTTGTTTCCATCAGCATCCATCAACCCTAACCCTAAAGTAAATATCTAAATAGCTTGTCTGAGGAATCTATGATGCCCTGTGGAATTTCTCGGATTTCTCCAGGATTTTCATAAAAAGCAAAGTAGTGATGGAACAAACTGTTTGGGTTCTGGTAAATGTTTGTTTAAAGCAGAGATGCAATACTATCACTTACAGGTAATGTACACCCCACAGTACTTCCCCCCACATTAAAAGCCTCTCTGCTATGACACTCTTTCTTTGCTTGAAGGCCATTGTGCCTCGGTTGTTACGTAGTCTGCCCCTCATCATAATCACCACCATTATAAAAGCTCTTCATACATCTCAAAATGATTGGCTCCCAAAGATGAGGTTGCACAGGTGCTGAAATGAATGGGTTTATTTGTTTCTGGCATAATGAAGTCTTCCTGTGTGTGTATGAGTTTAATCTAATTCCGGAATGAGCTAAGTGCAATGTTATGCTAAAAGTCTAACTAAATGCAACAGATGATGCTGTTAAAATGAGTTAAAGATATACAAACATACAGATATCAGTCATATCTGAGATATAAGTTGGATGATTATTAATTTCATTTTATTGTAGAAATTTTTTTAATGCATTCTATCAAATTCATGAAGGTAAAAGGCAGACTAGGGTTAGTAAACTTGTTTATTAATCTGATTTTTGCTGGCTTTCACAAACTAGATATGCAGCTACAACAAAGGTATTAGAAAAATGCATTTGGTCCACTTATGGAGATGTACAGCTTACAAATACTTTTGACATCATGGGTCAGATATAGTCTGTCATAGATAGATAGATAGATAGATAGATAGATAGATAGATAGATAGATAGATAGAGACATAATTTGATCTACATTTTTAAAGGTCCTGCAAATATTGATATACTAATCTTCAACATTATTCCTAGGGAGATGTACAAGAAATAACAGAAATATAAGAATATGTAAACACAAAGCAAAAGGAAACACAGATGCCACGTGACGATGACAACATAAAACAAATGTCCTGTTTAAAATAATATTCAACACCCATTCACTTTCTTTTGTTGGGAATGTGTTGGTGAAGAGATGTATGTATGTGTAGGATAGCTAATCCTTCAAGTTTAGCAACTTTAAACTAGGAAAGGCTTTAACAAATTTCATCCGACCTTGGCAGCTGCCTAAGAAGGAAAATGAAAGCCATTGCAACTTACATATCACAGTTGCATATATATCACAATATCTGATCCGAAAGATTCAGCACATGAAAAACTGTGCACATACAATTGATTGCCTGAAAGCTGACCTGTTAACACAAGAAAGCACATGAGGAACTGCTGTAACTATTTTATCTGTTTGTGATGGCTTGCGGGATTTTATCAGTTAAATCACTGTTCTTGTTCAGAAAAAAAAATCTTTCTTTGGCGTTCAGATTCTTCTCCAAAATTTCTGAAATGCTCAGAAAGAGAAGAGTTCCACATTATTACATGCAATAATTCATTGTGGAAGGGAAATGAAGTGAGGTTTATTAGACTACAAATGGATGCACTGGGAGTTGGGACAGAGTTACCCTGTTTCCCCCAAAATAAGGCATCCCCTGATAATAAGCTCAATCGGACTTTTGAGCACATGACAATAAGGCCAAGCACTTATTTCAGGGTTCAAAAAATATAAGACAGGGTCTTATTTTTGGGGAAACATGGTATTGTCCAGTTTGGAGACAGCCCAAGCAAACACTGGTTGTCACAATCTACAAATATCCCCCAAAATATACTGCTATGGTTATTAGCACAAATGTGAAAAAACTAAACATAAATGTGTAGAATTTGTTTAAGAGTTGATGGTAATTATGTCGTGGTTCAGGTGGTCTAAAAAGCCACATTATTGTTTTGAAAGGCAGAGAATTTATCTATTCCTACAGAGTCTTTAGCCTGTGAGAAAATGGCCTGGTTCTATAGGTAACATATTGAACCCTGGAGGGTCAACCATCTGCTTTCATATTTATGCCTGGGAGGGAATATTTTGAGAATCTGGTTCCAACTGTGTTCTAAGTCAAACACAATAACTATTTAGGATCCATTTTTCATGTTCCAAATTGTTTTGTCTCTGGGGTTAGTGACAATGGCTAAAATCTTCCCAGCATTCCTGTTAGAAGAGTATTATGCACTGGTTGTTTCAGGACAATAATGTTCTCCAGGCTGCCTGAAAGTTTTTTTTGTCCATAACCAAAAAGACTGGGAGACTGAGGAGTAGCTATCTGGAACCAATCAAGAAACGAAGCAATTTTTGTTCCACTTTGAAGGAAATTAAAGGGCAATTATAACTGCTTCTGCTCTACTTTTTTCTCCTTCCCTTCGGTAAAGCTTTCCATTTAACCCTAACAACCCATCATTTTCATCAGCACTTGAGTTTTCCTGGTGTATAGAAGCTCCTGCCCTGCCATTTCCTTAGCACTTTCCTCCTCTTCTTATTTGGCAAACACAAACTTCTCCCATCACCCTTACAATTGCTATAGGATTTTGGATTCACATCCGTATGCAGATGCTTTTCTCAGTTCAATTTGTTTGTTAGTGCATATGAAACATAGAAGATTATAGTGGCTGGCTAATTACTCCTAGTAATTGCTATTTATTCACTCCGTTATTATATAGTAGGCACAGTATATAAATCTCCTATCTGTTGTATGCAGAGTCCCTTGGGAGTTGGGCGGCATAGAAATGAGACAAAATAAATAAAATAAATAAATAAATAAATAAATACTATGCTTTCAGAAAAACTTCATATCTATGTAGGGAAGCTACATATCTGATCTTGTATGGAGGATATGCAGTTAATAGACTTGACACTGAGTTCTCTTGACAGTACAAAGCAGCTTCTGCATGCTGCATATTTTGGCATATTAACTGTCAATTGGAACAAAAACAAAGCCTGCACCCAGTAGCCATATCCAGTCAGCTTCCTTTCTGGTGATACAACCCTGTGTCACTCCATCTCACCACCTTAGAAACATTTTCAGAACAACAGCCCCACTGATTATTATTCTTTTGCCTTCATGTCCTGTTACCCTTTGGCTAAAAGAGGCCAAGCAGGCTGAATCACTTCAATAATTGCCCAGGGGGGCTTTCGCGCAGGTTCGCCTGGTGCGCCAGTTGCGCCCTTTTCTAGATCGAGATGCCCTTCGCACGGTCACTCATGCCCTGGTTACTTCTCGCCTGGATTACTGCAACTCCCTCTACATGGGGCTGCCCTTGAGGTGCACCCGGAGGCTCCAGCTGGTCCAGAATGCAGCCGCGTGGGTTATTATGGGAGCTCCTCATTACTCATGTGTAACACCTCTCCTACGTGAGCTGCACTGGTTACCAGTAGTCCTCCGGATCCGCTTCAAGGTGCTGGTACTTACCTTTAAAGCCCTACATGGCTTAGGTACAGGGTATTTGCAGGACCATCTCCTACCCGCCTCCCACGTCCTGTCTGCTCACACAGGGCTGCCCTCCTCAGGGTACTGTTGACCAGACAGTGTCGGGTGGTGACGTCCTGGGGTAGAGCGTTCTCTGTGGGCGCTCCTGTCCTCTGGAATGAGTTACCCACCGAGCTTCGGATGGCCCCTGATCTCTGTTCCTTCTGTCGAGGCCTAAAGACTTGGCTGTTTCAACAAATGGGTTTCTGATTCCGGGGTTTTATTTATTTGTTTCTGTTTTAATTGGTTTTAATTTTGGTTTTTTATCACTGTATGTTTTTTAACCTGTGTTAGCTGCCCTGAGTCCTTAGGGAGAAGGGCGACATACAAATATTTGAAAATAAATAAATAAATAAATAAATAAATAAATAAATAAATATTATAAAATGGCAAGAAGCCAATTCTTCTTGTTTTTCAAGATCATGGCTATCTCATAGAATCAATCAAAGTTAATACATTATAACAGGGGTGTCAAACTCATGTTGTCACAGCATCATCACATGATGTATCACGATTTCCCCCCTTTTGCTGAACCAGACATGGGTGTTGGCAGTGCATGAAGCATCTGGCCTGCGGGCCACGAGTTTGATACCCTTGCATTAGAAGCTTTAAATTAACAATCTGGAGTCAGTCTATATTATATGGCATTTTGTAGTTTTAGAGACTTTTAAAATGTGGTGGGGGCTTGGCCACTTCCACGCAAAAAGCAAACCCAGACCCACACCGATGATGAGGCACGACCACAGACCAGAAGCCAGACCACAGCTGCATCACTGGCCACTTTAAACCCCTCCAATCCATACATGAAGCAAACTGACACCCACCATGAAGATATGGCATGACCACGAATGCGAAGCCAAACAACAGCAATGCAGCTCACCAGCTCAAATCCCCCTGCAACTCAGACTAACCCGAGCACAGCCAAGCCCCCACCCAAACAGAGCACACCCCCATCCAATCAGAGCACAGCCAGGCCCCCAAAGCACACCTCTACCCAATCAGAACGCAGCCATGCTCCCACCCAATCAGCTCCCACCCCCATTGGCAGTTAAAAGGAAGAAACAGCTGCGATCACACATTGTTCCTGGAAGCATGAAGCTGAGAACACCAGCCTGAAGATGACGAATGAGACTTCGTCGAAATGTTGCCAAAACACTTCCAATTTTACGCAGGAGAAAACCTGAATAACCAAAGATCTACATATACATACATACATACATACATACATACATACATACATACATACCGGTGATATTATTATTGCCTTCTGGCTTTCATCTGGAGCTGCTTCCTTATTTTGAGATTGTCTATTTTTGTTACTTTGCCTTCTATTTTTAGAATTGCTGTTACTGCAAGCTGTTCTCAAAGTCTTCAAACTAATACAGTGGGATATAAATATTTGTACTGAATTAGCTTTGGAACAGCAAGTGGTCATTAAGTTTTAGTAGCAATCACTAAAATAATCATTCTTATTGCTATTGTGATTTGCATATTTAATCTTAGTAATCCTTATGACAACTGGGTAAGGTGTTTTCACTGTGGTTGTTACTATAATTATTGTCGTTACTGATGTTATTCTCATTTTGGAGAAGGGTGTGTGAAAGTGACAAGAAGCAAAGCCTGAGTGTTTTGATTTCAAAACAATTGTAATGTTGAAACATCACACACACACACACGCACACACACACACACACACACACACACATGAAATAAAGATGGCCAACTAATAATTTTAAGGGTGATATTTGAACTGGGATTTGCATTTTCATATTTTAAAACTCTCAATACAAGCTGGCCTAATCATTAAATCATTGGATTGTTGGAAGAAAAAGAAAATGAGAAGAATGATCTCACACACGTATCCTTCTTGGAGAATTTTTTCCCCCTAAATATAATTAAATAAATAACAAAAACAAGACAGGATCAACCGTTGTGCCTTACTATCACTGCCATATTTCTTGTCCGATGCACCATAAGAGGGAATTGGAATATTGTCTATGCTTATTGAACATGTCCATTGTTCAAAGAAGAAATAAGGTCAGAATTTAATTAAAATTTTACTTAATTATTTGAGTTCTTCCTAGTCCCCTCCAGCATTATGTATTCTCTCTCCCAAGCCTAAAGGCGTGGATTGAGAAGAACAACCCATTAATAACTTTGACTAAAGCAAAATTTGTCACTTCCCTGAGTTCAAAAGAAGACCCCCAAAGAACTGGGGAAAAAACCCAACCCCAACCCCCCCTTCTGTTTGTTGAAAATAGCAAAAAACTCTGAGAAATTAATTCTGCTTTTATGCTTAATGTGCCAATGAGATTTTATAGATTGAATAATGAACAATATTTCTCCTGATGTCTCACTGCCATGGCCAGCTGGGATAAAGTCTGGGATTCTTTCTGAGCCAGGAAAACTTGTAAAAACTGTCTGTGACTGTCTGGCCTGATTGGTAGTCTGGGTAGAATATTAATTCTTGATCTGCTGACTGTTTAGCATTGCCTAAGGATCTCATATGCTGATCAAACCTCGCTTATTTTAAAGCAGCCTCTTTGATGTTAGGATTCTACTGTAGAGAAAAATCATCTTATTTTGATAGCCAGTTTATTTATGTTCGCTGCATGGAAATAGACTTCACTTTCCTTAAAAAGAAATAATATGCAAATATACTACTTTTTCCAAAAAAATATGGAAGTTTTTGTACTATATGCAATACAGTTATTCTGAAGAATTATTTCCTATTATCTTTTTTGCATAGATAAAAATTGTGATAGCTACTATTATGTGTAATGAAATGGAATCTATGGAGAGAGAGGGAGGGAGGGAGGGAGAGTGGGGGGGAGGGAGAGAGAGAGATCCAAAATATTGCACCTGAACATTTGCAGAGGTGAAGACTGGGATCAACATGTTCAGTTTAAATATATCTTTAATAAGATTAGACGCTAAAAATATCGATAGAAAGTTATAGATAACATACTGGTATAATTTATCTGTCAATTAGAAGATTTTAGCCAGAAAGTTGTAAAATTGTTAACACATGAAATATATGACATGCCTAATCTTAATAATTAAAATTATTTCATTTTATAAGCAATAATGTCGATAGGGCATTTGGCATAATAATGAAAATAAGAGTTCAAGCTGATCAATATCTTACATTGTTTAATTGAATGATAAGTTGTTGAGCACAAGCTATTGAACAAGTTAAGGACAGTCTCTCATTTAGGACAGTTTGACAACAATTAGTATGTTGGCATAGGAATAAGAATCTGAAACATATATTTAATAATAAGAGCAGTTGAATCATTTTGTTGCAATCAAACAAGTAATCTTGTCCATTTTATAAGTTTATCCTGGCATTTGCTTCAGGGGCTAGTGCTAATTTCACCAGATGTTAGTGCCATGATAACACTTTTCAGTTCCTCCAGATAAAGAGTTTAATTTGCAATATTCACATTTCATCATGATAATTTTACGAGACATCAGACCATCTTTTATTTCCCTTTCAGACATTCTTTCCTTTAAAATAATGCATGTCAGAAAGACATGGAAGAGGAACCCAATTCTCTCAAAGTATGGATGCTTCATGATACTTTGCTCTCTTAGATCAGTTACAAAGCACTTCTATAAGTGATGCTCATATTTCCTCCTTCTTCTACTCCCCACTTGCCCAATCAGTTGTTGCTGTTGTCAGCAGGTACATGGATGTTTCTTATAACTACTTAAAATATTATCTAGAATGTCAGAAACACCTGATAAATAATCATAGGTAAATAACTTCTGTTCATTAGGGGCAAAATAACTCCATAATTACAACCAGATTATCATGTTCCCGAAGCATATGGTAAAGTAAAGTATACTATAATGCATACCAGAACTGTAGAACAGAATAAGTTCCACAATTCTGGTATTTAAAAAAAATGTCCCCAAAACATTTCCCCATACATATTTCCTGTATTTTTAAAAAATGACACATATAACCTCAACATCTGTTATGCCTTTCACCTGTTTTTAAATGCACGTGGTTTAGTAGATTCATTATTGCATTTAATCAGAATGTCCCACAAAGAAATTTAAGAAGTCAGTTAAGAGCCACAATATTTTTCCATTAAATTTGCTTGATCATCTTATTTAATTACTTACTTGATTCCTATCGGCCAATTTTATTCATTATCAAACTTGCATTAAAGCATGCGAGCAGTAAAGGATAAGAAACATAGTTTTCTTTGAATACAAACTTTTAATAAAAGTGTCCATTGTCTATTAAACAGCATTTTTTCCACCTCATCTACATGTCTTAATTAAATCTTTCTTTTTTGTGTGTTTTAGAGCAATATCTATGTGCATTGTAGCGCTTCTAAGCAATTAACAGTTCTGAGTAGCTAAAAATAAAAACTACATTTACAAAATTAAATTTAAGTACAAAGTTAAAACTTCAAAAATGTAGTTCTTGTACAAAATGAATGTTTTAGTTTTAAATTCCTTTCTAATTGTTTATACTTGAAACATTTTATTTCTGTAACTGAAGGAAAGTTTGTTGAGCTATTGATTATATCCAATATCTGTTTTAATCCTAATTGCTTTCAATGTGATTGTGCACGCTTACCACAGAGTAACTCACATTTAAATGTATTTCGATAAGCATAGAATTTCATTGCAATTTTTGCAAATGAAATGTTCCACCAAAAATTTGTTGAGAGAACTAAAAATGGACAAACCTGTTTAACTTGACTATGAGAAATGAAACCTTTTTCGTATTTTAGCTTTGTTGCAAACTTTATCCGTGCATTATATATTAATAACATTATTTCATAGACATACATTCAAACCAATATGTATATGTTTACTTCAGTAGCCATTTTCAATGTAATTTTTAATGGTCATTGGACAATCAATGTTTAAAAGATAAATACAAAATATGAAAGAAACATTCAACTGATTGAGTACAATGCACAGAATTTAGTTTTGTATAAAGTAAAGGTTCTAGT
This sequence comes from Ptyas mucosa, assembly GCA_012654045.1. Classification (NCBI taxonomy): domain Eukaryota; kingdom Metazoa; phylum Chordata; class Lepidosauria; order Squamata; family Colubridae; genus Ptyas; species Ptyas mucosa. The sequence goes on from WNWU01000001.1 coordinate 51,996,622, forward strand.
ACATACCTTCAAACAGTGTAAGGAACTCTTTCATCTGTTTTAGCTGCCTCATTGTCTCTCTCTCTTTCTCGTGGCACATAGAATGCTGTAGTAATTTGTGCTATCCAAGTCTATGGAGGAATCTGAAGTGGGAAAACTATTTGCATATCTTAGAATCCAAAAGAATTACTTTGTAGTTTTCTTCTCTGTGAAAGAAAGGAGGTACAGATTCCTGGAGGTGGCATTCTCAATATCACCCCAAATGGTCCTACAAAATATCACAGGATTTTTCCCCCTAACCACTATCCATGCAATCTGAAATTGCAAAACAAGAGTTTCAAACTTTTTATAGAATGCACTTTTAAAAAAACCAAAAAACCCCCCAAACCATTAAGTGTAACAAAGTAAGGAAGAGTGCAAATGTTTGTGTGAACATAACCATTCCAGTTAAAAAGATTTTAAAATCAGAAATATAATCTTCCTGAATATGCCTTTCCAATTGAAAGATTATATAAGTCTTTGAAAAATTGGGAAATAAAAATGTATTGAGGGAATTATATTCTTCTATTTATAAATTAGTCCACCTATGAATAAGATTAACATTTATGCCAGTTTTAGATATGATTTTGAATTATAGAATTAAAATCTCTCTCTTTCTCTCTCTCTCTCCCTCTCTCTCTCTCCCTCTCTTTCTTTTCAGATCATGGTTTAAAGTTATATTAGGAAAAGGGACAAAGCAAATTACTTCTAGTAAAATGACTTCTGGGGAAGGTAATATCTCCAGTGAAGTGCCCATACTTATGGTCCATACAGGTGGGTACTTATAATAGCAAAACTATTAGAATGAAATCATGTCCTCTGTGGTTTATGCCACGTGTTGAAACTTGAATGTTGCACTTCCAGTTTGCCCAAGAAAGAATAAAGCCTCACCTTTAAGTGGTCTTATCTAAACTCTATGTTGAGTATCTGTCATGCCAACCCCAAAACTATGCCAGCTGAAAAAGATATGAACTGAAAAACAAGCCGTTTTATTTCAAATTGAAAAACAAGCCGTTTTATTTCCACCATCTGATGGTGGATGATCAGTATAAAAATCTTGCACATTTATTTGTAAAAAAAAAAAAAGACCTTTGAGTTCTCTGGAGTTTTTTCTGGATAATATACACAGAACAGAACACTTCTTTCAATACACACATGTAGACATATACTGTAAAAAAAATCAAGATAGCCTCTGAGGTATTGGAGATTTCTGTATAGGAGAAATTAACTGGTAATGCGCTGGTGATCTTGTATTGAGAGACAATCCTGAAGATAAAAACATAAAGCATGTCCTAACTCATGTAGGTTGAACATGAAAATTGTATTGTCCATTCTTAAATGGATCTTATCCATTTAAATCCATCTTAAAACACTTTTCTTCAATTTTTCTCACAGCAAAGAATGTGTTATATTTGGTGTCTAAGGTTAGGTTTTGGCTGTGTCTTTTTGCCCCAGTCCAACATCTTAACCATATAAAAAATATGCAGGATTTCTTTATGATTGGGGTGACTTGGGGCAAAATAAGAAACCATGTTGATTTTTGATGACTTAATTACAGTAACAGACTGTTCAGCATGTTTTGAATCTCACCTTTGCTATTGTTTAACGTATTAACTATTTTTTTCTTTCCTGTATACATGTATATATATGACAGATCAATTGGGTGGCAAATAAACGTAGAAGCTTATAAATTTTGGACTTGCTTTGCAAGGGGTGGGGGAAAGCTATTATTGTTGCAATAGGTTCATCAGTGGAGATGATATGTGTTTTTGTCTTCTTTTTTTAAAAAAATTCACTTAATGTTCTTGTTTAGTATTGTTTTGTCTATGTTAAATCTTTTTTATTTTGGATATTGTATTTTAATTTTTGAATAAAATAAAACATTGAAAAATTTTGCAGGATTTCAGTGTTTTTGCAAGAGCTTCAAAGAATAATATAATGTTATAAGATTTCAAACAGAACATTAATATTTTGCAGGATTCAGCATTTTTGCAGAAGGCACTTGCATTATGATGTCATGGCTTTCTCCACTTAAAAAGATTGGCAGTCCTTGATTTAAATAATTTCTTAAATTGCAACTATATTTTAAATAACATAAAAATTAACCCCCTAAATCAAATTGGGCTAAAAATAATATTACTCAGCCCAGAGTAAGCTTGTGGAATCTCCTCTAATGAGAATCAAAATATTCTTTTGTTACTTTGTTATTAACATTATGATCTAGAAAGATAGATCATTTTTTCCTTGATCATTTGTGACTTCAAAATATAAGAAGGCCACTGATGAATCACACCCAAGTTCCATCCATCTAGTTCTTGTTTCTTCCTATGGCTAACCAAATGTATTTCAAAAGGCCAGAAGCTTGTGGCCTAGACCCAGCTTCTATGGAAATTCATTATAGCCTTGATAATCAATAATGTCAGTTCTGAATGGATTGTATCATAGTATATCTTTTGATCATTATTATGGAAAAGCATTGTTTCAGTCTCTGTCTATCCCCACCCACTTCACCCAATTATTTGTTTAATTGCATCATCTCTGAAAATAAACACAAATTTCTTTACCAGCATGAAAATGGATTCTGTTAAATAATTACTGGTAATAGCTAAATCAAAACAAACTCTTCATGCGATGTAAAAATTTGTTAATCCTGTGCTTATAAAACCCATTTATATTTGATTCCAATTTATCTGGCCACCAGTATAAAATCTCACTAATGACCGATCCACCTATTGCTTTTGCTGAGATTTTGAAGTACAGCTTTCCAACCCATTTATGGCTTGTTGACTCAAATACCATTATATACTTAGAGACCATATAGGTCATTTATCAGTAAAGATCACAGTACAATTTTATATCATCTAGGCTATTTTGGAATACCTACCAAATGTACTATCCAGTATATCTCATTCGTATACAAACAGTGTAATGTTCTAGGCAAAATGCTGAAATTCAGTGATAGTTTTGTACTTGCTTTGCAAGTTTATATTTGTGATTAAGATATGAAAATGTAAATATCAACTGCAATACAAATTATTTTTTAAGTTAGTACCTATAGGAGAACCTTTCCTTGTTTAATATAATCATGTCTGTATTTCATTAAATATCCCTAATATTTCATGCTTCTCTCTATATGTTGTGCAAATTTATTTTATGTTCTATTTTGAAGTAGGCCTTTTTTAATTTATAGAGATCCAGATCTTAACTATGTCCATGTAATAATCTTTTGCCTCTATTTTTTAAACAAAGAGTCCTTCTAAGATCATTCCAGTTATAAAGATGAAGCAAACATCCTTTTCTAAGTTGAAAAAATGCATTGGAAAAACCTGAAAACCAAATTGCTTTAATGAATGAATGGGAAAAAAAAGCTAGTTTATGTCCAGCTGCTAATTTTTTTTTTGTAATGCTCTATGCTGATTGCTGGTTGACAGAGGAGGGTAGAAAGAGGAAATTCTCATTTTTGCCAGTGCTTGGTATCTTCACCAATTGTCAACTTTCTCAAATAGATTTTGATGTTAAGAAAAAGGATAATGATTTGGAATTGTTCATTGTGAATGCATTAGGTTTGCACAGACAAAACATGCATGAAGTGCAATTACTGCTAGTGTTGTCATATTAGTATGAACGTTAATAGCATGTTTGTTATGCATTGAAACGGGTTATGCATTCTGATACTTTAATCTTGTCATCTGTGCATCACTTGTCTAAGTACTCTCATTTAAGATGCCATATCTCTTCTGGTAGCAATAAAGGAGTAAAGCAACATTAATATTAAATAATTAGAAAAACAAAAGGGGAATGATTAAACATATTTACATAATTGAAATAACACGGAGTCTCAGTGGGAAATCGGGACAATGTTGTCTCCATTCAAAGTAATTCATAATTCAGATTTTTAATTATGGCACATTCATTCATTTAAAGATGATTCTGGATGAGAGGGCCACTAATGAAACACAATCATTAGCATCCAAACAAAGTAATTTAGAAAGTCTCCTTTAGGGGAAAAAGATTTTCTAGAACATCATCAATCACACAAGATATGCAAAAACAAGCAATTAAGCCACACACAAGAACTACAACAACCTTATATATCAGTAATGTACACATGAAAACATAACTGATTACAATAACTAGAGTAGGATGGTGGAGTTAATGTGTTTTTTACATTAAAGTACCATGAAATATTCTGCCAGGGAGGGACCTTTGCCAAGCAAGTTCCACGCCAGCTTATATAGACAAAGAGTGAGACTCTTCTACATAGTCCAGATCTCAGCATCCAAACCCCGAGTAAGTCATGGTTGATGGGCATATGAGGTCCAGCCTATCCCTCCCTCCTCTCCTTTGACCCCCAATTTATAGTGCATTTGATTTGGCTAAATGGCAAATGTGGGATCAGCGTAAGATGTTACCCACGAAGCAGGTGCTGCCTTTGTTTCTCATTAGATACTCCAATCCTGCTTTGCGTTTTGACTGACAAAAGTCCTTCAAAGCCTCAAGGGGCAGAGGGGGCTCCTTCCAGAGACACACACAATTGCGGTTCATTAAACATGCAGAGGCTGTAGTCGGAGACCACATGACTTTTAATGCCTGTGTACAGTGTCTAGTTAAATAGATCCATCATACGGCTGGTTTCTGAACACCCTCCTCTTCTAGGCAAAATTATAGCCTTGTTGCAACCAAACCTCTTTTCGGCTTGCTGCTTCGGGTGCGGGTGTGTGTGTGTCCCCCATGTGATTGGGCTTTACTCACAGTCCTGAGTAAGGCGAGCTCTGCCGGGCACCCCATCAGGCTGTTGTCAGAGCTGCCTTTGATAACTACCAGTCTCCGGAGCCAAAGTATGTTCTATTGGTACTTAAAGGACAAAAATACTGGTTAATTTTCAACAGTGCTCCTTCATTTGACTTTACAATTTATGGCAGTGAACATTAATGCGAGAATAGCTTGGTCGAGGAGGAATTTCAAATTAGAGAAGCTCTTCTCTTTAGCCCCAACAGCCTGACCCAGGGTGAACGGAAAAGTAATTTGCCACCAGATCCTCATTTTGCTGCTGTTATCACTCCTTGTAAATGAAGCACGGCAATTTATTGTAGCACCTCGAGAAGTCAAGAACATAATGTGTAAAACACATAGAAAAAAAAAATCTTCCTTCATGTTCATTAACACCCCGCACATAGAGGCTGTTCACGTTCCCCTCTAATGAAGGAGGGGGTGAAATCTTAAACCTAAAGCTTTCTGTCATGTGAAGAAGCCCTCTTCAGACCATTAGATGGCTGAGTTGGACCGAAGAAAGGTCACTGACAAAAAAAGGGGAAAGAAATGAAAAGGAAAGAAAGTTGCAGGGGTGAGGGAAGAGGAGGGGCACCAACCATAGAAAATGACAATGCCGGAAAATGGAAAAATAGATTCAGGAAGGGAGTTTAGTCAATTCCCAGAATGGAAAGTGCATTTTCAACACCAGTTTTCATTTTCTTTTTTCTTGTTGGCCTCTATGGGCATTTTCTACTTATATTCAAGAAAATAATATCTAGCCCTTGATTAGCTGGGACTTACTTTAATACTCTAATACTCTGTTATTTCACTCTTGTTCTGATCTTATGAAAAGTGGTTCCAGAGGCATATCAATATAAATAAAATTACATAAATGTGGGCATTTGTGTGTGCATGCCTTATGGATTGTTTCTAATGAGGAAGAATGAGGTGGTTTTTTATACTGTACATTAATGTTATTTATTGCACAAGGAACTGGAATGATGTACTTGATAATGGCAATATCAAGTGTTTTGTTGGGAATCTTTTATCTCAGTTATACCTGTATAAGGAAACCAAGCTACATTAATTCAAGTCCTTGTGAATAACAGAGTGAATAACATGCTAAGGATAGCCTAAGGATAGCTATTACAACTATCATTTATTACAGTGTGAAGTAGAACTACTAAATTGAAAAGAAGTAGATTTACCTTCTTTAGTTACATTTTAAAAGGTTGAAAAATTCTGGAGATGTTTGTACTATTAGGGCAATGGAAAAAGAAGTAGCAAAAGGTTGAGTTTTGTGTCCTTCATAGATACAGAGCACCAATGCACGTACAAATTAGGCAGATTGGGACAATTCTTGAATAATTTACTGTTATTTGTTATACATAAATTTGTATTGATTTGCAATGGGGTATCTCATGCTTTGATTTCTCACATCACTTTCACTTGGTCTGCAGACGTAAGAGAAAGAGATAAAATTATCTGGACCACCTCATTGAAATTATGCTAGCCCTCTTCAAGTGGTCTTTGTCATTACTAGTCTCTTGTTCTGCAGGCTTGGTGCTAACAACAATTATTGGTGGTAGTAACAGAAATTTTTTTGGCTACACAATGGCAGCCCAAGTCATACACCTGCACACAGATAACTTTAGCATACATCAGGCGTTCCTCTTTGCCTCCTACTGATGATGGGAATCCTCCTATCCAACTCTTTGGGCTAGATTCATCAGTTGATGAAAATTAATCCCTCAGTTGGATGAAACCAACTCCCTGACCTGGTTTACCCTGGATGAACTAGCTATTTTTGCTTAATGTGCACAAGATCATCTTCTTCTTCTGGTTCAACCAGCTTCTTCTGGTTGTGCTGAGGACCATCAAAGCAAGGAAACCTCAAAACATTCACTGATCTAATGGGATAGCTCTCCATATATTTTAAACTATTTTTCCTATAAACCCTAGGATAGGATTGGTTTTAAACAGGCATTACCCATTTCTTTTTACACATATTGCCTGATAGAGTCAGCTTGGCCATGTTATGATTTTTATCATGAGTCTTTGACTTGTTAATAAAATGGTCTTCACGTGGAAAGAAAGAAAGAAAAAGCTCCTCTAGATGAAACGTAATTGGAAACCATCAATAAGAAGACTTCTTCCCTTAGAACCACCTGATTTAGTTAACTAGATAGAAGCATATGCAGCTGGGCTTCTGAAGAAAGTTCAATGCCTGTATTAAGATGAGAACAGTTCTAAAGTAAAAAAAAAAAAAAGACTTTTTATGAAGAATGGAAACTGATTAGAGGTCATAGCAGACAAAGCATTATTCTTCCCAGGGTAGCTCAGAGTTGGGCAGCCTATAAATTTAGTAGATAATGTTGATGACAATGACAACAACGATGACGATGATGATGATTCCAATTAAACCCTATTTTGGACTGACTATAGTTTCCAAATCATTTTTTAAAAGCAGCATGTATAATAGTCTACACTCGGAATTATTACAGTCATAAGAAAATGATGTAGATGGATAGGCAGGCAGGGGGAAAGGCTTTGAAGGACAAGAGGAGACTCATTACCAAAGAAATGATCAGATAAAAAGGGGCCTGAGCCCAGGGTCAAGGGATGCATGATTCTGTTACTGTAGCTGTTATAATAAAAGTAGTAATGACCTGCATGGCATTGGTTTCTTAGCCTGATACACTATCTATCCAGTATCGCCTTTGCGATGATTAGGCATTGGTCTAGTATCCAACTAACGGCAGACTAATGCCCAATCATCACAAAGGCTATACTGCAGCCTTGATTAAAATTGACTAGTTCTTTTCTTATTCTAAATCAAGGTGGACAGTTTTTTTTAATGGTAGAGGAGTGCAGGAGGCATGACAAATATAACTGGGAGGGATGACAGGTGTATCTGTATCATCACCATCAGTCTGAGGGATTAATTTTCACCAACAGATGATTGAGACTTAATCACATCTTTTCTTTTCCACCTTAAAATCTGTAGGCAATTGTGCCCCATAATTTCAGCAGTCTGATTTTGGGATACTCTGGGGATGACAGAGTTTGCAGTAACTGTAGGCTTATAGGCTGCAGTTTGTTCACCCCTGTTCTGTATGGTATCCATATTTTTTTATTAAAATAATTCATTTTTCTGGTCCAAATTTGATAATCTATTGTTATAATATCTGTCTTTAATCCAGGCCCTAATGGATTATCAGGCTGGGTCATGTCAATGAAAAATATAGGACCTTCTGGTTTAAGTGATGAATGACCATATTTTTTTGACAAATGCCATTCCAATTAACAAACAGCAGGAACCTCTTACGCTATGACAATATTCTGTTCTCCTGAATTCTTCTCACTGAAGAAGTATCATCATTTACAGAAAATAGAATTTTTTACAAATGAGAGTCCAATGGAAAAAAACTATACTTAACAAAATATGCCGGCATGATTTATCTTTAACTAAATTGAATGGTTTGTCCCACTAGGTAGCATATAACTCTTGAAATCTTTTTATAAGTACATATTTTAGGGATGCAGTTTAAAGGTTTTAAAATATGTGTTAAATAGAAATAATTTTGTTTTTGTTATCGTTGTTTTTTTATTTTACTTTGGGGAGTCAGCTAAGATGATGAAGTGCAAACCAAAACTAAAGTTAAGGGTAAAACACCAAGGCTAAAGGTTACACCAAGAAAGTTGTGGAGGCTTATGAAAGGTTAGATAGCTGTCTACACATTAATTTTCTTCCACTGAATATCATTGCCTGCATCATTGTAAAAACATGACCCTCTCAAGCATGAAAAGTGCTTCACTTTGTCTTCTGGTAAATAATAGTTTTATATATAGCTGAACACCCCATGGTAGCTATTTTGTGAGAGCAGCCACAGCAAGGATTCAAAGTTCCAAGAGGGAGCATTTGCTTTAAAAAGGTTGAAGACACCTGAATTATATTGTAGTTTTATTCAACACTAGCCTGATTGTTCTTTCTGCCTTTTAAGCAGGTTTTTTTTCAAACTTGGCAATTTTAAGATGTGTGGACTTGAACTCCCAACGCTGGTTGGGGAATTCTGTGAATTGAAACCCACAGATCTTAAAGCTTCCAAGTTTGAAAACTACTGTTTTAAAGGCTTCCTTGACTTCAGCCATGGCAATTTTAAGACTAGAAGCTACTGAGGGAACAGGAAATGCTCCAACATTGATCTAAGAGTTAGCCACATAGAACACTGTGAAATTTAAGGTTCCTTGGTGCTCTCTGAGCTTGGTTGTTTTGTTGTAGAAGTGTTATTATCTAAACCAAGTAACATAATCAATGCAGTGTAGTACCTGCATCAGTGCAGTGCAGTCATTGATGATGTTATCTAGTTTGGGTAATAAAATGTTTGCAAAAAGCAACCAAGCTCAAGAGAACTAAGGATCCCTTTATTTTAATCCTAAACTACAATGTTCTCCTCTATCAATACTATGAAACTTACTTTTGAGGAGATATGCATTGAACATTTAGTCTTTGATAGGTCCCCCCGTATTGAGGGAGGAAGACATGGATAACTTGTGAAGAGGAGAGTCAGGGTTTAAAAAAAAGAGAGATTCAAGAAGGAAAAATAAATGAACCCTTTCCACCCACAGCTTCTTTGCATCAAATTGCATTCTTCCAAGATGTAGCATAAAAGTGGCCATTAAATTAACATGATATATTGTACAAGCAAAGAACACTAAGTTTGACCTTGAAACTAAGTACACACAATTCTTTAAATGGATGCTGGCTCATCAATATATATCCTTGAAACTTTGTGAATTATTTCTATATATAAGAGCCATGGTGGCACAGTGGTTAGAATGCAGTACTGCAGGCTACTTCTGCCGGCTGCCAGAAGTTTGGCAGTTCGAACCTCACCAGGCTCAAGGTTGACTCAGCCTTCCATCCTTCTGAGGTCAGTAAAATGAGGACCCAGATTGTTGGGGGCAATATGCTGACTCTGTAAACCACTTAGAGAGGACTGTAAAGCACTGTCAAGCAGTATATAAGTCTAAGTGCTATTGCTATTTGCAACCAAACTCTCCAATCCCTGGAAAATAGCCTCACCCCTTTCATGTCATTCATTTCTTGGTGCCATAAGTGGAGAACAATTTCTTATCCAAGCAAAAAGCTTCCCTGAGAGCAATATACCTATTCGCTCTTGAATAAGGTGGTCCACGTAGCCTATAATCTCCTGACATAGAGAGAAGGTAAAGTATTTTTGTGGGTGCACCTGTCTTTGATTTGGTGCCCCAAAGCCTTTCCTGGGGATAAAAGGAGCTCTGGTGGCTCAGCAGACTAAGGCAGTTATTAACATCCACTTACATCTGCTGCCTGCAATTACTGCAAGTTCAAATCCCACCAGGCTCAAGGTTGACTCAGCCTTCCATCCTTTCTAAGGTAGGTAAAATGAGGACCCAGATTATGGGGGCAATACGTTGACTTTGTATAAATGTACAAAGGTATGAAGGCTATTGCTTAACACATTGTAAGCCGCCCTGAGTCTCCGGAGAAGGGCAGCATATAAATCAAAAACAAAAAAACAAAAAAACTAAGATGGCCTACAAATAAACAGTCACTAATTGGTGGGATGTGCTCACCAGTTTGGTTTAGTAGTTAAGGTACTAGCCTTGAAACTAGGAGGGATTCTACTGAGTTCTAGTCCTGCCTTACACCTGAAAGCCATCTGGGGACCTTAGGCCAGTCACTCTCTCTCACCCTGATCATCAGGTTGTTATGTATGAAAAATAATAAAGGCGTGATAAAAATAAATCTAATAAATAGCAGAATGACTAATTGCTGGCCTGACTACTGTGTTTCTCCAAAAAGATGACCCACCTTGAAAAGAACCCCTATCATGTTTTTGAGCACATATGATCAAATTAAGCTCCACCCACAAAATTAGCCCTAATTAAGACTCCGCCCACCCAGGGTGCAGGGGGTGGGGAGAGGGACACAGGTAAAAAATAAGCTAGGGTGGGGATGGGTGTGTGTGGAACTGTCCTACTTATCAGGCCTCACACACCCTGACACCTGCCTTGCCTTCTTCTACGGCTACTTGCCACCACTCTCATGCATCGCCCTGGCCTCTGTTTTGTTTTCAGATGCCTGCCGGAAGGCATCTGCAGCTAATAACAGAGCTCCGGATCGATCTGGATAGGGGTGGTATTCACTTACTTTCCCTATCAGTTCGCAAATGTGAGTGCGCAGCAGCTCCTGTTGGGCGGGGCTATTGGTGCCACTGCTATGAGCTGAGTCAATGATTAGAACCCTCCCAAAAGAAGGCCTAGCCGTTTTTTCGGGAGTCAAAAGAAAATAAGACCCAGCCTTCTTTTTGGAGAAACACGGTATATTGGCGGTCAACCCATGAGAATGAGTTCTGTTAATGTGACACATTAAATTGATAAAAAGGAGGGGCAAATTATATCTACAGACTGGAGAACATCTATCCCTCATATAAATACATGGACCTGTAAACTGAGAAAGTGTGTATAAGAGACCTTTCAGTGTCTTGATAGGAATAAATTTGCAATCTTTACATAAAGACATATAGGTAGTCCTCGAATTACAACAGTTCATTTAGTGACCATTCAAAGTTACAACAGCATTGAAAAAAGTGACTCATGAATGTTTTTCACACTTAATGATCGTTTTGATCACGCGACTCCATGGTCATGTGATCAAAATTCAGATGCTTGGCAACTGACTCATATTTATGACCGGTGCAGTGCCCTGGAGTCAAATGTTCACCTTTTGCAAACTTCTGATAAGCAAAGCCAATGGAGAAGCCAGATTCACTTAACAACCATGTGGCAAGAAAGGTGGTAAAATGGGGAAAAACTCACTTTACAAATGTCTCATTTAACAACAGAAATTTTGAGCTCAGTTGTGGTCGTAAGTCGAGGACTACCTGTACTGTAGTAATAAAATTCCAGTGAATTTAATGGGATTTGCTTCTGGGTAGGCTTGCACAGAATAGGACTGTAAGTATTCTAGAAAAATCAGTGTAATCTTTACCTTAAGCTTCCAGTTTAAATTTAGCTGAAACTAAGACTAATAACACTTTACACTTCTCTTTATTTTTCTTACTCCTCTCTTCTTTCATGTCACTTCTGCCCTGAGTTGGAAGAAAGAAGTTAAATAGCATGTGGAAGGCTTTGTAGGAAGAACAATGTACAGGAAATCCTTGGAAGTCCACTCTTAGAAGCCTGTTTTTGCACATCAAAAAGACTTGGAAAGAATCCCCTGATAATAGTGAGTTTCACCAAGAATTCTTTTCTCAATTATTGCTAGACAACAGTTCCTTTAGAAAGTGGAGCAAACTGGGGTTCAGTGGAGGAAGGACATTTTAGTTTTTATATCACTTTTATAAAGGCATTGTTATAAGTGTATTATAAAGGTATACCATTGCAAAAGTATTGTTAATTTCACAAAATCATTTTTTTCATGAGAGTTACCCAGGATCAGATCAAATCAAAACCATTATTACAGCCTTTAGGTCAGACACACTACAATATAATACAAACTTTGTATTTAAATATTCTTCTTTTTCCTTTTCTGGTGTCTCTTTTTTCCCTCTTCCACAATTGCTAGCCTCCCCTGCGTCTCTCCACTCCAAAATATTACACTGGACACAGAACTGTGAAACAAATGAAAGAAGAAGAAGGAAGAGGAAAAGGAGGAGGAGAACTATAGAATTCTACAAAAATAAAAACCAAGAGGAAATTGTTTCTAGTCAATTTTGCAATATTTCATAATAAATATTTTATTTAACCCATTAAAATACTGCACCATTTCTCTTCACAAAACTATTTTTTTCTGTTTAAGAAACAATCATATTTAAAAATGACATTGAATTCCATAAGCCTGGAGTTTTAGAAATATATTTTATCTTTGGGAATGTATATTAGGCACTTTTACATGGAATGGGAAGCGAAGAATTAAAAGATCCTGTTTCATATTAAAGAAAGCTGCTATTGCTTCATAACAATTTATTCACTCCTGTTTTCTACTCTCAGCTGCCATGACAAGTAAGTAAAATGGCAAAACTGAGGGACTCAATTTCTTTTGAGCTAGGTAATTCAACATCCTATTTCCAATGACTCATTGAAATCAACCTTTCATGGATCAGTGAAAAGAAGGACTAGGGGTGACAGTGTTCCAATATTTGATGGGCTGCCACAAAAAAGATTTTCCAAAGCACCAGAAAGCAAGACAAAAAACAATGGATGGAAACTAATCAAAGAGACAAACAATCTAGAACTAAGGAGAATTTTCCTGACAGTGAGAACAATTAACCAATAGAATGGCTTGCCTTCAGAGGTTGTGGATGCTTTATCACTGAAGGTTTTTAAGAAGAGATTGGATTTATACATTTGTCATCTGTACAAAATGGTATATATCAAAGCACAGCTATTGAGTCAATGGCTAAGCCTACATGACATCCTAAACCATGATTTGTTTTAACCCCATTTAAAGGTAAAGGTAAAGGTTCCCCTTGCACATATGTGTTAGTCGTTCCTGACTCTAGGGGACGGTGCTCATCTCCGTTTCAAAGCCGAAGAGCCAGCGCTGTCTGAAGACGTCTCCGTGGTCATGTGGCCGGCATGACTAACCGCCAAAGGCGCACGGAATGCTGTTATCTTCCCACCAAAGGTGGTCCCTATTTTTCTACTTGCATTTTTTATGTGCTTTCGAACTGCTAGGTTGGCAGAAGCTGGGACAAGTAATGAGAGCTCACCCACCCCGTTACGCGGCACTAGGGATTCGAACCGCTGAACTGCCGACCTTTCGATCAACAAGCTCAGGGTCTTAGCCACTGAGCCACCGTGTCCCTTTAACCCCAGTTAGACACGCTAAAACAACCTGCATCGCACACAACATTAAGCCACCTACTTTTGTATATGAATGGCTGTATTAACATGTTATGCAAAGACAAACGTTCCCTTAAGCCTCTCTGTGGCTTAGACTTAAATGTTAATCCATAACAAAATAAATTTCAGTTTTGATAACATACATACAAGATTTAGTGCTCATCTTTCTTTGCAGTTTCTTTTCTTGCTTTCATCTTTTTTTCTCTTTTGCACTTTTTCTTCTCATTTTCTTTTGGGAGGAGAATGGGGTCAGCATTTTTAGGCTGATTGTTATTTTGTGTAGCATCTGCACATTTTGAAGGGAGTGAAAACTGGATGGTGGCACCCAATCAAGGTGAGCCCCATGGAAATAGTCTAACAATTACCTTCAATAATTCCCAGACTATTTTTTTTGACACTAAAATTCTGACAGCTTGCTCTTGTGATAAAGATGTTAACAAGAGAAGAAAATGGCTCTAATTTAATCTATTCTTGCAGGTCATGCTGAAATGAGATGGGGATGACACAAAATTATAATAATAAATACAGGCGTAATTTCACAGTTCTTCATAAATGCTGCTCCCCCGTCTTTTCACATGCAAATACGCTAGCCTTTGCTTCGTGACAGTGATTTATGAGGTGCTATCTTGCCCTCCACTTGGGAATTGTATTCTACCTGATCCCATAATTATTTTTACACTACTAAAACAAACCCTTATAGATTACTATCGCAGTGCCATTCTAGAGATTTTGCACCTCCTTCTCTTTATGCTTTCGAGAGTCTTTACTATGATATTAGCTTCTTAATTGTGACTCAGCTTACACCAGACAAGAAATATAAAATAGGATCAAAGTGCAAAGGGAGACAAAAACAAATCTGTAAGAGCTGGGATTAGCTATTGTTTAAAGCAGCATTTGTGTGATGCTAGCTGTTACAGATGGAAACCAGGTTAATTTACAACTGGCAGTAGCGGGTGAAGAATGTATTCAGAAGGAAGAATCTGGAGGTATTAAGTGTTTCTGTTTTCCTTGACATTTGCATCTTCTGCCTTGGCTATCACTGCCCATAACTATGTTTTTGTCAAATGGAGATTTATGGGAATCGGCAAAACCATGTTCACAGTCTGTCCCAAGAGGAATGGCTAAAGTCCTTCAAGAGAGGATATTGACTTTCAAGAAAAAGGATGTTGGGTTAGGAATTGGGTGTTCTTGAGGCAACTCCCAGGCTGAAGATTGTGATTTGCAGCACTAATGGATGGCTATGCATGCTGGGAATCCTCAAGCCAACAATGGAAACAATAATATGAAGATACTGATAAGGTCTTAATGAACATTATGCAAAATGGACAAGGGCCCTAATTTGAAGGAGAATGACATAGCTCTTAGGCAGAAAGATTGATACATCATGTAATGATACATGATGTAATGGCATAAAAAGGAGCAGCAGGGGGCTTTGAAATGGCAATTAAAACTAAGGGCCTTACCCCACTCTCTTCCTCTGTTTGTGCCGGCAGAAAAGTAAACCAGCATGAAACTTGCTATTCCCATTGCTTATCCCAACACTACTTTTATTACCTCTGTTCCTACATTATTCCTAAGAATTTTATTTTCTTTCAAGTTAAAGGATGACAAAACCTTGCAGAATATAAGCACTTTGAAGCTGGTTTTTGAAATAGGTACACTGTACCACTGTACAGCAAAGGATCATTGAAACCTTTCTCATTACGGTTTGGAGATGGATGAAGTCCATATCCTGGAACTTGGCAGGAAAAAAAGGTAACCAAAGCAAGCCATTTTCAGGTGCAAATACAAAATCTGATTATTTCTTTACCCAGGTCAAGGAGGGTGGAGTCTGGGTGGAAGGGAGACATATGACAAATTACAAAAAGTTGGGGGAAAAGTTAATAAAGCTGTCCTTCACACAAGCATCCATATCTACAGTAGTTCTCTTGAGATGTTGTAGGCTATGGTTCCATCAGAGTCAGCCAATCTGGGCTAAATTAAGGAATTATCAAATTCATATTCTGAAGTTTGAAGGGACACTGCAATGTATATAAATGAAAGGATTGGAAAGTTGACTGAGAATTTCCATAGGCATTCATAAATAGGCATCCATCGATTTTTAAAACAGCAACAACTACAGTTCAAAATACATTTATACTTCAAGAATTGGAAATGTTAAAGTGTCATGTTGCCAGTTTGTCACTTCACTTTTATTGTGGGATCTTTTCTTTTTCTACTAGAATTGGGGAAACATCTGTTCCCTGTATATCAGGGTATCGTGAGAAACTCCAAATAAAAAAGGAATTCTACTTCAATTTAGTGACTCCATGCATCTGATGAAGTGAAATGTAGCTCATTAGTCTTAAAAGATGCTACTAGATTCCTGACTTTTGGTTACCATAGATTAATGCATGGCTCTTTCTATAATCTCTCCAAACTACATAGAAAATTCACTAAACCCATGTTTCTCTGTTTCTGGATTTGGGCATTGGAAAGAGTTGGTCCAAGAGCCTTGGATAGTACAGTAGTCTAAAGCACCCTGTTATTAACATCAGCTGCCTGCAATTATTGCAGGTTCGAATCTTACCAAGGCTCAAGGTTGACTCAGCCTTCCATCCTTTCTAAGGTAGGTAAATTGAGGACCCAGTTTGTGGGGGCAATAAGCTGACTTTGTATAAATATACAAAAGTATGAAGGCTATTGCTTAGCGCATTGTA
>WNWU01000001.1:52013382-52024827 GCA_012654045.1 Ptyas mucosa
TCAAGACACGACGCTCTTCCGATCTGTTCCGTGTGTTGATGACTGATCTAGCATAAGTGACTAGATTATGATTTTAATATGGGCAGCTGGCATATGCCAAAGCAACTTGCTAACCCCTCTTTTTTAAAAAAAATGGTGGGGGAATGCAGCTTAGTGTGCCCCCTGGACAAGCTAAGTTAGGAATAGACATCCTGAACTTTCAAGGAGGTTACTGGGGAAGCAGGAGCATTCCCATCTTCTTCTCATTTGGTAGTTGAATATTTTGTAAGAGGAACTGCCTGTATAGCAGCAACTTTCTGAATGAGCAAACCATTTGGCCCATTTTGTGTGAGCTTCATAGGGATCTTCACCATGCATTCTACTTTTTGAAGTATTCCCAAGAATCCCTTTTGTCATAGGCCTTCTATTGGAGACACCATATTTCATGGACAAGAGTGGTTGGGATATGCTGGGTATAAGCCAAATGAATCATAAACCCTCATATTTTCCTATAATAACCTTGATCATCTGCGTGTTAGGTAGGGAGAGTGAAAAAGCTGTGACTAACTAGGATAAAAATGTGAGGCATCTGTTGTCTCAGGTGACCTCAAACAATCTTACAAAATTCATGTATTCAGAATGAAAAGTTTTACAAGTGACCCATGACACTAAAGAGTATTATGGAAAATGTTTGTGAACTATATATGAATAGCTGACTTATTAGAGAAAAATAGGGGCATTAAATGAACCATTTGATAACTCCAAAAGAGCTACATTAATAGTAAGCATAAATGGTAAAGCTAGTTTCAGCAGCTTCTTTATAAACGCGACAACAAAGGGTCTTTTCTGTGCCACTAAAATGGAAGGAAATTACTTCTGGATTCGGAACAAGCTAATGCCAAGGTGACATTACTGTATCAACTGTTGAGTCTTCTAATGGAAATTAACTGAACAGCTTTCTCATAGTAAGTAGACACAGGTTAGGAACTCTTCCCTTTTGCAAACTTCCCTAGTTAATTTCTAGATCCTAAGACCCTTCTTTATAGATTATTTTTCATATAAAGAATGAATTTATCATTAGAAGATCAGGTTTTGTGTTTAATGTCAGCAGAATAACGGTCTGTAACATTCTGATTTACTATCTCCCTCCCCCCAACTAAGAGTTAGCAAAATATGATTCATTAAACACACTATGATACCTAAATGGTCCTACAATTAATCTACCTCCTTAAGGCTGTTTTGTTCGCTGTTCCCCAGATGGCTGCTAATATTTAATAGATTTCCACTGACTATCTGTGTAAAAGGATGTTTATGGGCAAGGTCTAATTTATGAACACAAGTACCATTATTTATCCTTACTCTCATTATGGCACAAAAGGCTTATCTTGACCTTTTAAAGTAACACAATTTGTAGATGCATATAGAAAATTACAAAGAAATGCAATCCATTTCTCTAATAATATGACTACTGAAGTTAATAGCTGCTTCAGCCATCACAGAACTAAAGCATAAGTTAAGTGCAGTTTTTAAATATTTCTGTAACAAAGCCTGAAACATAAAATAGGGGATTATAATAAGAAAGAGTTTAACTTTGTAAAAAAGAGTAGATGTCTTTAATATCTTCCTGCAGAGAGCAATTACTGTTGTAACAAATATTTCAGATTCTGTATTATTGAAGTATCTTTATTAATCCAACTTAGAGTACATAAATGAGTGTAGCATTGTCTAGAACTCTTGTTTGATTATGTGTGTCTGGGTATATGTGTGCACGTGCATATATGTATATATGTATGTGTGTATTTATATGAAGTCCAAAATGAAGCATGGAGAGAATGAGGTTTAAGCCTTCCCAAAACACAGGGAAGGCATTAAGCAGAAGAAAAATTTTAAACATCAACCCTATGCCATATACTATAAACATGTGAACTGAGATAGATATGCTAGAAATTCCTCCTCCTCCTCCTCCTCCTCCTCCTCCTCCTCCTCCTCTTCGTCCTCCCTTTGTTAGCAGCATCAGCATTTCTTTTTCCATGTTAGGACAGTACTCCACCATACATGATTTTGAACTGCATTCTTTCTTACCAGAGTAGTGATTTGGTCACAGACACTGCTTCTCAGACATATAGGCAAAAGAAGGTATTAAACACTTGTCCCTTTGGTACTCCAGTGTCTTCACTGGTCATACACCCTCAAAACAAAGTAACTATAAAAATTAGAAAATATCAGGGATGGACAAATTCTATGATCCCAGGAACTGTTCTATACTCTTTATGGTCATAGGACTGAAATAGCTAGTTTAATAAAATTGGTGTCATAATAGGATGTACTGTGAATTATGAAATCTATTGCTTAGCTTCAGATACAAATCTGTAAATATAGATAGATAACACATATTCCATACAAAAATGGCAAAATTATAAAATATGTCATTTTTAAAAACTTGAGAAAGTTGTAACAACCATATTATTAAATCAATACATGGAAGATACTCATGCAGCGGAAAGGATGTTCTGTTCTGTTCTCTTGAGTAGCTTGAAAAGATGATATACCCTTTTTAATGATATACCCTTGACAAAAAGAGTGAATCTTCCAATTTTAGACAAGCTGTCCATGAATCAATGTGGAGATTCTCTCAAACAGCTTCTTTTTGATGTCATTTTGGGAGTGGTTAAGATTTATTTTTATTAGTTTATTTAAAAGACCTAAATGGCTGCCCATCTTAAGCCACTCTGACCTATAACAACCATAAAACCAATAAACGAAACAATAATAAAAACAGTATAAAAGAAAAAACAAAAATCCTGCACTGTAGTTGTTGATGGACAGATGCACAAAGATTTGTAGCCTATGTATTCCGTTATCATTATTAAAGCTGCTGAGGCTGACAATTGTAGGTTGCATCAAAAGAAAGTATTCTGAATACATTTTAGTGTCTTCAAAGCATCTAAGGGGCATGAGGAAAGTATATTCATATGCATTTTAGAGTTAGAATCAGATAATAATATTTTCTTAATTTACCATTGAAAGTAAAATCCCTCCAACAGGTATTATATTGCATGTTATTTCAATTTGATAGAATTTAAAGTATTATTTATTTTCATTTATTAATTCCATTCATATAGCAGGTTCCTAATAACAGGCTCCTAATAACAATAGTTCATTTAGCGACTGTTTTATGTTACAATAGCACTGAAAAAAGTGACTTTTTTCACTTATGACCATTTTTCACACTTATGAATACTGTAACATCCCCATAATCACAGGATCAAAATTTGGACACTTGGTAACTGACTCATATTTATGATTCATATTCATAGCCCTTTGATATAAAGCTAATACATTGCCAAGCAGTGAATCAGGAAACCTGCTGCAGCCTACATGAAAGTCTTCATAGTGGAGAGCAGAGGATACTGGTCCTCCATTAAATGACAATTAAAGGTGGTTTGCATAATAATTCAGATTATAAATTTGTATATCAACAACACTATAATTTCTTTCTCTGTTTTGCTGTGTCATCATTGTGATTTTTCTTGACTTTGTGAACTGCTGAAATTGCATGCAAAAAAATGTGGATGTTACAAATATATTTTATGGGTTTATCTTGAATTTGAAGGCAAAATTTTAAAGTTGGTGCTGAGCCTTTGTCCGTGACAAAAAAATCTCTTGTGTGTGAAAGAGAGTTGTAATTTGTTAGAGCTGCACCAAGAAATATCCAGCTGCAATAAGTCTTATTTTGAAACCCCAAAAACAAACAATTTAGGAGGAAATTGTAGTAAATAGGTCTGAATTAAAGAGAAAGGAATAGTTGTTTTAAAATGACAAAATTATCTGATAAGAGAGGTTGGTCTAAATACTGTTCTCCCTACTCTAGGTGAGAATAGGTAAGGAAATGATGAATCTTTCCGCTTAGCTAGACAAAATGATGTTGGAGGACCGATTAGTACCATGATGAAGAGGTTAACACCCTGCCTGTTACAACAAGTGTCTGTGAAAAGGAGACCTGATCTGAGAACCGGCCATGTCAACCATGAAGTTATTTCAATACATTTCTTCTTCCTAACAAGATGATTAATCCCATTATTATCCTCTCCACAAGTCTATTTTCCATTTAGCTAAGCACTTTCTATAATGTGCAGCTTACAGAAATAAAACTTTGACTTCTTAATCAAAGATTCAGAAGATTTTTTGCAGTCCTCTTTCCCTCCAATCATAACTTACATGAATATATCATTTTTGTTTGTCTGTTTCTAAATTACTTTTCCTAGACTGGGAGCCTGCTTCTGAAAAATATGCATAAAATATGCATTAAAATACCCTGTTAAATGTACTGTAGATAACATGAATAGTCTCGTACTGATAGTTAACTTTGATCTTCTACAATAGGACAACTGTAATAGAATTGCAGCTTCTCCAGGGCAAAATGTGTTTTATTCAAATTCATATTTGTCCATTGCACCTTAATGTTCAGTGCATCAAGAGAACTGATTCTATTTATCAATGGGTCTTTCACACATTGTCTTGGATTAACATGCTGGCCTGAATCAAGGGACTGTAGTCTTTATATCATAAAAATGCATTTCATAATCAACATATCTGTACTTAGAAATAATAAATTACTATCCAGTGATCATTTTGTGGTTAGTAGTTGTAATCAGGCTGGAGATAAGGGGGGGGGAGGAATGGTGTTTTATAAGACAATATATTGTAATGAATATTTGTTGGTAAAGGAAAAAAGAATGCTGGTAGAAAAGCACTATACCAGTGGTGGGTTTCAAATTTTTTTACTACCGGTTCTGTGGGTGTGGCTCGGTGGGCGTGGCAGGGGAAGGATACTGTAAAATCTCCATTCCCTCCCAATCAGCTGGGACTTGGGAGGCAGAGAATAGATGGCGGTGGGGCCAGTCAGAATTTTTACTACCGGTTCTCCAGAACTGGTCAGAACCTGCTGAAACCCACCTCTGCACTATACCCTTTCAAATTCCATAGAATAAATTTTTCATTAGCTATCCTGAAATGCTAAAATTAGATAGATGGCATGTCTTAATATTAATGAGATGGTGGGAGTTACAGAGTTGCATTTTTTCAATGAAGTTTTTCTGAAGTAATTACCTTCTGAGCAGTCAGGTTCATTTGATTTACAATTCAAGCTCTTATTCTCCTTATAATATTTGGAGTCTTTGCCAATGGATTCAGCTCAAATAATCTATTGATCAGATCTTGTTCTTGATGAAAGTATTTTTACTCATCTCTCTCTTGAATACATCTACCTTTTCTTTAACAATGTCTTTACGTGTCTCTGACTTGTCCAAAGACTCTTGGCAGACAAAGATGCTGCAAAATTGGTACAAACTTCTATTTATATTACATTGCAGATAAATGACTGATATGTTGAAAGTCCATCTTAATTCAGGAAGAAAGGCTATATCAATAGAACTTGATCTTGACTGTTTATGTATGTTTGGTTCATGGTCAAGCTTTAGAGAATCATAGGCAACCTGTCCCCCCCCCCCCCCCCCCCTTGGCAAGACTTACGACTCAGAAATGTTTTTTTTAATTGAAAAGTTTTATAAAAAGTTTTAACAAACAAATCCCCCCTTCCTCCCCCCTCCCAATCCCTTCTCCCTCCCCAACTTCCCAAACTCAGAAATGTTTGTGGTTAGAAAATTGTTCTTAAATGAAGCCTTACAGATCTATTTTCTTCCCATTGCATCCTTTATTAATATATTTTTCTTTTCGTTCTTTTGTCATTTGAAATCAGAAGCCTGATATATGTGGAAGTATGCTTGGAAATGCAAAATATTAAACTTAGCTTCAGAATTATACATATACATATAAAGTTTTATTGCACTCATTGTGAAGTACTCATTTATCTCATTTCAAATGCTGAAACTCAATTTGAATGGGATCCTTCCCACATGTGGGATACTGAGAAATTGCCACGTGCCCAAAACCAATCCGCCTCGTCCAGAATGGACACTGAAAATTGCAGTCATTCTAGTTGGAGTCTGCCTTATCTGAAGAACAATGAAGTATCACATGATATTATATATTGCCCTGATCTTTAAATGATAAATTTAATAAATTATTAATACTTGATTTTAAACCAACATATAGGAATAATCTGGACCAATCTCTGGGCTTCCAACAGAACTATATTCAGATTACCCATATAAACAGCTGTTTGTGTGCCACAAAATTGTCGCTAGCTTTAGTCTAACTTGTGCATCTCTAAATGAATTCCAAATCAGACATATGTTCTTCTGCATTGCCCTCTATTATAATAGCAGTGGATAGAAAGGAGGCAAATAAAAGCTTAAAGTTCTAATCAAAACTCTAATCAGAAAGATGACAAATGGTGAAGCTTATTAAATTTTCTTTGCTCCGTTGATGAATTTAATAAAGAACTAATCAAAGATCATTAGAAAGCTTTTGTGCTTCGCATGCATTGTAGCTGAATTGCAATCTGAATTTGTGTTTTACTGGTTACTTAGGATTGGATTGGATGTGTAAATAGGAGGAAAAAATAATTTTAAAATCAGCTATAGATACCAAATGTACATGATGTTTATTGCATTTGCACATTTCTACGCTTGAGATTAAAGGATTGATGTTTCATATTTTCAAATGATATTTGATTAAATTAATGTGGGTGTGGGTGTGTTAGTAAGGCTTTATATGAAAGTTTGTGTTTGTGTCTGTGTAAAGGGAACATTATTTCCCAGAGAAAAAAAATTATAAGATAGGTTACTCATTACTGTGAATGATGTTGAAAAAAGCTCTGAATAAATTGTCTCTTGGAAAGCATCCATTCTTTCTTAGATTTGCAGCTTGCAAAGGTTTCTGTCTGGGAATATAGCTGCGTGGCTCAGTGGTAGAATACATGCTTTCAAAGCCAGCCAAACTTTAGATAGTATAAGGGAATCACCTCAGTGATTTCTCAGTGGGGAAATCACCCCACATGCACCACTGTAGATATTGGGAAAAAGGAACAAACAATTAGTTGTTTTTAATCTATTATCATTGTATTTTTCCTGCAAGGGAGAAGGAAGTAGTCTGGCATAGGTGCCAAAATAACACAATCCACTTATTATGCTCCTTGACTGAAGAGAAGGTGGTATGTTGCCTCAGAAAAATACATTCCTTTGATCAGCACTATATGTATGTTTTGGAGCCATACATGGAAGACTTGGCAGCTCCAATTTAATATCCGATAAAATGTAGAATGAGAGGCCTCTGTCTGACTCTTAAGAGTGACAAATGATGACCTCAATGGGCAAAGCCCTACTCATTCTCCTGCAGGCCTAACCTCAGGGACATTGAAGTAAGGAGGACTGAAGTATCAGAGTCTCTATTAACAGTTATTCCATGCATTTCTATTGGTACTAGCAATTTGTCTTCTAAGTCTGGGTCTAGGGAAGAAAGAGGACCTTTTTGCGGGACAAACTATGGTGTCCTTCCAGACTTTCACAGTCTGACTTGGAACGACTTGATGGATGACAGCCAGTCCCTCTATTCCTGTAGTAGATAGTAAGGCAATACTGGGGTAGACTGATATTAAGCAATAACATGAAACTGGATCATGTAGAGGTCATTATGCTATGGCTGCTGTGAGCAAGATTTATCAATTTATTATACTGAAATGACAGAAAAGTTGGTTTCTAATGCAATCAGAAGGTGGCAGCTTACAAAAGCTCCCTAACATTGTTTCTTTCTTTGCCTTCCTGAAATTCTTTCATTGTACCTGAATTTTCAGTAAAATCTCTAGGTCAGCCTCCTCTAATCTGGGTCCTTTCAGGCTTATTGAACACTTTCATCCCTGACCATCCTATTTTGTTGTGATAGATGGTTATGTTAAACTTCTAAGGACCAAACTATACATATTTTTATTGTGTATTATGTTGGCTTATGGCCCAAAAAGGAAAGAAAAAAACAGAATAAATAAAGTTGATACTAAATCATGGTTTATAAATCACAATTGATGGTTATTCTTAATATTTCTAACAAAAAATAAACAACACATCACATTATGATTTATATCAGTTAATTGCATCAGTTAACAGTGATGTTCCGCAAGGCAGCATTTTAGCATTTTAGCACTGCTGGCTGGGGGATTCTGGGAGTTGAAGTCCACCCATCTTCAAGCTACCAAGGTTGAGAAACACTGAAACAGATGACCCTCACTTTGTCAAGGACCTAGGTGTACTTATCTCTGACTATTTATGGTCCAAAGCTCACTGTAAAGTGTTGCTAAAAAAGTATTAAGAGTTGTAAACTTAATTTTGCGAAGCTTTTTTTCTGGAAACATTGTATTGCTAATCAGAGCTTATAAAACTTATGCTAGACCAATCTTAAGAGTATTGTTCAACTGTTTGGAATCCCCACCATATACAGTATCTGGAATCAGTACAATCGAGCAGGTTCAGAAGTACTTCACGAGAAAAGTCTTGCACTCTTCTCTACACAATAGAATTCCTTATGCTACTAGGCTCGAAATTCTCGGTTTGGATAACTTAGAACTGTATTGCTTGCGGTCAGACCTAGGTATTGCATACAAAATTATACGTAGTAAAGTTTTACCTATTAATTAATTTTTCTGTTTTAATCTTAGTAATATGCATGCGACCAACTGCTTTAAACTCAATGTAAATCGTTCTAAACATGACTGTAAAAAATATGATTTCGTAATAGAGTTGTCAAAGTCTGGAATGCCCTACCTGATTCAGTTGTCTCAGCTACAAATTTTCAGTTTCAGTCACAAATTGCCTTCCATGGACCTTACTTCATACTTAAGTGGTCAGTAAAGGGGGCATGCATAAGTGCACTATTGTGCCTATTGTCCCTATCATTGTATTTTTATTCTCTTATCCTTGTTCTAATTTTTTTTGACAAATTCCAATAAATAAAATAAATAAGTAAATATATATGAACCAGTTTATGGAAATTATCTCAGAATTACTCTAAATTTTTCATTGTCCAAAATTTCTAGAATATAGATGCTGACTGGTGACAGCATTTCAAACACTTTCTGCATAAAACCAAAAAACAAAGATAAATGTTCTCCTATCAGGAATACAATAATTCAATGTTTTGACTTGCATGCAGAAAATACAACCATCGTTTATGCAACAATCTCTAGTCTTCATCAGGCCATTACACAATTAGTACCACACCTAGAAACATCCTTAAAATTATAATTCATGAGTGAAGAATCTATTGCTTTCCAGATGTTTTTGCATTATACATCTTATTTGCCTTGTTAATTGTGGGTTACTGGAATTAAAATCAACAACATCTGGTGCACTATAGATTCCAAGGCTGTCTTAGTATATTTAATAATAGTATGTTCATTATTTCTTTTTCAAGCCAGTATTTTTTCTGATGTATGTATGTATGTATGTATGTATGTATGTATGTATATGCCTCATAAGGTACTAACTAAATAAACTTGATGTCAAAGAAATATTTGCTTGTTTTTGTTTCCTTTTGCAGTTTTATAGCAACTCTTTTATTTGGAGTTTTATTTAGAGCAAAGACGTCTCTTAAATATACTAAATTTATGAAATTTTGTATTAAATGAGTTTATGTTGTGTTTATTAAGCATATCAAAAGAGTGAAAAATATCAGCATACATTCTTCTTAAACTCATTTTATAATTTGCTGCATTTGTCTATGAACTTCAGTTCCAGGGTTTCATGTTCCATTGTAGATTGAAGACATCAGAAACTAGTTTGGCATCTGCTGCCATAGCAATTCACTAGTTACCATTCAAGCTGTGGAGAAAGTATGCAAAGCCAACCTTTGTATTCTTATCACTTTTCAAATACACATTTTCATACACAAATCACCCAGCATCTTTCTATCAGAGCTTTCATCTGCTATCTTATCAGTTGTTGACTCAGGACAAGAGGCAGAAGGATACACAAAGCGATCTGGTGCAGACTTGGGTTGGAAAAAGCAGGCTCCTGAAAGCCACTTGTCCATAGAGTCAGTAAATATTGACATGATGTGTGGAAAATGCTTCCTTTATATTAGACTCATTATTGAGTTTAGCCCAGAAGAAACATCTCTTTCAAGAAAGTTGTAATTTTGAGGGGGAATGTCTTTTCATTTTCTCAGTTTCCTACAGGTCAAATTACACATTATTCTTACTTCATTTTTAGCTGTATCTTTAATTTTATTTTGGTCATCTTATTTAGGCCTACATGCATGTGGGGAATACGTTTTAACTTTTAACACAGAACATTATGAGGGGGAAATTATTTCTTTATTGTGTAGCCACGTTAAAATAAAAAATTTCAAGACCCATCCAGCATTTACACATAGTTGGAGTTGAAAGAAGGAAATTCTATGGGCTGAATATCTTTGTAAGGTTTCAGGTAAGAGTGAAGAACAGAGGGGGCAATTTGATTTTTTATCCCAAATGCAGGTATGGAGTAAAAAGAAAAAAAATCCAGAGTGAGAATTCCTCAGACATTTGGTTAGATCTAGTATTAGATCTAACCAAAAAAATATCTAAGAGTACAATATTCCCATTTTCTATTCTGGTTCAAATAAGCATGAGGTTGAAATCTCATGACTGATTATAGTAAATACTTTAAGCCTTGGCGATTAGTAACATCTGTGTCGTCCAACAGTGGTTAAGTTACTTGTGAAATAATATGTATAAGTAATTTTCTGTGATGCAAGATTTTGGGTTGTTCTACATTCACGTATTTCATTACATTAAGTTCGAAGTCAATTAAAGGACCTAGATCGAGTATCCTAAGTACCATATTTTCCTTTTTGAATATTACTGGATGACCATGGATACTCATGTATCCAAGATAACTCTTTCCTTGAAAGGCTACCCAAGGTAAATAACCCCAGGAAAAAAAGCAGAGCACAAACCTGCCACCCAGATCTTTGCTTTTGAACAGTAGACTGAAGAGGTAGAGAGGTCACCTGGTAACAATCATATGTATTTTCATTTAAATTCTAGTTCATATCCATTGGCATACCTAAAATAAAAACATGGCAATTTTATGGAGATTTGTGCACTACCTTTTTTAAAATTATATATTTTCTCTTCAGGGAATTGATGCTGGGGTTCAAAAGGCAAGGCACAGAGGGTTCATACTGGAGACCTCAGCTGGTGTGATAGTGGTGACAGAACAAGCTCTGCCAAAGGGGAGCTTGGTGTCGAACTCTTGCGCTGTAGTCATCAGGCTCCTGGGGCTGAGGATATTGTGGAGCTGAGGTACTTGATTTTAAAGTGGAAAGGAACGGCAAGATTCTCTCTTCAGGCAGCATCCCCTTTGTGAAGTGGCATTACTGTTGGCTCTAAAAGTAGCATGTTCTCACACTAAGAATTAGGCTAAAAGCTGCCATGTTTTATTTATAGAACAGCTCCACTGAATATTTTTCAGTACCAAGAAGAAAATTCCTTCCTTCCTTCCTTCCTTCCTTCCTTCCTTCCTTCCTTCCTTC
>WNWU01000001.1:52024837-52079523 GCA_012654045.1 Ptyas mucosa
TTCCTTCCTTCCTTCCTTCCTTCCTTCCTTCCTTCCTTCCTTCCTTCCCTTCCTCTCCCAATCTTTTTTTCCCTTCTTCTTAAAATACTTTGGTATTTGAATTATGCATCACCAAAGCATTATTTCTTGAAGCATACAGTTGCGTGCTATGGCTGAATATTTTTCCTCTCTTCACAGATTTACTATTTTGTTTTTTTCAGTGGAGATTTTTAAAAACTGGATGGAATTCAATTTCTGTTTGCAGTCTGATTTGCCAATGCAATTACTCTGCATTATGTGCAGAAAATACTGTTGACCGTTTATTGGAGGATGTGCCAAATAATTGTTTAAGGCACTGATAAATATAGTGCTTTAATATTCTGCTTAGGACCAGTTAAACATCAGGATGCTATTATACAAGTGCATAAGCTTTATGTTAAAATGCAGGAGGGAGAGAGGGGAGGAAAAGTATTTTGATACATTCACGGTAGAAGATCCAATTAAAATATCTTACAGTTTAAGAAGGTAGTTCATGGAAGTTTCTGAACTAATTAGATTAGTTTGTGTCCAGTACTAAAGAAAGCAGATTGCATGAAAGCATGCCGGAGCTCAAAATGAAAAAAAGAAAAGAAAAAGCAAGCAATGGCTGCATTTGCTTTGAAAAATTTAAAAGCCAACCATTATTGAAGTTGTAGCTGGAAGATCTAATTTAATCCCTTCACAAATATGTAAATGTAATGCTGCTGTGAGCCTTAGCAAATAAGGAACAATGACTTATCTTATCCTGAGGGTTTCCTATATGTAATTCTCAGCAATAATTTAGTCCTTATCTTCCTTTCTAAAGGATTTAAGGAATGATCTTCATTTTGGTTTGTTTGCATTCTCTCTGTCCCTTAAGCAGACCAAGACAAACAGTAGATTAACAGCACTTCCTTTTATAAGGTTTTGATGAGTCCCTTAAATGTGCCTAATGGAAATAAAGAAACTAACCTTTTTAAATATAAATACACACACACACACACACACACGTATATACGTACATGATATACAAATTATATACAAATTATATTTGCAATATAATACAAATTATATGTATATAATTATATACAAATGATACGTGTATAATTTGCTTTGAAATTCCCTTCCTTCCTAGCAGTTCATATGGGGGCAACATATGGGGGCTATTTTATTACAGTATTCTATTTTTGACTGCTTTCCAATAAATTCCATAGCAGGACTTTTTTCACATTAGGACTCTGAAATTCTTTTTTCTTTTTTGCAATTTTGCTCACGTATTGTAGAGAATCAGTATTTCGTTTGCTTTCATTGTTGCATTAATTTTCTGTTTTTCTGTTTTCACACATTTACATTGAATTCTTGCAACCATTTATTCAGAAGTAAGTCCCACTGAATGGATTGTATTCTCAGGTAAATATGGGTAGGATTGCAGGTTTCTAAAAAGATTTATCTTTTATGAACCAAAATTCTACATACTCAAGTTTCTATTAAGAAACTCTCTGCTGTTTTGAACTATATAAATGAATTTCATACCAACTGAAAGTGTATATAAAGATTCACATGAAGGTATGGCATACAGGGACAGATAAAAGATGCAGTTTTCACTGGAAACACAAAATTTACAAGTGGTATTGTAGAATATGAATCTATCAAAGTCAATGCCCTTACCTGCAGTATTTCAAATATACTGTTTACATCGTATATTTCTGCAGACTTTCAAACATACAAAAATGGCCTGTTCATGTCATAGTGGTTTGTTCAGCAGTGGTGCCTAAACTATAGACCTGCCAATAGTCTTCCCCAATCTGCTTTGATTAAATAGTGTTCACAATAGAGTAAAGACCATCATCTTCTAGGCAATAATGAGTAAGAAACTCTTATTAGCATTCACATCCTCTGCTATAAAAAAGCAGGAAATAATATATCGACTGGATCATATTTTACAGAACAGTACATACAGCTGAGCATAATTGATTCCTATCCAGGACCTTCCATGATATAATTGATATATTTACAGGTAATTCTCGACTTACAACCTTTCATTTAGTGACTGTTTGAAGTTACAACAGCAGTAAAAAAGTGACTTATGACTGTTTTTCACATCTACAACCATTGCAGCATCCCCATAGTCACGTGATTTAAATTCAAATTCAAATACTTGGCAATTGGTTCATATTTATGACCTTTGTCTTGTCCTGGAGTCATTTGCAACCTTCTGACAAGCAAAGTCAATGTGGAAGGCAGATTCACTTAACAGCCGTGTTAGTAATTTAAGAACTGCAGTGATTCTCTTAACAAATGTGGTGAAAAAAGTCATAAAATGGGGCAAAACTCACTTAACAAATTTCTGACTTCACAGCATACATTTTGGGCTCAATTGTGGTCGTAAATTGAGGACTATCTGTATATGCAGCTTTCCCAACAAAGAGTAGTGTTCAAAGTATTTAACAACAACAACAACAAAAAGATACAAATGCAGAATAAGTAATTAAAAAGACAGTGAAAAACATAATTTTAAGCACTATTTTAAAGAAACCCAGCTCAGTTAAACAGATCCCACCCAACCAATTAAAATTCAGAAAAGCAACCAGCATAGTATCCTTACCAAGAACCTGCCTGCATTAAAAAGGCATTTGACTCTTGCAGGCAGGCAGACAAACAACAGAGAAGGAACTATGCTGATATAAACCTTCTGCCAAATGGTGGCAGAAATGAGAGCAGGGCCTTTTTGGGGATTTTAAAGCCCTGGAAAGCAAACAAAGAAAAATAAATAGGGTGTTTAAAATGTTGTAGACCAGAGGTGTCAAACTCATGGCCCGTGGGCCAGATGCGTCACCCTGTTTTAGCGAAGGGGGGAAAAAAACTTGTGATATGTCACATGACAATGTGACACCGTATGTTTGACACCCCTGTCAAACATACTGTTGTAGATCCTGTTGTAGATCCAAGCTAGAAAAGTAGGGGACTTGAATTTCATTTCTGAGAGGAGAAAGATGATTTGTAGGTTCATTGGTAGCTTCTGTCCTAAGAGGGACAAATTCTACTTTCAACACATTTTGATGGATTATGTACCATCAAGTCAGTTTCAACTCTTATCACAGAGTTGAAGCACAGATATGTTCTTCTTCACAATTAAGACATGGGAATACATGGAATAGGTTCCTCTATGCTCCTCTGGGTACCTGCATGCAATTAATACCCCAGTGAATAGGTGTAAGAAATCAATCTCAACTTGATGGAAGTTGCCTATATATAAAACATATCATGCATGTACCAATATTGCCGCGAAAAACCCACACACTGAGTGTACATTCTCTTTTTAATGCAGTTAGAATTTGCAACCATTCAGTTCTAAATGAGGGCTGAAATAATTCCAGCTAGCGCCTCTTCAAGGGTGCTCCAGTGCTAGGAAGCCAGTTCAAACATTTCTTCATAGGAACAAATTCCTTCAATCAGCCGGGCTAGAAATGTAAGGCTAGCACATCTCTTTTGTCTTCTTGTTCTTTGTCCATCATGGCCTTTGCTTTCCCCTGCTATATAGGATAGCTTCCCAGGATTCAGCCCTTTTGGAGAGGAAGCCAGGGGGGGAAATGGACTAATTGGCTTTGAAAAAGACCATGTGTGTGAACAGAAATGAACTAATTAGTGCAGAGTCAGTGCTAGCCATGCTAGTCCACATGAAAAAGAGTTGGGCAGATGGGGACATTCTTTAACATCTTTGTATAACATGGTTGGAAATTTAGTAACTGACTTTCGGTAGGATGTGAATTGACAGTGTTAACGTTTTGAAAATAATCTATTCCCAGCTTTTGTAATCAGTCACAAAATTGCATATTTGTGAGATTATTGTTCTAAGGCAAGAGGTGCTGTTTTGAAACTACTCTTTATTAAGTACATCTCTTTGATTTCTAACATGATTCTACTACCATGGATAAATGTCAGAGGAAAAACAGGATACTGATTTATGTACAGTGGTTTACAGTATCATGTTATGCAGGTTTACTAGAAAGGTCTCATTTTGTTATGCAGATAAAAAGGTAAATTCTAAATTATGGTTACAGCAGTCTGGAAAACATAAAGCACATGCTTTCAAACCAAATACTGAATTTAGAGCATGAATGAATTCAAATAGATACAGTATAGGGATACACAGTAAGGAGGATCACTAGGAATCACTAGGAATCAGGCAATATAAAAAATTAATAAAGAAACTAAATACATTTTAAAATGCTTGAAAGAGGTGCCTTGGAATGCCTGGAAGCATCTATGGATTACCTTTCTTTGTATCATTGAAGCAGCTGCATCTTTTCCCAGGTCACCCAGCTTTTGTGTGATTGGATGCTTCTGATTCTCTCCTTTTGGAAAAAAAGACCCTCTTGCTTTAATAGTTTTTAACTGGTGCTTCTTAGGCACTTCCATATATATTAATATTTAGATAACACTGAGAACAGGCAGTATTTCTATAACAACACTTTATACATTGTGAAATACTTTTCCTTGACATTCTAGTAAAGCATTTTGAAAAGACTATAGTAAAATTGTTATAACTCCTTGGAAAGAGGTGGCATTTTCTCCCAAGATTGCCTTCTAGTTTTTGTTTTTAGAACTTGTGAACAGTGATCTGAGACTCACATGAATTAGAAAGCCTCAAGGTTTAAAGGTTTATGACTAGAATTTGAAAGTGGAATAGAAGTTTCCTTTAATAAAAGATGGTTTAATTGATTCCCAGAGTGGCCTAAAAGGAGCATTTAATTATAGCTAATCTTTATAGCAGTATTTCCATCACTCTCTCCCTCTCCCTATCTCCCTATCTGTTCTTGTTGTCTTATTTCATGAGTTTTCATTTCAAGGAGGAAAATAGTAAAAGAACATAGACACAATTGGCAACGGAGCTGCATTTTCTAAAAGATTAAATCTAAATTGCAAAATGGCTGGTATTTATATACTTGCATTCAAATTGTAGCAATTGTTCCAATAATAAATATAGAGCTCCTGTATTCTACCGCTATCTAGTTGCTGCTGTTATACCCCCTTGTACAATAATGTGCACTTTCTTTCAAAAGGGAACTTAGTTATTTCTTTCGTTGGGGCCTATTTGCTCCTTTTTTATGTGAGATTTTCAATACTCTGAAATGATGTCGAGCAAAAAAGGTCCATCCACTTCACTCGTGATGCCTCCTGCATTACCTAAACCACAACAGAAGAATGAGAGACAACAGGGCTTTTCTCCTCTCTAACAATTCCGTCACCATGACAACTAGCAGAAGAACGCTTGGCCAGAAAAAGCTTGGAGATTGGGGGACCAGACTAATCAAAAAAAAAAAAAAAGAGAGGAATAACATGACAACAATTACACTGATGAGTGAGAGGGAAGCTACAGATGCATTCAGACTGTTGACAATGCATCCAGCGCTTTTTCCCCCCCCATGTCTTGTATTTTTCTGAGAGCAGGTAGAGAGACAAGATTGAATTGTGTAACACAATGTCAGTGCTCGACTTAAATAGAAAATTCCTTTCATTTTGCTTTCCTACTTCAAGCATGCTGAAGAGGGTTTAAGGAAGATGAGGTTTTGAAGTGAAATATGTAATAGATACAATATGAGTGTCACAAGGCAACTTTATTTAACTTTATGATCAGCTAAATATGCAAATGCATCTACAGATGTAGCTGATGGAAACAGGAGGCAGATGACCTTTTCTCAAGACCCAGATGTGTAAGTGATCCGGACAGTATATTACTAAAGGCTGTTTTTATTTCGCAATATTAAAGTATCCAAAAAGCTGAGGAAATGCAACATAGAAGAATCCTTTACCACAATGGCCAGCATAGATTTCTGCCTGCATTTCCCAATTTGGTGCATTCGGACTAGCATAAGCCTTCTTCATCAGAAAGTAAATTCTGCTGAGAACGATGACAGGGTGTTCCAACAGATTTTTAAGTCTGATGGCTGCTCAGAACTGTTCAGGTCTCTCAACATTAGAAACCGAAAATATTTTACTTCTCTCCTTCTTTAGTTGTTTGACCCATAGGCAGTCAAAGCAGTTTATTCTCTTTTTCAAACCTTTCAACATTTCATTCAGAGGTCCACGTCACTATTTTCCTTTGCAAAATGCTCCATATTCTTCTTCCTGCCAGCAATTGTGTAAATCACTGTTTCTCAACCTGTGGTCCATGGACCCCTGGGGGGGGGAGGGGTTTACGATGTCATCACAGGAGGACGCGAAGGCTTGAAGAAATGTTATGATTTAAATCTTAAGTCTTGAGGGTCTGTGGCTGTGATCCATGGCCATGAAAAGTATTTAAAGAGGGTCCGTGGTGAAGAAAAGATTGAGGACCACTGGAGTAAGTTAATAAAAAAAAAATAAATTATTTGCAGGTTCAGTATGTAGTGAATATTTGGTTTATCTCTTCTTTTACTTCTTAATTCAACAAGACAACACTGTATCTTCATCAATTGGCTAAAGTCAACCACCTCCTCATCCCCTTGCCCAGAAAAACAGCCATTTATTCTTTTCCTGGTGCACTTAGAAATCTTTCTAAGATTAACCAGGCTGACATTTCTTATGCAGTATTCTTTTGAGGATCACTCATTCACTTCTCATCTGGTTCCATCCTGAAACAGTCTTCAGTTGTTAACCTGTGATTTGCATTTCTGTTCCTTTTCCTTTTTCAGTAGAAATACATATTCTGGCAAATCTCTGATCTTCTTGTGATTTTTCCCACTTTAATTGCTTTACAAGGGCACTCTAGGACAGGGGTCTCCAACCTTGGCAACTTTAAGACTTGTGGACTTTAACTCCCAGAATTCCTCAGCCAGCTTTGCTGGCTAAGGAATTCTGGGAGTTGAAGTCCAGAAGTCTTAAAATTGCCAAGGTTGGAGACCCCTGCTCTAGGAGATATAATACTGTGAGGTCCAGTAAACATATTTGTTTCTGGGACATTTCTACCCAACTGATAACTGTTCATCCTGTGAGCTGTTCATCCTGGCCATGATAGAGCCACAGAAGCACTTTGGGAGACACCTAAAATTAAAATGAACATTTAAAAATGAACATTTTTTCAGCTTGGGGAAGCGTTTTTTTTCTGATGCTTTTGGAAAGGGGTCTCCAAGGGCCATAGACAGCATGGTACTAATGCAATGGCATAAGATGAAGATAGAGTAGATGAGGGCCAGTTTGTAGTCCATAGGATGGAATTTATGGGATGAAATCTGTAGCTACATTCCTCCAGACACTGTTACTGCTCATTTTGGAAAGTGGTTTTTGTTGCTGTTGTTGCTGTTGTTGTTTTGTGTTCTTCAGACAAACAATTTTCAGAAACCCCGAGGAGTAAACCATCTAGAACAGAGATGATGCAGGAGACTGTAGAGAGAAGGGGAAAATTCTTATTTACCCAGAATGGGGAGGTAGAATATTTATTTCCCCTTCACTCTCTACAATCTCCTGCATTACATCAATGCTGTTCAAGAAGGTCTCATCCTTCAAACATATTTTGAGAAGACATAAGGGGCATCGATGGCATCCAAAAATCTGTGGAAAATCTCCTTTGTCTTGTTTGTCCATAGAACCCCAATATCCATGCTGCCGCCTTTTATTCACAAATTATGCCAAATGAAACTATTCTTTCCAAGGCAAATGGTTATCATAAATGAGTAAATTACCTCAATGCTCATTCCCATATTATGAGGTGAAACAAATAGGATGGAATTTATGGGATGAAGTCTGTAGCTACATTCCTCCAGACATTGTTACTACTTGTTTTGGAAAGTGGTTTTTGTTGCTGTTGTTGTTTTGAGTTCTTCAGACAAACAGTTTTCAGAAACCCCGAGCAGTGGACCATCTGGAACAGAGATGATGCAGGAGCTTTGAAATTTACCCCACCACTGCAAAAAACAGGATTTTTTCCTAAAATTTAAGGATGTGGGAAGGACAAAATTTTCTGCTATTTCATGTTACATAATCACAATCCAGAGCCCCTCTCTGAGGGAGATGGATGGTTAAGGTGTGAAAATAAAATAAAATAAAATAATAAAAAATAAAAAAATATTATATTATATAAGTTTAATTCAGTCTCCATTACGTGTTATACAGATGGTCATAAAAAAGCTTCAATGCTACTTGTCCTTATTTATCCAGAGATACAGGTTACATATAAACTAATTTACACTTACAACTTTAATAGTTCACTTTTAGAATGAAAATTCTAAATTCATTCACTCCCACAGACACACTCATTCTTATGGACACTTACTACTCCATTCCAAGTCTAGCAGCCAGGCTAAATATGAGTTTTGGAATAATTGATCGGGGATGTCCACTTTCTATGGGATGACTTCGAGGTACTATGTGGTACCATTTGGTATTCTTCTCACGACACCTGATACTTTTCTACTTGAGTGTCACTAAGTCATCCAGTTCACATCTCTTGTTCTGAGAACCAATTCATGTTTTGAGTACTCTCAATTTTTATGTCTTTTTAGAGGTTTCCATTTTGGTATTTTCCTACCTAAGCTGAAATCTTCCAGAACAAACACTTCTGCCTTTATGACCTGCTTTGAGTGGATCTCATATACTTCATCCTTCATATAATTTTGCTCATATATTCACACAAGTACATGGCACAAGGTATGTTTCCAAAAGGTGTGCCTTTCCTGTAATGGGAAAGGTCTCTGACCTGATGCTTGGTTGGCTCTGACCATTCTGGCCTTTAGGACAGCTCTAAAAACTCGGCTATCCCCCCTCATATTAGGGCTGTGGTAAGTTTCCTTCAAGAGAGAGAATTAATGTAAGCCAGATCACCTATTGCTATTATTATTATTATTGTTAATTGCTGATTGTTGTTTCCAATATCTTTGTTTCTTGTTGTAAACTGCCTTGTGTCATATTCAGTGTGAATGGCTATGTACAGTCTTTAAATAAACAAATAATAGGATATGTATGTGTTTACATGAATCAAACAACTACCATTACAAAAATATGAGAGCCACATAGTAACATTGGTCATGATCTGCTGATGAATATCAAAGATTTTCTACTCACTTTGAAAGAGCAGAGACAGTCCTGAACAATCGGGGTAGAATATTTGGTTCCATAGTTAGTAGTAAG
Organism: Ptyas mucosa; assembly: GCA_012654045.1. Lineage (NCBI taxonomy): Eukaryota > Metazoa > Chordata > Lepidosauria > Squamata > Colubridae > Ptyas > Ptyas mucosa. The sequence continues at coordinate 52,033,940 of WNWU01000001.1, forward strand.
TTAGTGTTAGTTAGTTAGTTAGTTACTAACTCCATAGTGAGTTAGCAAGAAATGTTTCTTTTCATGTTATTCTATCAAAATACTCCAGCAATCTACAAACAAGCAAGCTCTCCTATTCCATGGCCTTTCAACATGAAAGCATTTAGGTGCTACTTCTGTCTCTTTCTCAGTTTAAAAAGCACACACTTTCAGGTTGATCTCTTTATATACCTTGCAAAGGAAGTCCACAGAATGACAATAAAAATAGTGACTTCCTTCCTGTCTTTTCTCACAATTCATCTGTTCGTCTGCTATAATTGCAACCCAAACCGTTTATCGTATCAATCCGGTTGGATCTCTGGAACTTATCTTAAAATTTTAAATCAATTTTTGAAAAGAGTTGGGGGAGAAGCAGATATAATTGCTAGAGCAAAGGATCACCTTGCTGCCCAGCCCAGCCAATTAATTCCTAGGAGCATAGCAATGAAGCCAAGGAACTGTGGAAAAGGCTGGGGGACCAAAAAAACATAAACAGGTGTACCCCACATGGCCTATCCCATCCATCTCTCAGGAAGAAGACTCTGAAGATGTTTGGGGTTTTGAAAGTCACTTAAACACTGTAGAAAATTATCCCCTCTCCTAGAAAAATGAAATATTCTAGGAAATATTAAAAAGACAGAATATTGTATTTTCCCTAAAGGAGAAACATCTTTCTAAAGACATAAACGCAGAGTCTCAGCTCCCTGCCCCCCACCCCCAGCAGATATTTTGGTGCCAACCTATCTACAAGACAAAAGACTGGGCCAGTTTATCTACAAAGCAAAAGACCTTCGCCCTCAGGACAAGGTAGGATTAGCCCTCATTCAAGATCCAAACCAGGACAAAGCCATTAAGCCATAATAGGAATTGCCCAACACCCTTTCAGAACACATGACTCTTCATTACATCAACCAACACAGTTCAACCAAGTTAATTCAGAAAACCTACAAGGTTAGCTATGACCTCTACAGCAGTCAATACCTTGCAATAGGAATAGGAAGTTCAAATTCAAAGCCCAAGAGGAGGTATAAATTTCTCTCTCTCCCTCCCTCCCTCTCCCCCCCCCTCCCCCCCCCCCCCTCCCTCTCTCTCTCTCTCCCTCCCTCTCTCTCCCCCCCAACGTGCTCAGCTGCCGAGGACCTCAAACCATGTGGTTCTACTTCACCATTAAAACTATCCTTCCAAGCAGTCTCCATGTTTCCAGTGTCTTTCCCCCCACTTGGAACTGAACCCAGATGGACATTTCTTCGAACAACACATTTCCCTATTTGAGGAAAAGCTTTTTTTTTCAAAAACAGAAATAAACCTAGTAAAGAAGCTTTAAACATTGAGTTAGGTCTGGCTTGGGAGCTTCATCAATCAACTAGCATTATGTTTGGGATAAAATAAACATCCAGGGCTGATCCCTTTTGTGGAAGACTAAAAAAAAAAAAAATCAGAATCGGTCCTCAGAACAATAGCAGTAGCCATTATCAGAACTGTTACAGATACCAAAGCAAGGAATTATTTCCAAATCCTCTGATAAATCCCATGCAAAGATTATCATAAAATCTAGCATCCTCCAATTAAGCTAAATAATAGTAAAATACTTTCAAAATAAAAGATATTTTAGCCCTTTACTTTCTCAGCAGGACTGTCTGCAGTATATGGTTTAAAAAAAATCAAGACGGCAGTTATAACGGTACAATTAAAGCTCCACCCATATTTTATTTGTGATGCACATAAAGAACAGACCTTTGATTGCACTGTCATCATTTCCATTATGATTTTTTTTTACACCCCATGGACACCTCTGTTTCCAAGCCTTTCTCAAAAAGAAACTATCCAGATGTGAAGTCCCATATATCTGGATGGTTGGGGGGTGGGTGGGTTATAGATTATAGCATTTAGTGAATAATTCCAAGGAGTGTAAGAGTTTTGACAATGAATATTGCATCCATTTTTTTCAAAGGCAGGAATCCCATTGAGCACAATGGCCTAGTTTTAAGCCAAGAACAGCATTTTACAGCTAGCATGGTGCAAAAATATGGATATTTCTTTCAGAATATACACAGCAGTCTTAAAAGTTTGATACAATGAAACAGCAATTTGGAATTCTGAATCGTTTCCCAATAGCTAAAGCATATAATCAACGATGATGCATTCTTATTTTGTGTAAAATAGAGCTTTAAATAAGATGAGCAAAGAAATAATCTCTAAATGGAGATCAATAGGGAGAAATAGGATTATTTAAGGTGACTTTGGTTTCACGTGTGAAATAAAAATGGAATGTTCAGGTAATTTTCCACATGCAAAGCTATTTTATACAATGAAAGTGGCTTTTTTCCTTTTTAAAAAACCCATTTGCTAGCCTGTGGTGAGTGATTTATAGTCATCAAAATCCTGCAGGTAATTGTGGAAATCTGCATGAGACTGCTCCAAAAAACTGCGCAAACATAATGAACGGGTGTGTGTGTGTGCGTGTGTGTGTGTGTGTGCGCGCGCGCGCGCACGCATGTGCATTTGTGTGTGTGTGTGTGTGTGTGTGTGTGTGAGAGAGAGAGAGAGAGAGAGAGAGAGAGCAAAAGGGAGGGAGTTTGCCCTCTACTGGACTGACTTACACTATAGATTAGTGTCAGAGCGCCTACATTACCAAAAGTAAATGGAGTGTGTATCTTTTTTTCTTTCACAAGGAATGTGTGATCTGTACCACATAAGATGATTCATAGAAAAAGAAGGAAAAGTGTCCAATCGCAAACAAATATTTTTGAGGCTGCCATTTCTACTTCACTATTCTTAATGTTTTAAAGAAGGAAAAGATGCGGTGCCAAATATCTTGGTTAGGCATTTGCTAAGAATGGGAAAAAGCATAACAGAAGGCAATTGCTAAATAATCAACCAAGACCAGAAGAGCAAAAGCCCAAACCAAGCTGGATCTAGTATACATATTTTAAGAATGCTAAGAAATGCCATGAGAAGTGAAGTGACTAGCTCACCCCAGTGCTCAATCAAGGAGAGACACCAATTGTCAAGGATGTGAATTCATCCAAGTCCCATTTTGTGTTAGACCACTGAAACCCTTTAAAACATCAGCCTGGAGAAAACAAAAATCCCACATACAGGTATGGAAAGGCAGCAAAGGATTCTGGTAGTTTAACACGGAAGGAAATTTTTCTAGCCAGTTTTCCCTCCAGGTATCCCTCAAATTTGCATTCATTCCCCACACCTCTCAAAGCATCTTACTATACATATAGACTTTTTGGAAATTGTAAATTGCTATAAACTGAAGCAAAGAGATATCTTGACTACAGAAAAATGTAGCAATTTGTGCCTTCATACTATTTGGCCTGGTCCAGTTGCAACTGGTTTAAAATGGGGCAGCATGGGTGGTTATGGGCTTGCCATGTTATTCCACTCCTTCACAGGATACATTGACTTCCAGTAGGCTCGGAGATACAATTCAAGGTGCTCTTTAATACCTATAAAGTCCTTCATGGCATAGGATAAGGTTATTTTCAGGTGGCATTAATGGCAGCAGAAAATCTGTGAAAGATCAGCTCTTTCCACTCTATTCCTAAATTCTCAAAATCCAAGGCTGCCTTTTATTCACTAGGTGTACCAAGGTGAAATTATTTTACCACAGCAATTTGCTTTCACAAATGAGTTAATTATTTTCTTTTTCTTTCTCTTGTGTTATGAAGTGGTGGTACTTTGTTGAGCTATAATGCTATGGCATCTACATTGCATCTTCCTTAGATAAAATTAACCTGAGGACTGTCCTATGTGTGTAGTAATGACAAGTCTGAATTACTACAATTTACATTACAAGAAGAGCTCAGAAAGAGAAGAATTGCAGTGGTTCAAAGTTGTTATCCAGGACTGGAACACCTCATCAAAATGATGAAACTACTTTTTCAATTATAAATTAGGTAATTACAGTAGCGTTTAACAACATAGTGACAACCTGGGGGTGTTAGATCATATATTTTAAGTGATTAAAGGTCCATATCAAAGGCTGCCTGCTCCTTAAAAGTTCTACCCTTCATATGTTGCTTAGATGACCTCCTGCCAGCCTTCCCTTTAGTGTTAAATGTTAAGGTAATAGCCAAAAATAGAGCTTTCTCATTAATAGTTCCTGTTTTCCACAGGAGATATTTTAGGTTTAGTCAAAATAGGTATTTATTTCTACTTTCAAAAGTTTTTAAAATTGGAGTAATGAAATTTGTATTTGTAATTTGATGTAGTGCCTTAGCACTGTTTTGGATTACCTCCTTTTACTTACTTACTACCTTTGCTATATATTGCATTTTCATTAGAAGCCCAATAAAAGTAATGTATCAGAGGAATAAATGAAGGACATGATTCAGTCAATCCAGACTGTCTACAGAATCCATGATAATGGCAACTACCTGAACATGAATTAAACTATTACTTGGATTCACATAATATGCTAAATATCTGTCTATCCCCTTCAAACCAGTGATGAAATCCATTTTTTTTTACCACCAGTTCTGTGGGCGTGGCTTGGTTGGCATAGCAGGGGAAGTATACGGCAAAATCTCCATTCCCACTCCACTCTGGGGCCAGCCAGAGATGGCATTTGCCAGTTCTCTGAACTACTCAACATTTCTGCTACTGGTTCTCTGAACTACTCAAAATTTCCGCTACTGGTTCTCCAGAACCTGTCAGAACCTGCTGGATTTCACCCCTGCTTCAAACCCTAATCAATGTTAACACTATCAAGCTTAGCATATTATTTAAATATATCCATTAGGTCCTTGATGGACTTGGTTCTGGTATAATGGCTGTTTGAGTTACAATTTCTGCTCACCCAACAGCAAAGAGATTATCTCCTAAAATTGAACTGCTTTGCAATTAAATTGGCAAGTGGATAATCTTACTTTTTCTTTACCTCCATGCTGTGGCAACTTTTGAGTGAAAAATCTCACCGGTTGAGAAAAAAAATACTCCTATTTCCTCCTATTATCAGTTAGCAAAAAAGAATTTTAAAAAATTGGGGCTGAAATAATTCTTCCTCTAGAATTATTCTGAAGAACTCCAAAGAGCAATAATAAGAAATAAAGAGATTCTAGAGAAGGTGTCTCAGCTTGAAATGTTTGGAATTTTAAAAGCTTTCACTTGATTTAAGGCATTATTGAACAGCAGAGTTTAATCAATTAACATTCTCAGTAATTGTATTAAAGGCTTCTGTTGTTGAATGAATAACAGGGTGGCTTGACTCTCTTGATATGAATTTAAACTTACACACACCCATACCAGACAGAGATTACAATAATAACAGTAAAAAATTAACACAAACTGAAAAAACTAGAAGAATAAAGAGAAAGAGAAAAGAAAGGGAGAAGGAAAAAGTTGAAAAATAAAAACAAAAACATGATAAACAAAAAGAAAAGAAACATCTAAAGGAGTGGCTTCCCACCTTTATCAGAAGTTTAAACAATTTTAGTAACTTAGCATCTTCTCTTAAAATGCACCAAATGATCTCTGTTTCACGTAGCCCAATTCTTATCCTAAATCAAATCCGTAAAGCATTGTCATTTCAGCTCTGATGTCAGCAAAAGTCCACTAAGAAGATAACGAGACATTTATTTTAACCTTGATGAAATAAATTACGTTTGTATTCCTTTCTTTTACTTCTAATAATCTTAGTCCCTTCAAATAATATTGTGGAACTTGATTCTTTGTGGAACTTGAATTTTTCTTTGTCCCTTCTCATAAAATTATTCAAACAAGCCTTTTTTGTAAACCCAATATAGGAAAATTATCCAGGTGATTCTCTTGGTATATTGTTTGTATATGCTTTTTAATTATTAAGGCACCAGTTGGTTTCCTCTGTATGTCCAGTGTTTTCCATGTCAGTCTCAATCTTCTCAGGTAGAACTTGTTCTTCTTCCATAGCACTTCATACAGTCTATCTATAGAGGCAACAACTATTAAAATTAACTTCTGGGATTTGTCAGGCAGGAAAGATCAGGTCCACGCAGGAAAGTCTAGTTAAACATATTTATTGCTAATAAATATGCCTGTGCATAGGAATCTTTCCAACTGATGGGTAGCACCTGCTTGGAGTTAGATAAGGATCAATGGAATTCAAAGGAGATTGGACTAAGTTGCTTGCAGCTACATAAGGATTCTAGGCTGATCCTTCTTTTAAATCCACCCCCATGTTTTGCCATTCCTCCTACAGGTGCATTGTTCAAAAATATGCTTCAATATGTCCAATTTTAAAATATTTTGCTTTATTCTGTAATTGTAAGTCAAATTTCTTCTCCTGTAATTATAATCTTTATTTCCCATAATTCCCTCTAGTCAGTGGTGAAATCCAAATTCTTTTACTACCGGTTCTGTGGGCGTGGTGTGGCTTGGTGAGCGTGGCTTGGTGGGCGTGGCAGGGGAAGGGTACAACAAAATCTCCATTCCCACCTCACTCCAGGGAAGGATACTGCAAAATTCCCATTCCCTCCCCACTCCTGGGGGTAGGATACTGCAAAATCTCCATTCCCAAACCACTCTGGGGCCCGGCAGAGGTGGTATTTGTTGGTTCTCCAAACTACTCAAAATTTCCGCTACCGGTTCTCCAGAACCTGTCAGAATCTGCTGGATTTCACCCCTGCTTCTAGTATCTAACTTTTAAAATGTTGTTTTATAGTTTTTATAAAAAAAATCAAAACAAAAGCAATTATAAAGGATTCTTTATAATTATTTCCAAAACCTATTTCAAATTTATCTTGATCCTTTGTAATTTTCTAAAGTCAAAGTTTGAATCACCCTTTTGTTGTTTATTAAAAAAAAGTTTTTATGTTATTAAATTTTTAGTTAAAACATTGTTTGCTAAAGATTGAAGGAAACTCAATCAATGTTGTCAAGCTTGTTGATCCAAAGATTTCTAATAACTGACAATTTAACAAGCAATTTCTGAAATTAGAAAACAAAGTGTCTTGTTAAAGGTGCCAACCATGGTTTGAGCAAGTTTATTATTCCCAGAATTTTAAGCTCACCATATAGAAGAAAATAGCAGTTTGTTTTGTTTAATTTATTTTTTAATCTCCTCCCCTAAAGAGATGTACCTCATAACTGTAACATAGTTTTCAGCAATTTGGGAAATATTTTTTCTTTTACTTTTTAATTAATACAAGATTTTTCTCTTTTTGATTTGAAAAATAGGTGCATGCCATTTCACTGATTTTTTTTCCTTTTTCCTTGGTTGTAGGATGTATTGATCTTGTTTATAAAAATATGTCATTTTCATGTATGTCATCTTTAATAGTTTCCTAGACAACCCAGTCGATATTTAGAAAGGATAGGATGTCAACTATGTTATGCTAGAGATGCTTAGTATTAAAGTGATTTTAATATATATGATTTTGGCTTGCTCTGCAGTGTTTCCATTTGTGACTGATATTCGAGCTATTGTTAATAAGAGAATCAGTTTGATCTAGTGGTTAAAGCACCTAGCTAGAAACCAAGGGACTGAGTTCTCGTCCCGCCTTATGCATGAAAGATTTGACGTGTCACTTTCTCTTAGTTTTCAACGTCAGGCTCAGGCAACAAACTGGTCAGCCAATTCCTGTTGCAACCAACGGATAAACACTCTTAACCTGGGGGGGGGGGGAGGGAAACAAAGCAGACCCTGCATGTGTAAGAAAACACTAAGGAAAAAGAATCAAACTATTGTTATTATGATTCTGTATAGTAAAGAGAAAGTTTAAAGCTTTTAATGTAAAATTTGTAACAAAAATATATATTAGAAGAACTTTGGATTTACTGAACTGGGAGCTTAGCCCAAAATATAGGGGGGGAGAGTGTTGGAGAATCTCCATAGACATTTTGTTGGAGAGTAACTTCTTTTCTGGACATTAAATCCTGGACTGAATCTTCAGCCTTTAAATTGTCTCTTTATTGACAGAATTGAGAGACTTTTCTTCAAATATTCATAAGGTATCCAATTTAATTTTAGGATGGTTAAAAATGCTTTATAGGCACCCACATACTCTGGGGAGAGAAGAGAAGGAAGGAAGATGAAACATCCTGGAAGAGAATTTTTTATACTTCTGGATTGTCCATGGCCTAGTTATCATGTTCCTAATGTTAAATTATTTATCCCTAGATTGCTTGTATGAAAGAAATGAAAGTATAATCCAGTGATGGCGAACCTGTGGCATGCATGCCACAGGTGGCATGCATAGCCATATCAATGGGCACACCAGCTCAGCTGTGGCATGCATGCGCATGCTGGCTAACTGATTTTCGGGCCTTCTGAGCCCACCAGAAGTAGGGAAACAGGCTGTTTCCTGCCTCCAGAGGGCCTAGGGGTGGGGGTGGGGAAGGCCCGTTTCTCTTTCTCACCTGGCTCCAGATCCTCTCTATGCATCTGTGGAGGGTGAAAACAGCCTTCCCCACCCCCCTCGGAGGCCATCCAGAGGCCTGAAACGGCCCATTTCCCAACTCCCGGTTGGACAGGAAGTGCCTTTTTTGCTGTCCCCAGCCTCCAGAGACTGCTAGAAGGCTGTTTTCGCCCTCCCCAGATGCATAGAGAGGATCTGAAGCCAGGTGAGAAAGAAAAACAGTCCTACCAGGTCATCACGTGCCAGGAGCAGGAGGGGGGTTGCGCGTTCATGCGCAGGGTGGGATGCATAGAATTATGGGTGTGGGCACGTGCCCACGTGAACCTCCTTCACACACCCCACCTGGCACGCAATGGCAAAAAGGTTAGTCATCACTGGTAAAGTCAATTGATATATGTCACAATGGTTCCTTGTTACATATTTGTTATATCCATTAGAGAATGCATATGGAGCCTCATACAGATCTTGTTGTCGAGCCGCGAACAGGCTCACCATCACTTATGGGGGGGGATGGAGATTAGAAAAGGCAGAACGCAGCCAGAGCTGTCGGACTTACAGAGTTACAGCGACACTCACAGCGGCACTTCACAGCAGGAGGCAGCTACAAACAAAGCCAGTAGCAGCGGAGACAACGGCAGGGAGGCGTGGCTGTTAACGTTTTCCTAAACGCGCTTCTGTGACGTGAACAGAGGCGCGGTACTGCCAAACAGCTGTGGAGGGAGGGGAATGTCCCGAGGTTCTTTTATTTGCCGGATGTTAGGTTTGCTTTATGCCAAGTTCCTATATATAGCGCCACCTGGCTGCCTCCTGTAGCACTGACTTTATTAATTTTTCCGGCTTGTTCGTTACTTTGCCTTGTTACTTTTGCTGTGTTCCAGTAAAGAGTTCTGGCTACTCCTTCTCAAAGTGTGGAGTCGTTTTTCACAGCAAGCTCCGGCGGGACGACAGGCCGAGAGAAAGTCAGCGCTCCCTTCATACACTATCTGTTAGTTTCTTGTTCTGTGGTGTGGCAGTCCAGATGGTGGAGGGGACGGAGCCAGGCTTGCTGGAGCCAGCGTTGGGTGAGGCCGTGGCTGAAAAAGTGCTTGGAGAAACAGAGGACCCCTTGAGTGCCCCTACAGACCAACCCGTGGTGCGCGCCAAGCAGCAGCAGCGCATAGAGGACGTCTGCGAAAAGGGGGTGGCCGTTGAGGCAGTTGGGAAAGGACTTGGCTATTCGGAGCAGACCGGTGAGGGGGAGTGGTGGCCAGGTTCCACGCACGCAGAAGCACAGTCTTCGCAGTCTTCGCTTGTTGGGCCAGCGTTCAGGGGATGGAGAGAGCACCGCTGGATGGAGGAGGATGATACAGATTGGGGATTGCTGTCATCTGGATCAAGTGCTTTGGACGCCCTGCGGGATCGATTTGGAGAAGGGAGCTTCAGGGATGCTCCCTCCTGGCAACCCTGGGCCACAGGGGTGGAGTCAACGCAGGGTACGTCTTGGCAGCACGGGGGCACAGCAGGGGCTAGCCCGGAGGTGAAATTTCGGCTGGCGAGCCCTAAGCTGGGAAGAGACCGCAAAGAGCCAGGCCGGGTGGAAACGGAAACCTGGGACTTGAGACCAGCTCAGGGGCCGGTAAGGGACCGGGCTCCTGGACTACCACCACCTACGAGAGAGGTGGGGGTGGAGCAGAGAACCCACCGTGGGCAGGGGGATAGGGTCTGCCCACTGGCAAGAAGAGACCTAGGGGATCGGCGTCGAGTGCCTGATCATGGGCCAGCATGGGCCCCGGGGCAAGGTCCCTGGTTGCCTCCGCCTCAATGGGGTCAACCTCCCTATCAATGGGGTCCACCTCCATTACGGGCTTCGTTTGACGGCAGCTCAGATCGAGTGGCTCTGTTCTTGAGTCAGGTTCTCAACCACCTCGATCGTTTTGGCCACCTGTATGCTTCGCAATGGGCCATGATCGTGGATATAACGGTGGTGTTAATGGGAGAGGCCGCAGACTGGGTGGCTGGGTTACATAGGCATCATGCCCGCGAGCTTGTGGACGTGGGAAGATTTTTGGAAGCTCTGCGTGTGGTGTTTGAAGATGAGTCGAGTGTTCAAGTGGCGGAGGGAGAACTGGTGGCACTTAGGCAGAAAGGCTCGTCTGCGAAGGATTATGTGCAAAGTTTTCGCAAATTAGCCAGTCGTCTGGTGGACTGGCCGGAACGTATGCTGGTACAGCAATTTCGAATGGGGCTGGACCGCGAGTTGAGGCAGGCTTGTGCCTATCGCGGGTTGCCGCCTCGCTTGTCCGTCTGGTTTAAGGCCGCATAGAGCTGGACATCTCCCTTCAAGAATTTCGTCCTCGAGTGGACTCTTTTGTTAGTCAAAGGAAAGTGCCGTCTGAGGCGGTGCCAGACAACGTCCCAGTGGTCCGGCATTCGGATCGTCCATCCAACGTCCTTCCGGTTGCTAGAATGCCACAGCCGTCGTTCCGGTGTTTCCGTTGCAACCGAGTGGGTCATCGAGCAGCGGATTGCCTCCTTCCAGTTCCTCGTACCCAATCCAAACCACAGGCGGCAAGAATGGGGATTGTTCCGAAAGGAGCAGGACGTGTCGTGACCTCAGACCAAACCCAAGCTGTCCAAGGGTCCACAGACCAACAGGAAGTCCGGAAGGCACAAAAGTACAACTCGGCGTCGTCTGCGAGTAAGTTTCCTGTAGTGTCGGGAGATAGTGATGATGAGGACCCGGAAGATCCTATGGTGAGCGAGTCTGTATGTCCTTTTGTGATACCTGTGGTTCTTCATAATCGTAAGTGTCTGACTGGCCTACAGTATGGGGCTTTGGTGGATACGGGCTGTACCCGCTGTCTTATTCGCAAAACGGTGGCAACCGCTTTGGGGGTGCAAGTAAGACCATTACAGAACCCGGTGAAATTCAAGCAAATGGATGGGCCCTTGCTGGGGGGGGCTCCGGCCACACAGGTTACCGAAACAATGTTCCTAGAGATTGGGGACCATCAAGAAACCATCCAATTTATTGTTGTGGACCATATGATAGAGCCCGTTATACTAGGTCTTACCTGGTTAGACAAGTGTCAGCCACACATTTGGTGGGAGGATGGGTTTCGGAAACTACGAATCCCGCTGAGGTCAGCAGCACAGAACTCAGGCCGTATAGGAGGTGCTTCCCAACCAGCAGAGGCCAGGGAGGAGAGTTATAGGTTGATGGAAGGGTCAACACAACAATTGTATCCGGCTGTCTATCACAATCTGGCAGCAGTGTTTGACGAGGAGGAATGCGAAGCATTGCCGCCCCATAGACCCACCGATTGCGCCATCGAGTTACTGCCTGGGGCCACGTTCCCTAAACCTCGTATGTATTCCATGACCCAACCAGAATTAGCGGAGTTGCGACAGTATATAGATAAAAATTTAAAACGAGGGTTCATCACGGCCAGTAGGGCGAAGATGGCGGCACCTGTGTTTTTCCGTGAGAAAAAACACAGAGGGCTACGTCTTTGTGTGGATTTTCGTGGCTTGAACGCGGTCAGTGTGGAGCCAATATACCCGATTCCGCTAATGAAAGATCTACTGGCTGCACTGTCTACTGGGCGGATATTCACTAAACTTGATTTGCGTGAAGCTTATTATCATGTGCGAATAAAACCAGGGGACGAATGGAAGACTACGTTCAACTGTCCCCTGGGCAGTTACCAATACAGAGTTATGCCGTTCGGTCTGCAAGGCGCCCCTGCGGTGTTTATGCAACTCATCAACGAGGTATTACACGAACATTTATACCGAGGCGTTCTTGTCTATCTTGATGATATCCTAATTTATACACAGGATATAACAGAACACACGGCATTGGTTCGGCAGGTGCTAGAGAAATTGCTAGTGGCAAAGCTGTTCGTGAAGTTGTCTAAGTGTGAGTTCCATAAAACAAAAATAGACTATTTGGGGTACCGGATATCGGCGGAGGGGGTAGAGATGGACCCAAATAAAGTGAAGACGATCGTCGAATGGCAACCCCCCAAAACCAGGAAACAACTTCAAAGTTTTTAGGCTTCGCTAATTTTTATCGTCAATTTGTTCCAGCCTTTGCTTCCATTGCATTACCGTTGACAGACTTGTTGCGCACCAAGTCCGTCGGAGGGAGGGCCAAGCCCACACAAAAATTGCCTTGGACTGCCTCATGCCAAATGGCTTTTGAACAGCTTAAGCATCTTTTTGTTCAGGAGCCAATCCTACAACATCCTGACTTAACACAGGCATTTGTAGTACAGGTGGATGCTAGCGATGTAGCGGTAGGAGCAATATTGCTACAGAAAGACCAACAAAGTCAGATGCGCCCGTGTGCCTACACATCTAAGAAATTCAGTGTGACAGAACGAAGCTGGGCAATATGGGAGAAAGAAGCCTACGCGGTACGGTGGGCTCTCACAACATGGCGTCATCTCTTGGAAGGAGCAGCAAAGCCGTTTGAAGTTTGGACAGACCATAAAAACCTCGAGGTTCTGCAGACACCACGGCGTCTGTCCCCTAAACAACTGAGATGGGCGCAGTATTTCTGGAGGTTTCGATTTCAACTACGACACATCCCAGCAGGCAGAAACGTCTTGGCTGATGCCCTTTCACGGATGCCGCAGTACCATAGTCAACGGGAGGAGGTGATGGAGCCTTTAATCCCAGCCACTACAACGCTTGTTACAGGGGCGGTGGCTGCATTGCATACGGAATCGCCATTCCTACACGAACTACAAATGGTGCTTCAACAAGATACGTGGCTGGCACAAAACCGGGCGGCACTGACTTTACGAGATGGTTTAGCCTGGTTTGGTGATAGGATGTACATTCCACCAACGCTGAGGTCAACAGTGTTGCGACGATGCCACGATGAGAAAGTAGCAGGCCATTTCGGGTTTCTAAAAACCCTTCATTTAGTGAGACGCCAATTTTGGTGGCCTAAAATGCGGAAAGAGATTGAGCAGTACGTAAGGAAATGTTCTGTCTGTGCATCCGCCAAACCATGGTCTGGGAAACCTATAGGACTCTTACAACCTGTAGCAGATCTGAGCCGACCCTGGGAGGAACTGGCAATGGACTTTATTGTGGACCTCCCTTCCAGTAATGGATATACCGTAATATGGACAGTCGTGGACTTGTTCTCCAAGCAAGCACATTTTGTTCCTTGCCGGGGTCTTCCGTCCGCTCGCCGGTTAGTCGACATGTTCGTGAAACACATCTATCGGTTACACGGAGTTCCAAAGCGCATCATATCGGATCGGGGAGTTCAATTCACGGTGAAATTCTGGAGAGGGTTTCTTCAGCGTATAGGATCTACGCAAGGTTTGAGTTCGGCATTTCATACCAGCACGAACGGGGCAGTTGAAAGAGCTAATGCCACCGTGGAGAGATTTTTACGTTGTTACGTGAGTTATCAACAGACAGACTGGGCAGCTCTTATCCCATTCGCCGAAGTAGCATAAAACAACATCTGTCATTGGAGCACTGGACTGTCACCTTTCCAGATAGTGTATGGCCAGCAGTTCTATGCCATACCAGAAGTCGAGCCACCATCGTCAAACCCCACCACACCCCAGGAGTGGGCTAGAAAAATCCAACAAACATGGCAAACCGTAAAGGAGACACTTAGACGAGCGGCTAAGGAATACAAAACATATATAGATAGGAAACGAACGAACCCCAAACCGTTTGCAATCGGGGACCGGGTTTTCCTATCCACCAAATATCTACATCTACACCTACCTAGTAGAAAGCTTGGTCCGAAATACATAGGCCCGTTTCCGATTACACAGGTCCTCAATCCAGTGACAGTCAGGTTACACTTACCCAGGCTACTTGGTCGGATACATCCCATATTCCATTGCAGTCTTTTAAAACCCGTGTCCGTAGACAGAGTAGGGTCCAGCCCTATCCCTCCAGGACCTAGCCATACTGACTACTACGAGATTGATAAAATATTGGATTCTCGAATCCGTAGAGGAAGGTTTCAATATTTAGTACGATGGAAGGGCTACCCGCTAGCTCAAGCTTCTTGGGTGGTTGCGTTGGATGTACAGGCCGAGCGCCTGGTTCGACGTTACCACCGTCACCACCCAGGGAGGCTGGGCCCGTAATATCTAACCTTACTTGTAAATTAATCTGTTTGTTTTGCCTCTTCCAGAGTGGGTCCTGGTGAAAGAGGAGCCGACTGTCGAGCCGCGAACAGGCTCGCCATCACTTATGGGGGGGGACGGAGATTAGAAAAGGCAGAACGCAGCCAGAGCTGTCGGACTTACAGAGTTACAGCAACACTCACAGCGGCACTTCACAGCAGGAGGCAGCTACAAACAAAGCCAGTAGCAGCGGAGACAACGGCAGGGAGGCGTGGCTGTTAACGTTTTCCTAAACGCGCTTCTGTGACGTGAACAGAGGCGCGGTACTGCCAAACAGCTGTGGAGGGAGGGGAATGTCCTGAGGTTCTTTTATTTGCCGGATGTTAGGTTTGCTTTATGCCAAGTTCCTATATATAGCGCCACCTGGCTGCCTCCTGTAGCGCTGACTTTATTAATTTTTCCGGCTTGTTCGTTACTTTGCCTTGTTGCTTTTGCTGTGTTCCAGTAAAGAGTTCTGGCTACTCCTTCTCAAAGTGTGGAGTTGATTTCACAGCAAGCTTGGGCGGGACGACAGGCCGAGACTTGTATTTCTTCTCCAATTTCATGCTGAACTCTCTTAAGAGTTAGAATTCTCTACTATGCTATCCAATAATACATGCGTTATGGCTAATATTATTGACATTGTAGGAATACTACCATATTTATATTCTCACAAGAGATCCTAGCATCCAGATCAGGGGTGGGTTTTACTTACCTTTACTACCGGTTTGCAACGGGAATGTGCGCATGCTTCTGCAATTGCGCAGAAGCTTCTGCACAAGTACAGATTGTCACTTATGACATCTGAGCAGGTGGGCGGAGCCTCCCACTGCTTTTATTACCAGTTCTAAAGAACGGGACAGAACCGGGAGCAACCCACCACTGATCCAGATGAGCTTGAATGAACTTCAAACAACTAAGCAAAATAACCAGGAACTCCCAGAGTTGGCTAGACTGAGAAGTTTTAAAAAGGACACACCAGTTCGACATTGAAGCCAGGAAGACAACATGGACAAGTTTATGCAGTCATTAGATGGTGAAGTTGGCTCAAGGGAAATAGTACATGCATGATTAGAGTTTTTATGAAATTCTAAAATTGAAAGAGTAATGTTGCAAAAGTGTATTCGGCTCAAATAATTTTCCAAAGAAGGACCTCAAGATAAAGCAATACTGATTTGCATGAAATGAATGTAATAAAATATTGCAGCTGACCAGATGGTGGAGCAATTACATTTCCCTATTTCCAAGTGGATACTTAAAGTAAACTTTCAGAGGGCTGCTAATTAAAAGCAAACACATGACATTCATTGTTATTAACATTAGATATGGAAGAACCTGGAAGAGAACAAACCTAAATGTTTATACAAGGTGGCTGAAATATACAACATTTAAAATCATATCCGTAATACATTACTGGCCTTTTAAATTTACTCTGTACTTGGTGATGCTGCTTGATCAGTGCAAAGATGGTCACTTGAGAATATATTAGCATACAGGCAGTTGTAAAACAGCCAAATCATAATCTTTAAACATTTGGATGTTCTTTCATTCTACTTTGGCGAGTATTTTGTAATTATTGTAGTGAATATGGGAAAACTCCATTTCAGGAGGTTCAGACTCAAAAAGAATGAAAGAATAGCTTATATTAGTTTTTTTCAACCTTGTCAACTTTAAGATGCATCAACTTCAACTCTCAGAATTCCTCTGGTAGCATGCTGGCTGGGGAATTCTAGAAATTGAAGTCCACATATCTGAAAAGTTGCGGAAGTAGAAAAACACTGGTTTATATTGAGCAGGGGAAAAAAACCGCTCAAGACCCAGAAAGATCAAATGCTGATATGAAATGTGGGCTTCTACCTGAAGAAAATGTCTTCTCCATTCCACCTTAATTTTTGCCTTACTTAACTTTATTTATTTATTTTGTCAAGCATGTATTAGATAACGGATATAAGTATAAACATGATAATGAATAAATGAAATGGATACGTATAAAAGGGAACATTAGGACAGGGACGGTAGGCACTTTGGTGCACTTATGCACGCCCCTTACAGACCTCTTGGGAATGGGGTTAGGTCAACAGTAGACAGTCTAAGGTTAAAGTTTTGTGGGTTTGGGGAAGAAATAGTGCATTCCAGACATTGACCACTCTGTTGCTGAAGTCGTATTTCCTGCAATCGAGTTTCGAGCAGTTTGCCTTAAGTTTGTTTTATTTTTGTTTTATTTTTTTTATTTGATTTATATGCCGCTCTTCTCCGGAGACTCAGGACGGCTTACAGTGTATTAAGCAATAGCCTTCATACTTTTGTATATTTATACAAAGTCAGCTTATTGCCCCCACAATCTGGGTCCTCATTTCACCTACTTTAGAAAGGATGGAAGGCTTAGAAAGGATGGAAGTTTGTATCTATTGTCTGCTCGTGTATTGTTGTGGTTGAAGCTGAAGTAGTCATTGACAGATAGGACATTGTAGCAGATAATTTTATGTACTATGCTTCGGTCAGACTGAATGCAGCGTAATTCTAAGTTGTCTAAGCCCAAAACTTCAAGTCTTGTGGCATAAGGTATTCTGTTGCGAGCAGAGGAATCCACTCAAAATCCTCTCAGAGTTTGCTGGAAGCCAGGTAAGAGGGGGAAAAAACACCAGATAGTAGAAACAGGACTGGAGTTAGTAATCTAGACAGGGAGCAAGGATCAGTGAGGCAGGTCCTATAATAGAACTTTTATTTCATAGCTAGAGATGTAAGCAGGAGAAATATTGTGGTTCATTAACTTATTGAAATTAAGCCTTTTAAAAAAGCAACCTTCTCTTCCTTTTTACTAGGCTCTAACTTGATTTTATTTGTGTGTGTGTGTGTGTGTGTGTGTGTGTATTTAAAATTCTCATTGATTCAGTGGTGTCCACTCCAAGATAGGATCAAGATTTACCGTATATACTCGAGTATAAGCCGAGTTTTTCAGCCCGTTTTTCAGCCTGAAAAACGCCCCCTCGGCTTATACGCGGGTCACAAAAAAATGACTTTCCCTGCAAGCTAGGAAACAGCGGGAGAACGGGGTTTGCTTACCCCGCCCACTCCCAATCTATTGGGACTGCCTCCTGAGTTCCAGCTGATGGCTAGAGGGAAAAAAAAAACTTTAAATTCTTGCAGTGGGGCTTCAAAGGCCCCCCTACAGCTGATCAGGGTTAAAAAAAAAACAAATGAGAAGATCGGTGCCGGCTACAAAAAGGTGCCTTCTGCAAAGAGCACATTTTTTAAAAAAAGGTGCCTGCTGCAAAGAGCACATTTTTTTTAAAAAGGTGCCTGCTGCAAAGAGCACATTTTTTTAAAAAAGGTGCCTGCTGCAAAGAGCACATTTCTTTTTCTCCTGCTGAAACCCAAAGCGAAACTAAAACAGCTTGTTGGCTTTGCTGTTTGCTAAGGCAGATTTGATTTCTTTTTCCTCATCAAAAAAGGTTGGTGCAAACAATGGGAAATTTATGGCAAATGGCAAAAGAGGGGAGTTCAAGATTTTAAAACACAAAAGAAAAAAAAGCTCTATTTAAATAGGGAATTGTAATAATTGAGATATTATTAATTGTATATTGTGTTGAAAGCAGAAATGGTTAAGTTGTGGTTTGGAAGAATATTGGGGGAAATTATTTGGTTTATTATTATTGGTAAATATAATTAATTGATTTGTAAGAAATTGGATTGCATGGAAATAATTGGAATATTCAATATTCAAAGAAAATACATTGTATGTTTGTATGTGTGTTTCTAATTATTGCTATTTATTCATATTTGTTCTCCTTTTATGCACATGGACTACTCAGAGGGCTCAAAAAGTTATTTTTGACTGGTCCTCGCACTTGTGACCAGTCCTTGAACTTACGACTGTCCTCACATTTTACGTTTTGGCCCTATCTTGTCACCATGCAAAATGCCCATGCAGCATTCTTAAAACCATGTCACTCATTTCACAACTGCTTCTCTTCACCATGGTGACAAGATAGGGCAAAAACATAAAATGTGAGGATAGTCGTAAGTTCGAGGACTGGTCACAAGTGCGAGGACCAGTCAAAAATTACTTTTTCAGCCCTCTGAGTAGTCCATATGCACAAAAGGACTACCCAGAGGGCTGAAAAAGGTGATTTCTGACAGGTCTTCGCACTTTTGACCGGTCTTTTTTTATTTTGAAATTTAACAGTAGCCGCTGCATTTCCCACCCTCGGCTTATACTCGAGTCAATAAGTTTTCCCACTTTTTTGGGGTAAAATTGGGGGGGTCGGCTTATATTCAGGTCGGCTTATACTCGAGTATATACGGTAACACATACTTCTCCTAGCTGATCAGGCTATGGAAGGAAGGGCAATAAGTAAATAAGCACTCCTCCTAAAGATTGGGAGCAGAAACATCAACAGTCTTCAATATGCTGATGATACAATTCTCCTCTCAGAAACCAAACTAGGCTTGGGACATCTGATCAAGAAAATCAAAGAAGAAAGTGAGAATTTTGGTCTCTTCCTGAACATCAAAATGACCAAATTCATGACCACTGCAAGGAATGGAAACATCAAAATAGAAAAAGACAGTGAAGAGATACAATGCGTAGAAAATTTCTCTTTCACAGATCACTCAAAGTGATGAATGCAGAAAAAAAACGTTGGGTTGCAACTGGATCACACAGGAACGATGAACATGAGCCAAATATGGAAAAGCAAGGACATCAGCCTGGCAACCAAATGTAGGTTAGTCCGCTCTATTGTATTCCCTGTAGCTACCTATGGTTGTAAAAGCTGGACCTTAAATAAGTAAGACCGGAAGAAAATCAACTAATTTGAGCTATGGTGCTGAAGAAGGCTCCTGCATATTCCTTGGACAGCAGAGGTGACCAGCAGGCAAGTACTGGAGTGCATAACACCAGACATGTCACTAGAAGGCAAAATCACAAAACTGCTTCTCACTTATTTTAGCCATGTAATGTGAGGGAATTCACTGGAGGAAGCAATTATGTTTGGAAGAGTTAGTGGTAAAAGGAACCCAGGCCATCAAAGAATATGATGGCTGAACACTATAAAAGCTGACAATAACCAGGAGATAGAAAAACTCGAAGAAGCAGTGCAAGATCAGAAGATGTGGAGACACCCAGACCATAGAATCGCCAAGAGTCAGACATCATCATCATCATCACTCCTCCTGCTGGATAATTTAGTGGCAGAGAGGTTTTCTCTGTCCCCATTTGACAAATGCTGGCAAACAAGCGTGTTTGGATCTTGTCACTCACCCCAGCAATTGCTATAAATGCCCTACTCTGGTGCCATCTTATGTGATAATCTTGTTGCCAGAGCCTGCCATCCTGCTCCATCTTCTCCAGTTTGCTATAGCAACCGGTCATCTTGTTCAATGCAGATATGCTCTGAGAAAGTACAAAATAAAACTATGAACTTTATGTGGAACAGGATTTGAATACAACACTTGGCGCTCCTGGCAAGCCACACTATGGCCACTCTCCTTCTACAGCATCAGCCTTCGTTTAAATAGTTCCATATAAAAGTCCACTTCAAATGTGATTGAATTCATTGCCCTATATTATTTTTGTAAAAAATTTATATGGCACTTTTTAATACATTTTGGAACTGTTTTCATTAAAGGGAGGGGGAGGGAGGGAGGGAGGGAGGGAGAGAGAGGGGGGGGGAGAGAACAGCTAAAATAAATAAAATCATGTCAGCCCAGAGGAAGAAGTAGCAGTGGCAAATAAGAAAGTGTAATAATGCTTGGTTTATAGTAAAGTGGGGCTAGAAAAATCTACCTCTATTTTTGTAGGGTTCTGTAAATGTTGGCAGAGGGTTTTTGCAATTTTCTAAGGGTTCAAGAAATCCATTAATTTTGGCCTGGAAATGGATTATCACTATGTAAATTGAAGCGGCAGAGAGTCTTGTCCTCCCCCACTTCAGTATTAATACTAACACTGCTAGTGATAATAAATAGTTTTGCCTCTAATTTTAGCAGCTATAGACAAAACTGCCAGTCATTTGCTGCAAAATGATTTGTTGGTAACAATATCATATCATGAAATGGGGTGGGGAGAAGATTGTCCTTCTGGTCATCTTGTTTAAGGGGGAAAATGCTAGATTTCTGTGAATTACAGTGATTATGACATTTTTCTTCTCCAGTTATTATCAAAGAACCCACTCTCACCCCTGAAAATTAATTAAAAGTTCTGAGCATTTTTTAACTATGAAACAATTTGTGGATTCTGGTTAATTTTATTAAAAACAATTTTTGCTCATGCTTACTTTTAATTTCTCTTTCTTTCAATTTTTTAAAAATCAAGTCAATATACAATCTTACTTAAACATATATAGAATTAAAGTGTGAATTCTTCCTAGTTCTTTACTGAGAATCCAAAAAGAATAAGAGCCTCCCCTTAAATGAAGCTATCTGAGTTTCAGTGGATCTACTTGATACCTCTAAGGAAGAATCAGCTTGTCTTGAGTTTACTACCCAAATAGAAATAAGGGAAGATGCAACCATGACAGTATCTGCATTTTTAATCCTTATTTAGTATGGTTTAATTGATTGTCCGTGGACTTTTCTAGTACTGTGTAAAATACATACTGGGTATATGCAAAGAAAAAATGGGGGTATCTGGAGTGAAGGTAACTTGTGTGAAAAACGTTATTGGGATTGTGATCAACATGAGTTAGGTGTGTGAGATGGGTTTGTGTGATTTGGGACTTTTCCTAAGATTTATATCCTGGGACAGCACAGCACTGTAGGTTTACTAGCCTGGCAAAGTAATAATTACACTTAATTCCATAATAGGCCTAATCTGGAAAACTACATTCAGATTTAGAGCTAAAATGCAGAAAGGGTTTAGAAAATTGGAAAAGAAAAAAGCAACAATTTCATCAGTAGCATGGACATCTCAAGTCCAAAGAAGAGTAGGGATAGAAAGCACATAACATTTGTCAAAAACCTGAAGGCTTTTCCCACAGAAGGAGATAATAATGTGTTCTCTGAGGTCCTAGCGATTGTAGCTACATGTAACCGGCTTAAGTTTCAGATTGGTAGGATTTGAAATATTGATCAGTTGAACATCTTAATCCTAGAATCAATGACTGGAACCACAGTGGGTTATCCCATATGAGAGGTTTACAGGGAGAGACTGGAAAACAACCTAACTGGTGTTGTCCTTTTTTCATTGACCAGCTGCTTTGACTAGATGCCCTTCCAGCTTTGTGATTCTACTACATATACTACATATTCCACTTGATGGAATACTTGCTCCATACAAAAATGTCTGTGAAACTTTCGCCTGTTCGAAATAGTTGCTTATGTTGGTTGTATGTTACATATTATTTATTTATCATATTTATTTATTTATTCATATTTATACAGCTGCCCATCTTACAAGAGAGCGACTCTGGGTGGTGTACAGTACTTAATTAGAAAAAGAAAACCAATA
Organism: Ptyas mucosa; assembly: GCA_012654045.1. Taxonomy (NCBI): domain Eukaryota; kingdom Metazoa; phylum Chordata; class Lepidosauria; order Squamata; family Colubridae; genus Ptyas; species Ptyas mucosa. Next base: position 52,055,881 of record WNWU01000001.1, read on the forward strand.
AATATATATAAAGCAATCACTATTAAAACTATAAAAAAATATAGAAAGCACACAAAACAAGAGAGGATAATGTAACTGTAACAAGGGGATATTATTGTTATCAAGTACGAATTAACTGAACAAGTCTCAGCCCTCCACATAATCTTGGGTGTGGATTAAATCTATTACTCTGGGTAATCTGCCATATATCAATGGCACTGGTGGAATACACATTCACCATGCATGTTATGAAGGATATATTGAAATGAATTATATACAATTCATTGTAGCCCGTAATCAGTTGTTATCCACTGATCCTCTGTAAGAATAACCATTTCCATATTGTGCAGAATGTCTATGTGGTCTGCATACAATTCCTTCTAGAAATCCAGCAACGGCTTTTATCTCAAAGCTTCATTTTTCAGAAGCTGAATTTCAGAAGCATCTTCTCTTCCTGAGACCCTTAGCCCTGTTACTGCTACTGTTCAAAGATCCCCAGTCTTACTGTACAAGTAATTCCTTTCTATAACATCACTATACTTTGCTAGAGATGAGAGCTCTGTGGGAGATTTGTCAGTATGGTGAACAAGTACACTGCTCTTTTAAAGCAGATACATGATGCCCAACTTCTTGTACAGCTCTCAAAGCAGCAAAGAAAAATAAACAAAGACTCTAAGTAATCTGCTAAAACAACCCTATTTCTTTATAGTAAGCACAAACCGACAATATACAGTTCATACAGTTGCCAGAAGCAGTAAAAGCCTGGTAGAGAAGTAATGGAAGTCCCATCCCTATAACACACTGAGGATTTTTCACAGCACACATGAGTTCCAAACAATGAATTGATGACATCAAATCATGATTCAAAGCATTCTGATTCTGATTCTGATTATCATCATCATCATCATCACCATCATCATCATCTTTATGTGGATGATCATACATACTCAAAGTAAAGACTGCACCTCCTTGAGAGGCTGTCCCAGCTGGAAGGAGGAGGGAGCCGCATGCCTGCACTGACCATTATGAAAACATCTTGCATGGACTTGATTGGTTACAGTGGAGTGGGCAGCAAGTTAAGTTAAGGTGGGGAGGAGGTAGAAAACATTTTTGATGGTTTTTTGTGGGATTTTGGCACACAGTTCTCAGTTCTGGCTATGCAATACTGCAGTCCACTTGATCTCTAATGAAACTATACCTTTCTCAAGAAATGGAGTCAAGGATCATTTCTATTTAGCGGTTTAAATTGTTGGGCAGCCTGACAGTTAAATTGTTTTCTTGCAGATGTAGACAAGTTCATTCCTCCTTATATTCCCCATTCAGATCACAACACCCACACTGTACAAAATACAGCACTGAAATACTTGACTCAGATATTATTATTTTTTCTCACTCCTTTTTGCACTTTAATCCTGAATTTGTTTTCTAAAAGTCAATCTTGGCAACACCAACAGATATGTAATCCTAAAGCTGAAAATGCTGGGTAATTTTGTGCCAGCATCTGGAGGGATTCAAGCTGAGGAAGATTGGTCTACATTTATCTTGGTATTCCATAGGATAAAATAAAATAAAAGCAAACTATGTGTGTATTTTTCTGGTAGCATTGTAATAACAGCCTTCATTGTGCTCAGTAAACCCTTTGCTGAGAGCCTTCTTATTCATGCTTGCCTTTCTCTGAAATTTATCCATTGAGCAACTGCAAAACAGGTGGAACTTGCTTTTCCTAGCATTGGTTAGCTAAAAAGAATTCTGAATCATTTAAATTATAAGCAAGCCAGACAAGAATAGGGATCAAGTTGTTGGATTTGGACTAAGGAATACCAGATTTACATTCCCATTCATTCATTCAACTAATTAAGTGATTTTGGTTCATTCATTCTCTCATCTTAACTATCTCACTAGGTTGTAGTAGAGATAAAATGAGGGCAGCCAAATTAAACACTCAAGGGAAATATCTGATTTGGTCAATAATATATGAATAAATAAGAAAATAATGCAGGAATTGACATAACATTTCAGATTATATCAGGGAAATTGATTCTTATCACTGATGTTTAAAGCTATCAATTATGTTACCAAAACTTAAATCAGACATGTCCAGCCTGCAGCCCACAAGCCAGCTCTGGACAGCTAGTAATGCGGCCCCACAAGTTCATAAGCTTTTAATATTATGTGATTTATATACATTAACTACATTTTATATTTATATGCTGCCCAACACAATTCTTCTTCACTCAGTGTGGCTCAGGCAAGCCAAAATGTTGGATACCCATCCTTTAAATAATTGAAATCCATCTTCACAATCAGTGGAATTTAAGACAGTTATTATTTCTCTGTCCTACCTACCTCATATTTTATTTTGATTGTAAGAATAAATGTGTGATGACTCCTCCAGATGCTTCCCCAGATATCTCTCCAGATGTCAGCTCAGAGGAAGATGAACCAGTTCCAGGCACATTAATGTTGGTTAATGGCTTCAAGCAGCCAGCTGAGGGGGATTTGGCTCAAGCACAGCTGCAGCAGGACAGCACTGAGGCTTCAGGTAGAGAAAACATGCAGCTGCAGCCGGTCAGTGATGAAGAAGAGGAACTGACTTCTGCACTTAATCCAAGAACACACAGGGCAGAGAAAAGGCAGGAGCAGAGAAGGTCAGACAGATCACTTGTGAGGAGAAAGCCTTGCCCTTCTTGATGGGCTGCAACAGAAGCTGGCTATTTAGCACCACAGAGAGATGAATGCAATGCTGGGAATTATGTCTTCATTTCCTAGCTGTGTTTTCTGGTCATTGTGATTCTTGCCTTGCTTTGGATTGATACCGTGCTTTGACTTGGATCATGTCTTGTGAACCTTCTTGTATTGTGGATTTAATTTTGCCTGGTGGGTTTATTTTGATAGGGAAACTTTCAAGTGCCTCATTGGCCATTGCTCTGTGGACTAGCATTGGTCTGCTTTTGGCTGGACTTAAATGGGACAGTTCTGGGATTTTGGTGAAGGGAGTTGTGGGGGCATATTAACCCACTAAACCACAGTTACGTGTGTGTGAGCGGGACAATACAAAATGCGACAATACAGTTATAGTAACAAAATGCTATTATAATTATTAATTTAAAATGCATTGGCTTTGCTCTTTTATGATAGGGAGCAAATTAGGATTATACTGTGGGAGGTTAGCACCCACCCCTTTCTTGGAAGAGTGAAATATTTTGGGAAATATTAAAAAGGCAGAATATTATATTTCCCTGGATGAGAAATGGATAAGCATGTTTTGAAGCAGCTCCAATCTTCCTGCCCCCACCCTTTGTCAATGGGCCATTAAGGCCTGGGCCAGTCTATTCTACATAACAAAGATCTACCTCCTTCAGGCAGAGCCATAGTAGGAATTGCCAAAGATCCAACAAAGATAGGATTAGCCCTCTACACAATAGCAGCAGAAACTCACCACATGTGACCTGGGAAGCATGGGACCTGGGAAGCACATGTGACCATCAGCCAGACCCCCACCCCCTGGGAGTCTGACAACCAATCAGGATACTCTTTTGGGGCCCAGGAAGTTCAGAGCCAGGGAGAGCATAAAAACCCAAGGATTTACTGTATCTCTCCTTTTTCTGTTCAGGAACTCAAGCCATATGATCCTGTCCACCATTAAACCATCTTTCCAAGCAGTCTCCATATTTCCAGTGTCTTTTTCCCCATTTGGAGCAGAACCCAGAAGGATGTTTCTTCCTACAATACATTGAGCTATAAATTCAGGTTTATACCAAGGACTGAACACCAGAAGGTCTGAGAGGCATTCTCAGAAAGGTTTGGGAAGAAGCCCAACTCTACATGAGAGCACTTACCTGCATATTTAGGCTCCATTGCTAAATAAAGGTGTTCAGGGTTGAAAAAATGGGGACTCTAGAAGAGACCATGGATTGTTACAAAAGAAACTGAGGATGCTAGTAGATCCTGATTGAGACAATAAGTAACTTTTTTTATGGCCAAAATAAATCCAAGCACCTAACTAGATTATGGGTTCTTATAAGGAAGGTTTAAGTTTGCCATAAGATGGTGCTTAATGAATTTCACCTTCACACTCACAGCATTTATTATCAGCATTATTTGTAATTCATCACTAAATGCTAAGCAATTTCAACTGCATTATCTTCCTCTCAGTCCAGTCCAGAAGAACAAACCAATTACCATATAAAAAAGACATTTTCTAATTTCACACTATATTATTGTCAATCTCAGTTTTGAAAAGGCAGCACCGAAGGCAATTAAGTTTCATTATTAAGCACATTTTCTACATATATCAGTAACCTGTATACAAAAATAAAAAGGGTTTGTGGCTTTTAAATATCTATTGGATATATCAATAAAAATTATGTAAGAGCAGTTCATACATATGAATATGACTCCTAATATGGAAGATACGATGGAAGATCTAAATAGCAAATATATATATATATATATATGCAACAATCTGTGTAAAGGCCTTCCCCTTAGCAATTGTAGAAAGTTAGCACCCACCCCTCTCCTAGAATAATGAAATATTCTAGGAAATATTAAAAAGGCAGAATATTATATTTTCCCTAAAGGAAAACATGTTTCTAAAGACATAAACTCAGAGCCTCCACTCCCTGCCCCATTCCAGCAGATATTTTGGTGCCAACCTATGTACAAATCAAAAGGCTGGTCCAGCTTATCTACAAAACAAAAGACCTTCACGCTCAGGACATGATAGGATTAACCCCCACTCAAGATCCAAACCAGGACAAAGCCATTAAGCCATAATAGGAATTGCTCAAGACCCTTTCAGAATACAACCCTCTTCATTACATCAACACCCAGCAAGATTCAACCAAGCCTGGGACTCAAGACAATCTGCAAAGCTACCCCTGCATGGCCCCATGGGAGTCTGACAACCAATCAGAATACATTTCTTTCACAGGAACAGGAAGCAAGTTCAAAGCCCAAGAGAGGTCATAAATCTCTCTCTCACCTATGTGCTCAATTGCCCAGGACCTCAAACTATGCGGTCCTGTCCACCATTAAACCATCTTTCCAAACAGCCTCCATGTTTTCAGTGTCTTTCTCCCTACTTGGAACTGAACTCAGATGGACATTTCTTCCAACATAACTACCCACCTTATTTCCTCTGTAACAATATCCAATTGTTTCTGAGAATTATCCTAGAATGAATTATTTGACAATTTGACCATATTTATCATACCAGTCACTGTACTTTAACATTCTATCGATCTGAATGAAGTGGAACTAAATGCAAATTTAACTTAGTTCCACTAAAATAAGACATTAAAGTGGAATTGACATTGCATCCATAGATGTGTAATAAAAAGTAGAATTACATATTTTCCTACAGAGAAGTGTTTCAATTTGCTTCTGTGTTTAATATCAACAGTTATTAGAATCCAAGTAGATAGATAAAGAAAGAGATCATTCTTTGGATTACCAACATCGGTATCAATACAATTTCTCCAAAATCTGGATGAGGGAATGTGACACACTAAGGAAAGAAAGTAATCCGTATCCACTCAGAATTGATCATGCTGTTAAAAATCATGTGGTGGGATGAGAGTTATGAAAAACCAATTTAACCTGAATGTAGGATCACAGGAAAATCAGATTTTTAAATTCTTGGACAGCTTCTTGACCTCTGCCTATTGCAAACATTTGAGAGTTTAACTTTTCCATTCATTACAATGATCTATCATTGAATTTTCACTTCTTGTGTCATTTTCACAGGGTGTTAATCAACTATTTAATAAAGTTATTTAAAGTTATTTATATATTCGCCGAGACAAGAAGAAAACGTGGCAGACATACATTCATGGTCCGGATTGACTAGGACCTATAGGAGGGCTACCCAGGGGATGGGACAGCCCCCCGTAAATCTTGGGAGGTTTCCATCGTGATTATGGAGGCTGGGGTTGGGAGGTGTTTTTTTTTCTCCCCCCTATTTTCTATCATTCCCCTTTGGGACTCTGTCCATCCCGGAACAGCTGCCACCTACCGACTCTCTGACATTAGACTATGGCTTATTTCCATCTGAGCCTTTTGACTCGCTGATACCTAAACCATGGCTTGTTTCCATCTTAGCTCCCCCCTAGTCGTTGGGGAACTGTCACTTATGTGGGGTTGCTATGGGAGCCAGTGTATTTTTCCATCCCACTACCAGAGGGGACTGACCATCAGACCAACCACCGTGAGAGGGCGGTTTTGGACTTTAATCCCCTTGGATTGTGCTCGATAGCCAGCACCGGTTTATTACTGCCTTGCACCAGTAGAGGGGACTGATCATCTGACCATCTGACCAACCACTGTGAGAGGGCGGTTGGATTGTATCCCCCTTGAACTATGTCGACTTGGCTAGAGACCCTGCCCACTGTTGTGAGGGGACAGTCGTCTGGGACTCGGATTGTGGATGCCCCCATCTTACTTGCGTTCCCCTGGACCTTTTTATGTAGACCCGGGGATGTGGTCACCTATCCTCTTGAAGCAACATGTACTCAGCAGCTGAACTTCTTGGCCTGCGAGATTCCCCCCTCTCGCAGGATTGGCCTCCTATTTTATCAAGGGCCTACCTCGATGACGGGTTTTGGAACCCCGAGAGGTGGCATGCGGCCAAGAGGGGGCTAAGGGGTTTTTTAAAATTGTCATTAACTAAATTAACTAAATTTTTAAGGGGTTCAGGGGAGGGGAGGGAGAGGAGGGGAGGGGGAGGGGCAGGCCTGGTAAGGAATCATGGCATGGGAGGAGGGGATCCTGGGGTTGAGAGGGGAGCTAGAGGTTGTCTGGATAGTGCCTGGAACATCACTACCGTGAGTGGGAGGGGTAGATATGGCGGGAGTAGGGGGCCATATCGAGTTAGGGGAGTGCACACCCGCTGTTTACGAGCAGTGGCGCGCTCCGGCCCCCAAGACTCCACCCGTTCCCCAGGTTGCACAGACCCTCAGGGCCCGATCCTTCGGCTGATGTTATGCAATGCCAGGTCCATAGTAAATAAAGCCCCCCTCATTTGTGATCTTATTTGTGAGGGGGGAGCGGACCTGGCAGGTATTACGGAGACCTGGTTGGGCCAGGAGGGGGGGTTCCCCTCGTTGAAATGTGCCCACCAGGTTTCCTTGCATTCCATCGGCCAAGGTCACAGGGCAGGGGCGGGGGAGTAGCGGTTGTTATTAAAGAAGGTCTGAGACCGAGGGAGGCCATAGTTCCTCAGACGGCCGGCTGTGAGTCCCTCCTTGTGAAGTGGGGTCATGGGGTTCAGATGGGTTTGCTGGTCACGTACCTGGCTCCCTGCCACATGGCAGCAGCCCTGCCCGAGCTCCTCGACGTTATCGCCGCGGTGGCAGTTGAAACCCCTAGACTTATGGTCATGGGGGATTTCAACCTCCCATCTGTGGGTGAGACGTCGGAGGTGGCTCGGGAGTTCATGGCTTCCATGACAGCTATGGACCTGACCCAGCTAATTCATGGCCCTACCCACATGGGGGGAAACACACTGGATTTGATTTTTGTCTCTGGACAGTGGTTGAGTGATCTTGAGATAGGAGACTTAGTCATCGAGCCCTTGTCATGGTCAGATCACTCTCTCCTTCGTCTTGACTTTCAAACCGCTGCACCCCGCCGCAGGGAGGCGGAGCCTGTTAGTTGGTTCCGCCCCAGGCGCCTGATGGAACCTGATAGGTTCCAGATGGAGCTTGGGCCATTTCCTGAGGCTCTGGCACACGCCTCGACCAGAGACCTAGTGGCCGCCTGGGATAGGGCGGCTGCAGGTGCTCTGGATCAGGTCATGCCTTTGCGGCCTCTGACCCGGCGCCAATCTCAATTGGCTCCTTGGTTTTCCGAGGAGTTGAGGGAGTTGAAGCGCCGGAAAAGATGCCTAGAGAGTAGTTGGAGAGCCAGTCGTTCTGAATCTGACCGGACACTAGTGAGATCCCATATTAGGAATTACTTAGTGGCGATAAAAGCAGCTAAATGCAACTATTTTGCTGCTCTTATTGCGTCATCAGATAATCGCCCAGCCGCCCTCTTCAGGGTGACCCGCTCCCTACTTCATCAGGAAGCGTGGGAGGACCCCTTGGAGGGTATAGCTGAGGATTTTGTTCAGTATCTGCATGACAAAATCACTCAGATTCGGGAAGACTTGGACTCCAACTGGGTAGTCCCGGGAAGAGGGACAGGGGCAGGTCTTGTGAGTGTTATCTGGACTGAGTTTGATCCTGTGACCCCTGAGGACATGGACAGGATTCTGGGCAGGCTGAACGCGACCACTTGTTTATTGGACCCGTGCCCCTCCTGGTTAGTACTGGCTTCTCGGGAGGTGACACGCGGCTGGCTCCAGGGGATTATAAATGCTTCGTTGGGTGAGGGTGACTTTCCCGCCGCCTTGAAAGAGGCGGTGGTGAGGCCTCTCCTCAAGAAGCCTTCCCTGGACCCAGCAATGTTGGTAAATTATCGTCCGGTCTCCAACCTTCGGTTTTTGGCGAAGGTTGTTGAGAGTGTGGTTGCGCAACAGCTTCCCCGGTACCTGGATGAAACGACGTATCTGGATCTGTTCCAGTTGGGTTTCAGACCCGGGTACAGCATGGAAACGGCATTGGTCGCGTTGGTTGATGATCTCTGGAGGGCCCGGGACAGGGGTTGTTCCTCTGTCCTGGTCCTGTTAGATCTCTCAGCGGCTTTTGATACCATCGACCATGGTATCATGCTGCACCGGTTGGAAGAGCTAGGGGTGGGAGGCACTGTGTTATGGTGGTTCTCCTCCTTTCTCTCCGACCGGTCGCAGTCGGTGTTGACAGGGGGGCAGAAGTCGACTCCGAGGCCCCTTATATGTGGGGTGCCTCAGGGGTCGGTCCTCTTGCCCCTCCTGTTCAACATTTATGTGAAGCCGCTGGGCGAGATCATCCGTGGTTTTGGGGTGAGACACCCAGCTGTACATCTCCACCCCAGACCACCCCAACGATGCCCTTGAAGTGATGTCCCGGTGTCTGGAGGCCGTGCGGATCTGGATGGGGAGGAACAGGCTCAGACTCAACCCATCCAAGACCGAGTGGCTGTGGTTCCCGATGTCCCGATATAGTCAGCTGGTACCATCGCTGACTATCGGGGGTGAATCATTGGCCCCGGCAGAGAGGGCGCGCAACTTGGGCGTCCTCCTGGATTCACGGCTGTCTTTTGAGGAGCATTTGACGGCCGTGACCGGGAGGATTTTTCATCAGGTTCGCCTGATCCGCCAGTTGCGTCCCTTTCTGGATCGGGACTCGTTACACACGGTCACTCACGCCCTCGTCACCTCTCGCCTGGACTATTGTAATGCTCTCTACATGGGGCTCCCCTTGAGGAGCACCCGGAGGCTCCAACTGGCACAGAGTGCGGCCGCGCGGGTGGTGATGGGAGCGACGTGGCGCTCCCATGTTACTCCTCTCCTGCGCGAGCTACACTGGCTCCTGGTGGTCTTCCAGGTGCGCTTCAAGGTGTTGGTTACCACCTTTAAAGCACTCCATGGCTTAGGACCCGGGTACTTACGGGACCGCCTACTACCACCAATAGCCTCCCACCGACCGGTACGTTCCCATAGAGAGGAGCTCCTCCGGGTGCAGTCGGCCAAACAATGTCGGCTGGCGGCCCCCAGGGGGAGAGCCTTCTCTGTGGGGGCACCCACTATCTGGAACGAGCTCCCCCCAGAGTTACGGAGGATCCCGGATCTTCGTGCCTTCCGCCGTGAGTTAAAAACTTTCCTGTTCCACCAGGCGGGCCTGGCCTAATTCTTCCCTTTTCTCCTTCTTTTGTAAAATAATTTAGAAATTTTAAATTGTAATATTTTAAATTTGGGGTTTTAATATTGTAAATTGGGATTTTAAATATTGGGGCCAATGTTTAATTCGGTTTTATTTGGCTTTTAAATTTTGTATATATGTTTTTTATTTATGGCTGTTCACCGCCCTGAGTCCCCTCGGGGAGAAGGGCGGTATATAAATTTAATAAAATAAATAAATAAATAAATAAATAAATATCTTCTGCCCAGGGGTGAAATGTAAAATCCATTACTACCGGTTCTGTGGGCGTGGCTTGGTGTGTGGGGGGTAATATGACTGGATGGGCATGGCAAACTTTTTTTTTTAAAACTTTTCAAAGCATTTTTTCTAATGCTTTGAAAAGCCTCTCTGCCGATCAGGAACTCAGCTGGGATCATCAGAGACTTTTCAAAGCATTTTTTTACCACCTCTTCAGCCAAGAGGTTGCAGGAAAAAATGCTTTGAAAAGCCTCTGATGATCCCAGCTGAGCCGCGCGATCATCAGAGGCTTTTTTTTTTACTTTTAAAAGCATTTGTTCATTGGAAGAGGTTGTAGAAAAAATGCTTTTAAAAGTAAAAAAAAAAAGCCTCTGATGATCGTGTGGCTCAGCTGGGCATGGGGGGGGGGGGGCAGGGATTTTTGCTTCCGGTTCTCCGAACCACCCGCCGCCATCGCTACCAGATCAGGCGATCCGGTCCGAACTGGGAGCATTTCACCCCTGCTTCTGCCCCAAAAAGGAAATGCCTTTATTAACTGTTGCTCTGTGCTATCCTCTTTCACAATGAAACCATTACAAAACAAGGTTTTAGAGTTGTGTGAATTGTGGCAGCTAAACGAATGAAACTAGCAATAGGGAACTGGGTTTTGTTGTTGTGAAATATTACCTCTGTAGCTGGCACATCTTCCAGACACTTTTGTTGCTGCTATTGTTGACTTGATCCAGCTTTTCCAAAAAAGTAACATCTAGAAATGCTGAGGAGCTTTGGGAGCAGATTTTTATCTTCTAATACAGGTGAAAATCAGGTATTGATTACATGGGGAAAAAAAGTTAAAATCAAAGCAGTTTCTGTTCCCCTTTCTACTCATTGCAGCTTTTGGCCTATCCACTCATAGCTAAAAAGCATTCTTTCCTGATAATCAAGCTTCAGCTGCTTGAATTGCAGGCCGGGCCTCTCGTCTTGAGCTTCAGCTGAAGAGCTTCTTTAATTAACCATTATACCACAGATGTTATTGATTTTTTTCCCCTGAATCTGGTTGAAACATCATTGTGCTGGATCATCGCCAAGGCTAAGGCCTCAATTTTTGTGTGTGTGCTGCTTTTTACTCCTTCTGCATACCTTATTAGTCTCTATGTCTGTTAAGTGCAAGACACAGTATTAACTCAGAAAATATGAAATCGATTTTCAGCCTTGCAGCCCTGATCGAAGGGGTTTCTAATTTGGAATCAGAAAGCCCAGAGTTGTTTGGGGAACATAAGAAGACATGTCTTCTAGAGAGCAAACCCTGCACTCTTCCAATTGGGTTTAGTTTTGGGGTTTTTTTTTCACACAATGTAATGATTTTACATGAGTATAAATATATTCTCATAAATTATATGATAATGCTACAACCAGGTAGCAATTTTGGTGCCAGCCAGTTTGGTTGGTCCATTGACTGCAGAGGCTGCATTGACACAATATGCTTAACCTTCTCAATTACAAACTTAGCGATTTTATTCATGCAATATACCAAAACTTGTTCAGTGAAAACCTTACTTATGCATTCTGTAACTTAATGTGTTGTGCACATCCAGCCCCTTCAGTTAGTTTACAGCTCGGCATATTGTACGAACCCCCAAATGGGTTCATTCAGTAACCAGATTAAGCATGTTATGTCATTAGAGTCAACAATTCACAATGCAAGCCTGCTTTTATCTACTCACAGAATTGCACTGGGTATAATGGTATTTCCTTCCAAGTAAGAATACATTGCATATCCTTCCCAGTGGTGCTTTCCAGATACGTTGGGCTTCAAAGTCATATTTCTGGTTTTGCTCATAAAGCCTTAGTTTCTAATAGATTTCACACTTTCGATATGAAATAGAAAGCACTTTGCAATAAATGAGCAGGCAAACCACCTTCCCACATTACTAAAGCCAGCCATGTTCAATATTCAAGACAATTGAGATATGGTTTACCCCAACACTCCTTTTTTTATTAGTAAACTATTTAAAATGAGAGCAGAAAATAGGAACCAAAGCTGAGAAAAGAAACTAGATTCATTCTCTCTCCCCTGAAGCTTCAGAATTAATTGACTGGAATCCATGGGGATCTACAGGAGAAGTCCAAGATTAATTGAGACCAAGAGAAATCAGTTCAGGGAATAGTTAGCTCTTAAAGAATTGATAAAACAATTTAGCTCGAAATTGCATGAGATTAGATTTTATTTTGACTGTATGTATTTAAGTCTAATCTTATGGTTTGATATTTATTTTTTCTGTAAAGGCTTAGTAGCTCTGTGTTTTATGCAACTTGAAACTGCTTCACCATAGGAGTGCCTCTAAATTAGAAGTAGATAACCAGCTTTTGTGGTCTGCATAAAGCCTTGTATATTCCTTTATATTTTTCTGTGAGAGTTAAGATCTCAGTTACAATATGAAATACCTACAGCTCTGTATTTTATGTCCTTCGTACTGAACTGGTGTGATCAATTAAAACTGAAAAAGGATTTTTAACATCATCTTGTTTAAAAACAAAGATTGATTTTATTTATCATTTGTGAAATGGATCTATTCCCCAAAAGATAGAAGGATGGGCTAGTTCTCCTAGCCATAGAGAAGGAAATGGCACTATTTCATTTTTCCTTCTGAATTTGCCAAAAGGTCAACAACAACTGTAGGTATCATAGATTTCCCACACACAAGTTAGGAGGAGGATGCCAAAGAAGGCGTCTCCCTCCTCAAAAAAATAGATCAATGCACAGGAACTATCAACTACTAGCTGTATCAAAGCAGAAGTCAAAAGCAGGATGCATAGACTTCGGAGGGCTTTGGAGACAGAAGGGTTAGGATGTTGCTGCTGTCTTTCCTAAAATAAAGATCCCAAGAGTTATTATATTTTTTGTTATTTACTAGCATCCCTCTGGAACGATTTGCCCCTGGAGATATGGAGGATACCAGATCTCCGGGCTTTTCGCCATGCCTTAAAAACTTTTCCATCAAGCAGGGCTGGCGTAAACCCCCCTCCCCCACCTTTTGAGATGTTAGATTTTTAATTGTCTAATGGGTTTTAGTTGGGAAGTTTTAAATTTTCGGCCAAAGTTGTATAATTCTTTTAAATTTTTAAATTTTGTATTGGAATGGTTTTTATTCTGGCTGTGCACCGTCCTGAGTCCAGTAGGAAAAGGGCGGTATACAAATTTAAATAAAATAAATAAATAAATACACCAAATAAAGTTTAAAATACTACCTATACTAACACAGCACAGTAGGAATGCTTTAACAAAACAGTGCTTGAGCAATTGCACTGAGTTGTAGGTTTTGTCATTTTCAAGATGAAAACGACAACATTCAAATGGAAGATTCCTCCCTCCACAATCAATCAACTTTTGATTTTACAGTGTCATCAGAACTTTACATAATCACTCTCAAACTTCTAAAGACAATCATAATGGGGGGGGGGACACTAAATTTTAATAGAAACCTGCTATATTACATTTGTGTATGATTTACTCTCCAGCAGCAATAGTTCTGCACAGTAAATCAAACACAGAAAGCAATTTTCATTGCAGAAGTTAAGCCAAGGGCTGCAGTCAATGGTTAATTCAAGAAAGAACAGCTAGTCTGAAGTAACACACTGACAGACTCAAAAAAACCTGCAATCTCTCATCTGAACATCTGCCTGATTAGGTCTTAGTTCTTCAAAATGGAGAGAAACTGATCAAGCATATGCTCAGTTTTAGGAAAGTGAATCTTAGAATAATTCATCTGTGAAGAAAGTAGAAAGTTACTAATGTTATTTGGTGCAGAGATAGCAGAATACTGTCATCTGGGGAATTAGTTTGAAAGAACTGGAAGGTATTGCGATAAGTCTGCTTCTGTTCTAGTAAAATCAAAGTATTTAAAGTACATTTAATGGAAAATGTCCCCGTAGTTGTCTATGTCTCTCAGTGTGTAGTTAATCAAAATCAGAATGCCTTAAAAGGAAAACCATCTCTGCTGCGAAGGAGCACATACCAAAATTTAACAGCTGCAAATTAGGAATGTGCAGGTCAATCTAATCAGTTTCTAATTGAATCACAGATTTGATCTGTTTCAACTGTTAATAGCAATTTGAAAATTCAAGCCCAAATAGGGCTTTTGATTCAGAAAGTCCAAACTCGGTTTGGAGATTTGATCAAACTGCCTTTCAATCAACTTTCCAAAATGAAGCTCTATTGCAAACCTCTTGAGAAACTGATTTGATTTAATTTTTCTGAGGAGACCAAGTCGTTTTGTGACAAAGTATAACTAAACAAGAGAGGCAGCCATAATCAGAGCAAAAGAGAATCAGGAAGAAGATGGGGCAAGAGGTAAAGGAGGAACAATGTGCAGAAACAAGGAAGAATAGGATCTAGGCACTGGAGGGACACTACTTGAGAGACATAGACTGCAGCAACCAGGAAGATGTTACATAGGGATCAAGTGACCTGTGACTAATTGGACAAAAGAGGAGAAGAAAAAAAGACAGAAAACAAAGAGGTTACCAATGAACTGTAGTACAGAGAAGCCCTTTAGGGTCCCAGAGACTAGGATCCCATAGAGGCAACACTATGGGACAAAATTCCAGGGCATCAACACTGAACAAAATAAGAAGTGTCCTCAAATACAGAATAATAGGTTGATATGTATTACAATGTTAAAATGTCTCTCCTCACTCCCAATACACCCGTTATCTCTTTATGTTCAGGATCTGAAATTGCTTAGCTGAATATATTTAGAAAATTGATTGGCATTGTTCACTGCTGTTTAACTGCATTCACTGTAAAGAGGAAACCAAAAGGCTTTATGCTACCAATATAGGAAAATCAAGCATCCCTAGCTGAAAAATTATTTGTTTCATTTGTTCATTAGTGGTTGTCCTTAAGAAACTTTCTGATGTACAAAGGCTTCTGCACAGGAAAGCGAGGCAGCAGGAAGAATGATTAAATAGGTGCAGCAAACTATGTGTCACAACCAACTGTGACTTCTCTTGATCTTGACACTATATGTCTGTTGATGAAGACCAAGATTGCATCTGCTGTGTGGCTCATGATTTGTGATGCAATTCATGCCATTCAAGTCTTTGATTTTTCCCATCCAAATATAGGAATGTGGGATTTTTTCCTGTTGAAATTCCACTTCCAGTTTTTTGTTTTTATGCCAGCCATGATAAACCTCTTAAATCTTAATTCTGTCTTTGAAGGCATACTGTCCTTATCTTTGTGTCACATGCAAATTTGTTAATCTTTTTTTCTAACTCTCCTCATCCAAATTATTTATAAATATATTGAACAGCATAGGGCCTGGAACAGAGCCCCAGGATATACCACTTAATACTTCCTACCAACTTAATGTGGAGTCTTAATTGTACAACCAGTTCAATACTCATCTACTAATAACATAGTTCAGACAACATTTCCCTATCTCCTCTCATTGGATACTTTGTCAAATGATTGTATATTTTTTCTGTATCTGATATACCAGGGGTGTCAAACTGATGCCCCGTAGGCCAGATGTGTCATGTGCAGTCCACACCCGCCCCAGCTTTGTGAATGGAAAAATGTCGCGAAACGTCACATGACGGCAACATGACGCAGCAAGTTTGACATCCATGTGATATAGTAATAGCAAACTCAAATACAAACTTCAGGTGCTGTTTAATAATACAGTGCAGAGTACTACTGTGAGGTGTGGAGAGCTATCAGCATTATTGGATGAGCCTCAACGTTTGCAGAAATAACAAATTTAGGCAGGGGAAAAAAATGAGGTGACTTTCAAACCCCCCAGTGAGGTTTGGGCAGGCAAAGCAGCAGATAGTTTTTCTATTTCTCTCTTAGAGTTAGAACAGAAAATAACCCAAGTTAAACTGTGGGGTATTTGAGACAGAGCAATGGAATCATGTCTTTGCCACTGCACAGTAAAAATATGGATTTCAGTGTCACAAGTTGCAGCAGTGAACATTTTAAAGTGGGAAACAGGCTCAAGATCTTATACAATGTTCTTACTAAGCATAAACAGAAACTTTTCATCTCTACCTATATCACTCCACAAATTTGTCTCAGCAAAAATCCTGAACGGAAGAGTTGCAAACCTATAAAGATTTTCTTGCTACGAATTCCTGTTGTATTCAAGGGACTTACTTCTGAGCAGACACCCTTAGGCCTGCCATGTAGAACAAGTGGCTTCCAACTTATTTTGTGTGTGAGTTCAGTGATATGTTATTTGGACATAATTTAAATCTTTTTAAAATACAGCAGTGGCGCCTCTTGACCTTTCAAGACAAATCACATGGAGGAAAATGTTTATTTACATTGTTAAATTGCCAGGGCCTTCCAAGATTCAGTAGTTCCTCTTACAATGGAGAACTCATGCATGTCACTTTCATTCTTCAAACAAGAACCAGACAGGCTACTTGAACTGCCGAAACAATGACCGCCAGTCTATCCCATGCTTGAGCGATAAACAACAACGGAGTCCTCTCGACAAACTCTGCCTCAAAGAGGGGAATTTTGCTGCTCACTATGTCTGCTGAACATAAGTTGGGAGAGAGAGAGAGAGAGAAAGAAAAGATCATCTTGTAAACAATTAATTAATGTTTGCCATGAATTATCATTTTTTACTTCCTCCTCAAGAGGCTCAAAGGGAATAAAAACACATTTTTGCAGGTGGTGGCATTCAAACGAAGGGCAATCAAATGTTTGAGAGCAGTGGCACAGTGCTTTGAGTCTCTAACAGTGAATGATGCTAGGATTAAAGCGCAGCAGGGGGTTGAGGGCTTCAGGTGTGAAGCTTAATGTTTGTGATCAGCAAAAAAAAAAAAGTCTTGAATTTATCTAAACTGCTCTTCTGCTAACAGTACTTCTAGCACATAAATGTTCCAAAAGTGGCAAGTGTTCTCATTACTCTTCTAAAGCAAACATGATCTGCATTTGAAAGGCGAACATTTCTGTTGCCTAATTTAGAATGTGCATCACAAAGAGTTAGATGATGACCCCAAAACAGATCACTCTCACTCGGCTGATCATACACAATAACTCATATTAGAAATATAGGAATGATAGATAGAGTACAAGTAAACATTACATGACCCAAACTCAGCACTTTCCAGGATTCCTGATCAATGTGCAGTACTGTGCTTCCTATAGTTAATGAAAGTAACTTATCTCCCTCTTGCTCACTCACTCTCTTTTCACTTAGCTTCAGTCGTTATTTGGGAGCCCACATTTTCATATCTTATCTGCCACTTAACAGAAAAAGTGTGCCGTTCTGTTCTCTTTTATCTCCCTTTATGCTCCCTCCTAGCTTGCATTGTTTTAATGAGTCATTCTTCACTTGGGTGGTATTGTACCTTAACATTCCCCTAAATATGTTTGATCCGATCGAGGCATTTGCTGCTAATATTCTGCATCTCCTCTTGGGCAGTAATAATTTTCCCATTAATTCCAATGCAGGAACCAACTCCAGGTGGGCAACCTTTTGCCAAAGGAAGATACAATATTTATTGAAGTTAATGGTATAAGGTAAAGCTAAAGGTTCCCCTCGCATTATATGTGCTAGTCATTCCTGACTCTAGGGGGCGATGCTCATCTCCGTTTCAAAGCTGAAGAGCCAGCGCTGTCCGAAGATGTCTCTGTGGTCATGTGGCCGGCATGACTATATGGCAAAGGCGCACTGAACACTGTTACCTTCCCACCAAAGATGGTCCCTATTTTTCTACTTGCATTTTTTATGTGCTTTTTAACTGCTACGTTGGTAGAAGCTGGGACAAGTAACAGGAGCTCACCCCGTTATGTGGCACTAGGGATTCAAACCATGAACTGCCGACCTTTCGATCGACAAGCTCATCATCTTAGCCACTGAGCCACTTGAATTCTGCATGTGAATTGGAAAAAATATTAGGGATCTTGATCAGGAACTTTAGCTACAATCCACATATTATTTAGACTCAATTGAATTTAAATGTATGAAGTCTGGATGAAATGAAACAAGCATTGGTCAATGATGCATGATTACCAGGGGAAGACTGCTATGAGGACTGGAACTCTAATATCAGTATTAATGAGGAATTACTCCTTAATCCAACTACATCAGTTAACGATGTTTATTTGGATCAAATCACTTGGTTTGAAAGATTAACTGCAGCTGTTCTATACTGATACGCAGCAATAGTTAAGTTATATTTTCCTTCTCCTCCATCTACTTCATAAAGTGAATTAAATTTAAGATCTGAATGCAAAATTAAATTGACATTTAACTTTTCGGAGGAGAGATTGTTTATCACTATCCAACAAGACTTAATGCTCCAGAAGATACAGTAGTTTTCCTGTGCTTTTATGGACTGTGTCACTAGAACTTTCTAAATCTGAATTTGCATTTTCCAAGAACAGAATGCTTTTTGGGTACAATTCTGGTCAAATCAATATGGTTATAATGGAATGCATGAATGATCCTGAGAGGGAAGGAGATACTGCCTAGGAAACAAGAAGACAAGGGAGACAGGAGCCCCCAGGTACTTAATAGTCAGAGAAAGAAACTTAGGAAAGACCTGCCCTAGTGGATTACTAGTTAAAAGTGAAGGCAGAAAGTTTGTGCTTTTAGACTTGCAAGATTGTGTTAACGTAGCCTTACAATAAAATAGAATTAATTCATCTTGCCCTGTTTCCTTTCTGGTTTGCCTAAGAAGACTGACAATAATTGTCATCTGTGAATCTTAAACAGAGCTGTCATTTTGTTTAGGAAGAAGGCTGAGTGAGAACCTACAGTTGAACCTACAGAGTAGGGTCAAAACAGGCAAGATGGCGGTTGCTTCATTGTGATTGAAACCCCACCCTTTGTATGGGTGTTTGACAATGACCCATGTACAAAAGAGTGGGACTTTGATCAGAGCGCTGTAACTGCCATCTTGCCCGCTTTAACCCTCCTATGGCTGCTGCTGCTTAATAAATAAAATGTGGCTTATTTTTTACTCATTGTATACACATTTTTAGCAATTACCATAAAATCCCTTTGAAAAGCTTTCTGTTACTGTGCCTGTATTTTGGAAGAATCTTACCCATATTGTTGGCTTTTCTCAAGCTGTTAAGAGTAGAGTTCTTTCAGAAAGTCTTTCAGGTATGAAGTATCACCTTAGTTTATTGCTTTATTTGTTTTAGTTTATTAACATGGCCATTTTAATCTATTACACTGTATTTACTTGGATGTTGTATCTGATGATTTTATTATAAACTGCCTAGAGTCTCTTGATTGCAGTGGATGGAAATCCAGTAAAACAAACAAACAAATTAGGGACGTCTGAGTTGTCTCTGGAAATTCATTTCACACATATCCTTTGGATAATGGGCAGACTGGAACTTTATAAGAATTTTTGCTACTCTAAATATAGCAAGACAGTTCTTAGCAGTTTTGAACATGTCAGTCATACTCTGAACAAAGTTCAGATTCAAAACAAAGCAGCTTCATTCAGTAACAGAAAATGACTGATTTATGCCTAAAATATTATCAAAAGGGATGGGATGGTTTGCAGTTTGAAGAGTATGGGATTTAAATAATTAGAAATGCAGTATTAGGCAAACCAAACTCAGGTTAAATGAAATGGAACGTATTACCAGAACTTATGGCTTAGGACTGCTGCCTAATGTTATCAGTCTTTATCAGGTTTAACCTATGCAGGGTTTGTATAGGTTAAAGTACATCCACTTTCATGAATAAAAACAAAAGGAATACTGGCTCTTGTTTAATTTCAACTGATAATATTCATTTAAGTTGCCATGATCTTTTCCAGTAGAGTAGAGAGTCAGCTTTCATTCTGTCAATGCTCCTGAGGACAGTCAGGGAGAGCAACAATCCTAAACTCTTGGACCTGACCTGCTAGTCAGCTTCTGTTTGAACTGAGCTTAGCCTGTAAAATCCAAACTGGGCCCAAAGAGGGCCATAAACAGTGTGACTGTGCAATGAGCCTTTGGAAGGCAGCTGAGGCCTCATTTGGGGTGACATGTTGTGGCTGATGAGTGTGGATGATGTGGGGTTTTCGATAAGTGCCTCATCAGTATCCTCATCATGATCGTGTCGCTCAGCCACGGCATGTGCCCTGACTTGATTGTAATTGCTTGAATCTGCTCCCGCTGCTCAGGAGCGCACAGTAATATGCAATAAAACAGCAAGAAGTGAATGTTAACCATCTGAGTTCTGACACGGCTGTTTTGCAGTTCAAGCACTCCAGACAGAGAGATGGATAGGTAGACAAATCCTGTCTTCATTCATTTTTACAGGCATCTCTATACTACTTGTCTTGTACACTCAGATTATACATGGGGTAGGCTAAAGTACTGATATTGCTGTAAAGATTAAAAAGCTGAAAACACTATGAAGGTATTCAGTATTTCTTAGAACTGTATGATATAATATGGAAACCTAGTACTGTTCGTTTAAAATAAATGGCATGTTTTATGTTTTCTATGGTTTATTATACAAATGCCTATCTCTGTATACCATTTCCCCTGCACCATTGCTTCCAAGTTGGACAAAGACTTAAACCCAAGTCTACATTTGTGTTCTCAGTGACCATATGGAAATGACTAGCCATTTCTGCCTTGGAAGGTATGGTGTCTTTTTTTCTTCAACTTTGCATTGTAGCCTCCAGCACTGGAACTTCTGATGGTATTCCATCCCAATCCTAACCAGAGAACTTCTTTCTGAGAGAATTACATCTCTGTGTGTTCAAGAGACTTGGGATGAAGTGCTGTAGAACACAGAGGTCCTATGCAATACTAACCTGCCCCAAATTACTTGGCAAGTCTTGCTAACATCTGGCACTTTCCACTTTCTGAGGCAAGTTCTGTTCAAGGTTTGAAATTATATTCACTTCAAGCAGAAGAAGGGAGAAACCCTTTAGGACTAGTAAAGTACATTTACATTTTGAGCCTTGAATATTCAGCAGCATGAAAATTTGATGAACATAGTTAAAAATTGGAGAAAATGTGATGTCTTCTCTTAAAAACTGGCTGCCATAGGGGGGAGGGTCATTTCGTTAAATGGATGCCCTCTATCTATTTCCCCAAAATAATGTTTTTTGTGATAGTCATAGATCAAGGGAAAAGTGATTGGAGAAAAGAGACAAGGAGTGTTCTATAAGGGGGAGAAGCCAAAATGGGATTTATTGCCTATGCTACATTTTCCTAAGATGCCCTTCCAGGTAGGGGAGATGGACAATCACTATAAATAAAGCTGCCCAATGCAGGTGAATAAAAATATTAACAGGACAGACTTGTTACATGGAAACCTGCAAAAAGTCAATATTGTGAAACAAATTGTGTAAGTCATGAGTTCAGCCATGGAGTAGAACATCAATAGTAGTTTGATGTTATGGCAGGAATGCTTTAACTAACATACAAAAAAAAAAAAACAACTTATGGTTGGCTGACACGATGTGTCCAGGTGTTGATGCTGAGTAGTGGGTTTGGACTTGCGGAAATGTATTGTATGTGTAAAAGATTTTCAAATCTTGAAGAGATTTTCTTTAGTTTTAGTTGATTTGCTGATATTTGCCAATTTTCTAGCAAAAGCTTCAATTAATCTATTTCAGCCTAGGTGTTAAAATTGGTAGAAAGGCTTAAATGATATTTTATTTTATGGTCTGGAATTCACTGATGGATCAGAGATGGTTGGGTCTAGTGAGAGGCATGGTTGGCAAGGTGGCACGGAGGTTTTTCTACTCACAAAGTAATTAAATGTGTAGTGATTTACTATGATTGAATATTATATTGGCAATATGGCAATATTATATTGGCAAGACAAACTTCTCTCTCATGTCAAAATCCACTGCTATTGTTTTTATTTTCTTTGATTAAAAGAATCTCTATGCAAATAAGTCAAACCTGTGCAACCATAACAGAGTTGGAAGGGACCTTGGAGGTCATCTAGTCCAACCCCCTGCTCGCTCAAGAGACCTGTACTAGAGATTTGAGCCGTCGAACTGCCAACCTTTCTGATTGACAAGCTCAGTGTCTTAGCCACTGAGCCACCTAGTCAGGCTGTGGAGGCAACTACATATGATGAAGCAGGGGTAAAACTTTCTTTTTAGTTATCCCAACCTAAGGAGATAGTCATACCTTATGAGTTTTTCTAATTCCCACTTTAACTGTTGTGAGATCTTGGCTTTTTTGCCTCAAAGTTTACATTACCTCAGGCTGAAACACATACATGAAACACACCAAGGAGCCTTGGTGGTGCAGAAGACTAAAGTGCTGTTAAGTAGCACTTAGCTGCCAGCTGCCTGCAATTACTGCGAGTTCAATTCTCACCAGGCTCAAAGTTGACTCAGCCTTCCATCCTTCCGAGGTAGGTAAAATGAGGACCCGGATTGTGGGGGCAATAAGCTGACTTTGTATAAAAAAGAACACCGCTTGGGAGGGGGGCGAAAGCCCTACAAAGCAGGTATATACAAAAGTATGAAGGGTATTTCTTAACACATTATAAGCCACCCTGGGTCTCCGGAGAAGGGCGGCATATAAATTGAACCAATAAATAAATAAATAAATAAATAAATAAATACAGTATATCTTGGGAAAGTAATCCCCCAAAATTTCAATGTTTTTTTTAAAAAAACTACAACATTAAGCAAGGGTGGGGGAAGAGATGCACTGACACCATGGGAGAATTACATGTGCCAGAGTGAGCACAGATACCAGCAGTAGTTCCCAAAACTTTCAGTAATTATGCAGTGGATCAAGAAACAGATTAGGAACTTCTGCTCTATTCAGAACCTTCATTTGAGGTTTTGTATGGGGGGGGAGGATGGATGTAAATGTATAGCTTATCAAAACCAGATCCACTCACTTTGATTGTCTTATTGTTACGTATATGAAATTTCAATATTTGACAGAACCCTTTATAAATAAGAAGAACAAAACCAACAATGAAGAAACTGCCAGTTATACACTGTAGCTTACCAGGCTAATAGATAAAGAGCTGTAGTGTTAGCATTAACCAGCTGGTGTTCCCATTTTATGCAGTTTTTTAAAAAAGGAATGGTAGAAATAGAAGCATGAAGTGGTGCAAGCAAATCACAAACCTTTCAACTCCCTTGCTAATTGACTTTTAATTGACTATTTCAGAGCCATTGGAGTCACCATGTAACTGGACTCCTGTGTGCATAAATTGGTTAATAAAATTCTGTGAACAATTAGAATTTAAAATGTTCTAGATTATTTTCCTAGGTTTTTTATTTATTACATACATGTACGCTATCTTCACAATTTATATTTAGTAAGTAATCAAAACATATAATTGCTTATAAAATATATGTTGAAACTTGTTTCTGTACTCTTAATCAGGACATATAATCAGTGGTGGGATTCAAGTAATTTAACAACCAGTTCTCTGCCCTAATGATTTCTTCCAACAACCAGTTTTCCAAATTGCTCAGAAAGTTAACAACCGGTTCTCCCGAAGTGGTGCGAACTGGCTGAATCCCACCACTGCATATAATACAGAAGATTGTCCCTGAAATAGACCCAGATATAGCCTAATGGTTCTCCATTACTTTGTAGGATTATATTAGAATAGCAGAGTTGGAAGGAACCTTAGAGTTCTTCTAGTCGAAACCCCTGCTTAGGCAGGAAACCCTACACCACTTCAGATGGTTATCC
>WNWU01000001.1:52079533-52092784 GCA_012654045.1 Ptyas mucosa
TATCCAACATCTTCTTAAAAACTTCCAGTATTGGAGCATTTACAACTTCTGGAGGCAAGTTATTCCACTGATTAATTGTTCTAACTGTCAGGAAATTTCTCCTTAGTTCTAAATTGCTTCTCTCCTTGATTAGTTTCCACCCATTGCTTCTTGTTCTACCCACAGGTGTTTTGAAAAATAGCTTGATTCCCTCTTCTTTGTGACAACCACTGAGATATCCGAACACTGCTATCAGGTCACCCCTAGTCCCCTAGTCCTTCTTTTCATAAGACTAGACATATCCAGTTCCAGCAACCATTCTTTATATGCTTTAGCCTCCAGTCCCTTAATCATCTTTGTTGCTCTTCTCTGCACTCTTTCTAGAGTCTCAACATCTTTTTTACATCGTGGTGACCAAAACTGGATGCAGTATTCCAAGTATGGCCTTACCAAGGCATTATAAAGTGGTATTAACACTTCATGTGATCCAGATTCTATCCTTCTGTTTATGCAGCCTAGAACTGTTTATAGGGTGTAGCTTTAATGCAGGTTTCACTAAGGGTGTTTTCATGTATTGCATTTTTCGTATAATCAGTATGAGAAAAGCATACTAAAGACTATATGCCATCATGTGGGAGGCCAAAATACCTAGTAAGAGGAAACCCTTTTGTAGATATTCTATCTCAAATGCACTTTCATTGTCTCTCTGTTAGGGACAGGGCACTGCTGATGTCCTAGCAAGTCTGCAGGCCATATTTGAAAGGTTTGTTTTAAAAATAATAGAAATACATTAAATAATATTTTAAAAGTTATTTCACCCTTCTAAAAGGTGCGCCCCTTTCTATTCTATGTATGTGTGTATGCGCATGCGTACCTTCAGATCAGTATTGACTGCTGGAAACTTTCTGAACAAGTCCTTACAGTTTTCTTGGGAAGGTTATTTCAGAAGTGGGTTGCCATTGCTTCTTTGCTAGGGCTGAGAGTGACTGGCCCAATGTCATCCAGCTTTGTGTCTAATATAGAACGAGAACTCAGGGTCTTTCATGATGCCCTAACCATTATATTCTGCTGCATACATATTAGTAAGGACTTTCCCCGATCTGCATTTATTTATTTATTTTAACAGATTAACAGAGTTGGAAGGGATCTTGTAGGTCATCTAGTCCAACCCCCCGCCTCAGCAGGAGACCCTACACCATTTCTGACAGGTGGCAGACCAGTCTCTTCTTGAAAACTTCCAGTGATGAAGCTGCCACAACTTCTGAAGGCAACTTCTGTTCCATTGGATGATTGTTCTTTCAGGAAATTTCTCCTTATTTCTAGGTTGAATCTCTCCTCGATCAGTTTCCATCAATTATTCCTTATCTAGCCTTCAGGTGCTTTGTAAAATAGCTTGACCCCTTCCTCTCTGTGGCAGCCCCTCAAGTATTAGAACCCTGCAATCATGTCTCCCCTGGTCCTTCTCTTCACTAGACTAGCCATGCCCAGTTCCAGAGATTATTATGTAAGAAGGTCCAGATATCTTAAGGTTGCCAAGGTGGAGAAACACTAACTCAGAAGACCTCAAAATACCTTTTGGAAATGAACTCACTTTTACCATATAAATGTCATAACATAATTTCAGTTACCATTTTTGGGGAAATCTGATGTTAAAATCTCCCCTTCCACTTCCTGTTCCTCTCATCCAAGATTTTCATGGATTGATTAATTGATTATGTGCCAGCATGTCAGTGTCAATTCTTAACAACTACATAGATAGATTTTCTCCATGACCATCTGTTCCTCACCTGGACTTTCAGGACTTCCAACATGTCTTTGGGTCTGGTCTTCTTCTTTTTCTTCCCTGCTTTCCAGCATTAAAACCTTCTCCCAAGAGCTAGTTTTTTTATCTGTCATAATTTGTTGGTCATAATTTAAACAATAGTTACTATCTAACTAAGACATAATTTCTTATTACAAATTAGTATCTACAGTATGCAATCCATCACATTACTTAGCTAAACACATTAGTACATGTAAAGTCTTGATTACTGGTAGTTTTTATTAATCCTTTAAGGCTTTCTCATAACCTGCAAGTTTGACCAAATATGGTTAGACTGTCTTCAGTTATTTACTGTTTTTTCATTTGAATGTTATGAATTTTTGAATGCCTAAAGAGAGAAGTGATTTGAGAAATAATTTTAATTCCAGGGGTGAAATAAACTGTATAAGATAAGGGATGTTGTGTTCAAATGTCTACTGGACTGCTTAATCTGTGCTCCTCTTACATGACCCTTAACTTTTATAATTATATATGAATTCTCGTGGAATAAGTGATGGAATCAGATGCTTATTGACCATGTTTACAGATATCTAAGGAACAAAACTTCACTCTGGACCAGCAGAACATACATTGTTTCATAGCTACTAAATTTGAACTAAATGTCCATCAATATGGATTATCTAAAATGAAGGAAATGGTAGTAATGGAGGAGGAGGAGGAGGAGGAGGAGGAGGAGGAGGAGGTGGAAAAAACAGTGTCATGAAACTGGAAACGTGTCTACAGATGGACAAAGCAAATGCAAAATTAAATTCTTGATGTGAAAAGGGGGACAATGAAGCTTTCTGACTGAGATACCTTTAGAGAGGAATTCAATTTCTCTGCTTTCTTGCTCTCTTGCTTTATTTTTTTAGAGATCTGGTGAAAAAGCCTGAAAGCCCTTTCTTATTTCTTATTTTCTTTTTAATATGTGGTATAAGTTCTATTTTTTCCCTCCCAATGTTAAAGCAGTTCCGATTTTTTTGTGTTTGTTTCGGACACCTAGCTGAGATGAACAATGTCTCCCATTGAATCACTTCTTTCATCTATTCAGCTTCTTTTATCCCCTGCATCTCATCCCTCCTTCACTACCTTACCTCTCATTAACCCTCAGGGTTCCAAACACACTGCATCTCTTTTAAAGATACATATTTTTTATTCAGACAGAAGCCATTTCTGCTTGGTGGATTCAGTTTCCATAAGACCCTTACACAATAGTTAAGTGCATAGTACAGACTCTTTACATTGCAATGAACAATAAGCCAAGATACTAATTTATACTGGCATATTGTATCCCACTCAATTGTATACTACTACTTCCCCCTCTAGGTTAGGCAGCTTAAAGAAAACCTTTTCTTCTCCTGACATAAAGAATATTTGAGTCACTAATCACTTTGGGCTAACATACAAAGCCCATTGTTTTCTGCATCTCAGTATGAAAAGTGATAGATCCTAAGGTGTGCATCATACTGTTATTTTAAACTTGAATGATGAAATTAAGAGTCTTTTAAAATCTTTTTTAATATATTAACTCCAGCACTATACTAGGTGTACATGTAAGTCAGTAACAATTTTCATCTGATTCATTTGTGAAATCAAACTTTTAAAACTAGCTTCCAAGGCCTTGTCTATGAACCTGGTAATATATATCAAATTATTTTGAAAAAAATAATGCTGCCAAACTACAGGTGACAAGCACTGTTTCAGAGGAGCTTTTGTTTTGCTTTTCACAAAAAGAAGTTTTTTTTTCCTCAGATAGCTTTTGTGTAACAAAAAGAGATGATCATTCCTTTGAAATGATTTCTTAAGGCAGATGTGAAATTACATGGATGTAATGGGTTAATGAATCAATCAAATCACTCCCTCTAATGGCATTCTCAGGTAATGAGTGCCAACAGAAATACAGTAAAGATGAATTGGGTTGGTAGGAAAGTATCATTATATTCAGGAAGCCCTTGAAGATGACAAAAAAAAAAGTCCATAAAATCTCAAAATGGAAAGTTGGGAGAGGGGGCAATGGATGGAGATGAGTTTAATAGCCATAAAGTATTAAATGTTGGTTGTAAAGAAACATGGATGATTGGAGAAAGGTGAGAAGTACACCCACCTTGGTAGAGCCTTGGTAGTACAGTGGTCTAAAGCACCCTGTTATTAACACCAGCTGCCTGCAATTATTGCAGGTTCGAATCTCACCAGGCTCAAGGTTGACTCAACCTTCCATCCTTTCTAAGGTAGGTAAATTGAGGACCCAGTTTTTGGGGGCAATAAGCTGACTTTGTATAAATATACAAAAGTATGAAGGCTATTGCTTAGTGCATTGTAAGCCACCCTGAGTCTCCGGAGAAGGGCGGCATATAAATCAAATTTTAAAAAAAGAAGTAATTTATCTGCTGAAGGAAATCATGGAAGGATGGCACAAGAAGGGGATCTTATTGTCTTTTAAATGTAATCTTAGGTACAAATTGTCCTGTGCTAGCACTGTGCTCCTGTAGTTATCCCCCTCAGAAATCAATCCCATTGAGTTCAATGGGTCTTCATCCAAAGTAAGTGGGTCATGTTCTGCTTGATTCAGTGGGGTTTCCGTATCTATAGATTTGCCCTTCAGGAAAGGCAAAACCAAATAATTGGGTCCATCTCCAACTACATTGTATGTAGCACTTCTAATTTCAATGGGGATACTGTTTAGAGGAACAAAGGCTTTTTCCAGGGCTTGAAAGTGAAAGTTCTTCCATCAAATGAAAAGGCAGTCTCTATGCCTCTGGGTTGCATGTATCAGATAACTCTCACTCCCATGAGCTGCTAAAAAGACGGTTATTCTCTCAAGCCCAGCCTCTGTTTTTTGTTCAAATTCATTTTGGAGTTATAGTGAATAATGAAAAGATCAAATTCTTTACAGACTCTTTCCCTATCCAATTCATCTTGTTTTCTCTTAATGTTGATTAATTCACAGCTTTTGGCATGGCTGTTTCCTTACACACGTACCTGCAGTCTATCCAAATGAAATTTATATCGAGGAGGAAAATACTTTTGATTGCACATATGGAGTACATTCAGAATATTTTTAATGGTAATAAAAATGTAGAATACCAGTCTTTTGCTAGGCCAAAACTAAGAAACCTTGCAGGATATGACATGGATATTATTGTGAATGAATGGCTGTCTGTTGAAGGAATGGATTGTTTGGAAAGCCAAAGTCAAATTCATTCATAGATTGAATGTCAATGTGACCAAATGGAGTCCTAGCTGACAATCATTTAAATATGAGGCAGTGGTGTGCAGCAGCTGCCAAAAAAGCTAACACAATTCTAGGCTGTATAAACAGAGGGATAGAATCAAGATCACGTGAAGTGTTAATACCACTTTATAATGCCTTGGTAAGGCCAACTTGAAATACTGCATTCAGTTTTGGTTGCCACGATGTAAAAAAGATGTTGAGGCTCTAGAAAGAGTGCAGAGAAGAGCAACAAAGATGATTAGGGGACTAGAGGCTAAAATATATGAAGAACAGTTGCAGGAACTGGGTATGTCTAGTTTAATGAAAAGAAGGACCAGGGGTGACATGATAGCAGTGGTCCAATATCTCAGGGGCTGCCACAAAGAAGAGGAAGTCAAGCTATTCTCCAAAGCATCTGAGGGCAGGACAAGAAGCAATGTGTGGTAACTAATCAAGGAGAGAAGTAACCTAGAACTAAGGAAAATTTCCTGACAGAACAATTAATCTCCAACTCCGTTATTCTGTTAAATGGGCAAGGGAGGGTCTCCATTAGACTAAAGATCAGTGACTATAGTTAGAAGCGGACTGTGCAACATTTCCTACTCTCTCCTTTGTTAAGAATAGATGGTTATTTATTGTGGGACTTGACTGTGGCCAACTCAAGAACCTGAAAATATCCATAAAAGTGGAAAGGAATATGGTTTGATGAATGGACATGAAAAGCAGCATACATTCAGAGCACAGGAAATCACCTTACATTGGGCCAGTCTGTTGGTTCATTTAATCCAATATTATTCATTCTACCCTATTAAGAATAATTTAAAAGATTTTTCCAGCCCTGCATGGAGGTAGATATATGAGATCTTGTGAAAATAAATAAATATTGAACTAGATGCTATAATGCAGCTGATGCAGGACAATAACATCTACTATTTGACTAATTTTAATTACTTCCTACTGAAATGTATTAAGAATCTGAAAGTATACACTAAAACCTTCATAAATTAAACTAATGCAATATCGTATTTTGTATCAGCTCTGGAAATTGTGCCATGCCAGAATTTGTACTAGGCCAGAAAGTAATAGCCTCAAGACAACCTTAGCTGGATGATTCATGGCTGATATTCACATGAAAGATCACTAACACATCCTATAACTTTTCTCTAGATCGGGAAGTCAAAAAGTAACCTTGAATAAGGCAAAGGTAAAGCACTTCCATATTGTTGTAAAAACATTAATATGGACAGCTAAACATTGTAGGTTGATCTTGAGAAAGTATTCAACTTTTCTTTGTCTAGTACATGTTCTTAAGATAAGGGCCAGAATTACATTGGGAAGTTAAATATGTTAGGCTAATACTCTAACAACTTCCAAGTTTGAAACTCCATTCCCAAGCAGCAATTTGGCTGAAGCCATCATGCTAGATTTTCCTTTTTCAAGAGAATAAAAAGCAAACTATTCACTCAAGTGGTTTTGCACGAATGTTGCTTAGATAGTAATGTGTTTATATTTTCAGGTTTCAAGACTGCGGTATTTAGGCTACAACCTTTCAGAAATCAGTAATAGCTCCCATTGCTTTTGATAGTTGCAGATTCCATAATTTGCAGGACGTTGATACTATTATTCTACTTTATACAAATGGCATTCATCTTCCTTACGTAAAGGCTCAAAAAGCAACACATTGTCATGTCACTGTTGTGTTTTTTATCCTCATGGGTCCATCAATACGATCGCTGCTTTATGTTCTCTGTTTACTGGAGCTCAGCATTAAGTTTAGGCTTAATTATATCTCATCTGCTTATATGAGCTCATTTCAAAGTGTCATGCTTGGAACTATTACATCATACATTTGTAATAAGTGCACTTTTACTGAGCCCATGCATCTTAAAACTTCACTGAAGGGGGAAGAAAAAGACATCTACTTTAAGGCAGATCTTGAATGCACATTTACTGTGAAATAAGTGAATAATAATACTAGGTTATTTTGGAAAGTGTTCTTTTATGCACTTGCTGCATTTAATACAATCACAAAATGGCAGCCCAACAGGTGGTCTTTTCATAGTATTAAGCTACAACAATTGGAACAAAAAGGACACCAGAATCTAATGTTCTTCAGAATTTAAAAAGCCGTTCACTTCCTTTTGTGAATTTTCAGATTTAGCCATGTTCGTTATTGTTGAGCCACAAATGCAGGACATTCTTTTTTGACATTTTGCCTTAAATAGATACTGACTAAGGCTGACTAGCCAGCTAGCTGTTTTGTCACAGGGTAGCGGAAATGAGCCATTTAACAATGTGGAGGCACTCTTGGTTCTTAATGGCAACGGAAAGCACCAGTTTTGATATGCAGTAAACCTAGCAAAGTCTACGATCACAAAAGTATATCTGACAAAGGATGAAGTTTCCTCTTTTGCTATCCCCTCCCCCCCCCTCCTAATCTAAGAATTTCTATCTGGCTTAATGAAGTTGCAAAGACAATTTGGTGTCATTGGCAGTTCTTGAAGGTCTTAAAAAAATACTTGGGCATTGTGGCTCAGGCCATTCAAATCACCTCCTTTGGGAAGGTCCATTATTCGAAGAGCAATTATGAACTTCTTCACCAAGCAGGGAGGGGAAAGGAAGGATTTGATCCTTGTCTGTTAAATGTTTTTGGTAGTGGAAAAAGTACCTCATTACTGTGATCATGCAGTACAATTTTAAGTAGCTCTTATTTAGAAGTAAGAATCACCGAGTTCGTATATTTACCTGTGCATTCAATAGAAATTCCAGGTAAATATGTGCAGGATTGTAATAGTATCAGCAGCATTAAGCTAGTGGTCCAGCACTATAAATCCTTCAACAAAATTAAATTTATTCAAATAAGTAGCAAATCAAATGGAGCATTCTTTAATGGATCAGCTACCCTGAAAAATAGCAAGCATAGTGTACTGAGATAATGA
Source organism: Ptyas mucosa (assembly GCA_012654045.1). Taxonomy (NCBI): domain Eukaryota; kingdom Metazoa; phylum Chordata; class Lepidosauria; order Squamata; family Colubridae; genus Ptyas; species Ptyas mucosa. The sequence goes on from WNWU01000001.1 coordinate 52,087,464, forward strand.
GAAGATAATGAGCTTAACCCAGTGAGCTTGATAAAAACTCTTCAAGGTCTAAGGGACAATTTTCATCCAATCATTCTACCTCAAATCCATCAATGATTTATTTTTTAATTTAGAATTTCTATGTCAGTCTTCCATAGCATTACATCCAATTATACAGGAAAACAGGAAAACCATCCAAAGAAATCTATCAAATGTATTAAAAAATACAAATCATTTTTTAATAATAACATTTTGTTGACATAGTCACAGCACAGGATTTATTATGACAATCTAGGAAAATATTCACTGATGGTTTCATGTGTGTGTGTGTGTGTGCGTACCCCATTCAGCAGATTTGTCAAGAGAATGCTGACAGCTTGGTCTCTCCAATTATATACATTGTGTTCTAAAAATTCCTAGGCACAGAGCCAAAGATTGTTATAGTACAGCCATAAACATGAATCTTCAGAAGGGCAGCCATGTCAACATGTTGCGGGAAAACAACACCAAAGAGACTTATGGCAATGTTGTGGCCTTAGCTTGGGCAGATTGTAGCCATTTTTCCAGACCCAAGGTCATTTTTCCAAGCCAGCCTTCCAGATCACTGGATGTCAACTCCAACATTTCTGGGAATATAGCATATAACTGGGAATTCTTAGTTACATTCATTGAGGGGTTTCACACACATTCATCTATCATTTCAGGGAAATAACCTAACCTAACAATAACCAGAACAATGCGGTTATTGTGAGGAAAAGGTTCTTCCAGTCTCTTTTAATCAGACTTCCCAGGCAAAGGATATTTTCTTTTACAATGTTCCTGTTTACAAAGAAAAACAAGATTATCCTGAATTCCTGTATAGGTTTTTAAAAAGCCTTTGTCCAGTTAGGACTGGGAGAAGAAAAATAATTAATAAATTGTCCTGTGAGCTGTAGTCATGAGACGAGAAAAATAAACACTATTATCCTTTCAGTCTCAGATTAAAGTGGGGAATTTCCAGAAAACCAAAAGTAAATACCAGGTAAAACTGAATCTGAAAGGCAGTTTGGACAGCAACTTTTACCTAGGTAGACAAAGGTAAATGCCTAGTTAGCATTATGCTAAAGCGGTGTTTTGTTTTGTTTTTTATTTCTGTGTATTTAAGCCTGCTTTATTGTCTCTGAGATCTATTATCTAATTACAAACTCAATCCTGTCAGATCCATTTGTGATTTTAGCACAGCAGAGTCTCCTATTTTCTTACTGAGCCATACCATCTTGAGATCTACCCAAAATTTTAGATTATTATTATGTTTCTTTCTATTAGAGAGTCTTTGGAACATCTGTCTGTAATATTTCCTTTACTATTAAGTACGAATTTGCATGTGACTAACATAAATTAAAACAGAAGTTTCACATTTTTCTTTGTAATAAGCCCAATTTTGAATTATAGATTGTGCTTTTTATCATGGTTCCAATGAATGAATAGATTATAGGCTATCAACCTGGTATTGACTCTTAGTGACCATACAGATACTCTTCTCCAGTGTAATCTGTCTCCAAACTAGCCCTTCCAGATTTCAAAGAATTCACTTATCTTCACTATAATCCATTCCATCTATCCTGCTGCTGTTCCTCTCTTTCCTTCCACTCTTCCCACTAGTATAGACTTCTCCGGGGAGCTAAATCTTCACATAATATGATAATTTAAGCCGGTTCATTTGTACTTAGAGAGAAAACACTGAACTAATTTGTTCTATGATCAATTTGTTTATTTCAGGGCTGTCAAACTCAAGGCCCATGGGCTGGATCCAGCCTGCGTGGTGCTTGGATACGGCCCATGGGGCTGCCCTGGAAACAGCAAAGGACCAGCCTGCAGTGCCTCTGCCAGCAAAAATGGAGCTCGGGGGAGCCGCATGCGGGTCCCCAAGCTCCGTTCACTGGCAGAGGGATGCAGGACACCGTTGGGGTTGAAAACCGATGTCAAGCTGGCCACACTCATCCTGGCCATGCCCCCTGCCCCTTCCCCCCAATGTCAAACACAACCCTGATGCAGCCCTCAACGAAATTGAGTTTGACACCCCTGGTTTATTTGTTTGGCTATCTATAGTATTTTCAAAAGTCTTCCCCAGCATCAAAATTCAAAAGCATCAATATTCATTCTATCCTGCTCCTTCACATTTTTTGCTTCCATTGAATGTCACAGGAAAAACCACTTGACTGCATGATTCTGATCTTTGTAGGTATAAACATGTTATACTATCTAAATATTTCTTCGAAGGCCTTAATCCCTACTCTACTATAGCAAATTTCTTGGCTGCTGATAATTCTTTTACTATTGATAATTAATCTTAGAAGGCAGAAGTTATTTACCACTTCTGCATCTTTATTTTAAGTGAATTGATGTACCTGTTGTCATTATTTTGGTCTTTTTTTATATTTAATCTTAGTCCACATTTTTCACTGCACTCCTTGACTTTCATTACTAGAGCTTGCAGATCATTAGCATTTTCAGCTATCCAAGTTATAAACTGCAAGTTATAAATTTAATATACCAACAAAAGGATACACATTTTGTGGTGCTATGGCTTCCTAAATTGATTTTTTAAGACCCCCCCCATTTCATTAGTTTTGTTGGTGACTGAGCATTCAGTGCACAAACCATGAAGTTTGCTCATTGAAAACTGATTGTGACATAGACTTCTGTGTGAGGAAATGGCAGACTTATGCATCTCCAAACAGCATAGAGGTTGCTGAAGAAGAAACAGCTGATCAGGTGGCAAGTCTGGACCAGTGAAGCTTCTCCAGACAAGGAAAAATCCAGAGATCACCTACCTATGGTTTGAAAAGTAGTTCTTCTTGAGGAGACCTATGGGACCTGAAAGGGACCCTGCAAGTGACTTGTGAGTAGAGTGCCAGGAGCTACAGATAAAATACCAAGCTCACAGCCTTTATCAGACCCTGTTTAAGGACAGTGGATTTCAGAGGTGGGTTTCAGCAGGTTCTGACTAGCTCTGGAGAACTGGTAGCGGAAAATTTGAATAGTTCGGAGAACCGGTAAATACCACCTCTGACTGGCCCCGCCCCCATCTATTCTCTGCCTCCCGAATCCCACCTGATTGGGAGGAAATGGGGATTTTACAGTATCCTTCCCCTGAAGTGGGGTGGGAATGGAGATTTTACAGTATTCTTCCCTGCAACACCTACCAAGCCATGCCCGCCAAGCTATGCCATGCCCACCAAGCCACACCCACAGAACTGGTAGTAAAATTTTTTGAAACCCATCACTGGTAGGTTTGCTCAAATCTCTACTGTCTATAGCACCTTTGGAATACTATAATACTATAATTTTTAAAAGCTAAAGATCTTCCAAGTAGCAGAGTATTTAAACCACCCAGTGAGGGATCCTCACAATTTTTAAAATGTAAAGTAATTAAGTGACAGAGTTGGAAGGAACCTTGGAGGTCTTGTAGCCTAATCTCCTGCTCAGGCAGGAAACCCTATACATTTTAGACAAATGTTTCTTCTTAAAAACCTCCAGTGTTGAAGCATCCACAACTTCTGGAGCCAAATAATTCCATTTATATTTAATTGTTCTAACTGTCAAGAAATTTCTCCTTAGTTTTAGGTTGGTTCTCTCATTAGTTTCCATCTGTTGCTTCTTGTTCTGCCTTCAGCTGCTTTGGAGAACAGGCTGACCCCCATTTCTTTGTGGCAGCCCCTTAGATATTGGAACACTGCTAACATAACGTGATGTGACGTGACATAATGTAACGTAACATAATGTAACACAATAGGAATTGGAAAAAATTAAGTCGAATTTGAAGCTGAATTGTGTACAAATGAACATATGCCTGCTAAAATGTACACACTTTTGATGAGATTTGAAACAAAAGAACAAGTTAAAGAGTACATGGTAAAAATGAGTTAAGATCTTAATATGCAGATGGACCAATGGAAGAGAATTTGGCAAAAGGAATTTAAATTCACATTGTGTTATAATTTGAGATATAATTTTTACAAGATGATGTATTGTTAGTAAATGACACGAAAAAAAATTAGCTAAGAAGTATTAAGGTACTTCTAATCAGTGTTGCAAACATGGAAAATATGAAGTCATTTTACTATGCATGGTGGACTAGAGAAAAAACAAAAGAATATTTGGTATAAATACATATAATGATACAAAGAATTACAAAAATTAGCATTCAAATGGAACCAGAACTGTTTTTACTGACATGGATAACTAATTAGAAGAGAATTGCTAGGGTGAACATCAAAAAAAAAAGTCTATAAACAAAATATTTACAGATGATTGGCTTTGCTCATGGTAACTGCAGTTGTGTTCAAAGATGCAAAAATACTGAAATACCAACAACGGAGGAATGGATTATAAAAATGATGAAACTTGTGGAAATGGTAACATTTTATTTATTTACTCATTTAATAAACTTATTTTTTATTTAGCAAATTCATATGGATGCCCATCTCACAAGAAGAGACTGTGGGCAGTGTGTCACCAAAAAAAAAGTGTAAAAGAATAAACATGTCAAACATATTTTTTTAAAAATCCACAAAAGTCATTTGATCAGCAACAGGGCCAGCTCAGGATCTCACCCATTCAGGTAGAGTGTCAGTGAGCCTTGAGAGCAAGTCAGAATTCTTTGTAAACACAAAGTCACTCACTGGGCTTTCTTCCCCATTCTGCCTGAACAAGCTGGTTTTTAGCTAGTCCATACAAAATCGAGAAGGAAGCCTAAAGAGAGCTCCAGTTTTGGGTACATAAACCTGATGTAATTTATATGCATTGCATGTCACATGATGTGGAGGGAATATCCCAAGCCCACAGGTACAGCAGTAAAAGCTGTGAATGTTGGTCCTATTCCACAAAATAAAATCATTTCAATACTGGTAATTTAGTCTCTTATTCTACCTTCTAGACATCAAAGGGAAGAAATGTATCCTGTGTTCATTCTTGATTTATAAGCATACCAATGGCTGGATGAATCTAGCATGCAAATTGCTTCTTTAGGATCAAGAAAGGCTTAGGTAAATTTTATTTATTTTTTTCTCCCAAAACTACTCCTGCTTAGAAAGCAATACAAGAAAATACAACTTTATCCAAAAATCCCAACCAAATTTCTAATCTCGCTGCTTGTTAAAGACAACAGCATCTAGTCAATCCCAAAGTTTCCTCAACCCATGAAATCTCTGTTGCATTTTCTCCAGCCAGGCTGCCTGTGAAAAGAAAGAAAGAAAGAAAGAAAGAAAGAAAGGAGGGAGGGAGGGAGGGAGGGAGGGAGGGAGGGAGGGAGGGAGGAAGGAAGGAAGGAAGGAAGGAAGGAAGGAAGGAAGGAAGGAAGG
>WNWU01000001.1:52092794-52201032 GCA_012654045.1 Ptyas mucosa
AGGAAGGAAGGAAGGAAGGAAGGAAGGAAGGAAGGAAGGAAGGAAGGAAGGAAGGAAGGAAGGAAGGAAATGTAACCACAACAATTCCCGGGAATCATACAAACAGTAATGAGCACAAGAAACTCAATTCCCTGAGGTTGTATACCTGCCTCTGGATATTTCAGAAGCACCTTTAGGCTGGAAGGCAAGACATCCATTCCAGCAGGAGACTGCTAGATATCCCTGTGACCTCTGCTGACATGTATAGAGCTGGAGAGTGCTTGATGGTTGAGGTTTACTTCCAGAACGTACTGTAAACGTAAACTAAGATTAAAAGGTAAAGGTTTCCCCTGTCCAGTCATGTCCCACTCTAAGTGGCAATGTTTATCTCCATTTCCTAGGCAAGATAAAGCCAGCATTGTCCGAAAACCCTTTCTGTAGTCATGTGGCCTGCATGGCTATATACCAAAGGCGCATGGAATACTGTTACCTTCCTACTGAAATGATACCTATTTATCTACTTGCATTCTTTCAAACTGTTAGGTTGGCAGGAACTGGGGCAAGTAATGGGAGGTCACTCCATCGCGTGGCACTCAGATCTCAAAGCTGGGCTGTCAGCTTTCCAGCTGACAAGCTCAGAGCCTTTAACCGCTGAGCCATTGCAACTCCTTCAAAAGCAAACTAAGGCTTCAAAATTGCCATCATTTAGCAGCATCACTTTTGGCGCAGCTTATGGATCTCATAAGCAATGTAGCCATTGGACATCTGGCTTATCTACTCACACTGGGTGCTCATTGTTGGCTTAAACCCCTCCACTTTCAGTGCCCACTTTTTTGGAGCAAAGCTACCCAAAATGTTCAAACCAAAATGATACCATAATCACTTTCCTCCAGCATTGGAACCCCAGATCCAGGCATGCTGACCTGGTTCCTGCCACACCGTGCCATTAATGGGTGCTGATTAAACCTTATTTTAGTACCTCAGTAATGCAGTTAAGCATTAGATTTACTTTTTTTTAGTTCCTGCAGCATATTGCTTCCTGATGTTGAGGTGGTAGACCAGTAGGGTATGTAGATCCTTCTTCCTTTTATTGGTAGTTACCAGATGGGTGCTAGGTGGGATTGCTTAGTGGATTCCTAAAGGCAGGGCAGGGAATTAGGCTGGATAACTTAAAAGATCCTTCCCATTAATAATTCTATTAAGGTAGCAGTGCTACTATTTCCCTAACCTGCCTTTATTCCATACCATCAAATGCAGAGCCAGCTACTGCTTTGAGGAAGGACTTGGCTGAATGCTTTCTCATTAACCTATTGATTGAGCACCTGGTAGTCACTGCAGAGAGCTACAAGTTAAATTTACTATATTATAGAAAATTTTAAAAAGCTTCTTCCCTTAATTTCCCACAATGGAGTGGAGCAATTCTGGGGAAATTTAAAAAGGAATGTTGCAGCCCCATTTGTCTAAATGGTGATGATGGGAATGTTCTAGGGCAGATCTTAGGATCAATGTTTTTCTCCAGGTCATAGAAACCCCACTGCGATACCCTGAGGTTATCAAATGCTAAGTGCAGTTATCTGAAATTTCTGCCAAGTAAGCATAAGGCTGATGTTAAACAGTCTCTCTCTGAAGAGAAAAAGAGTAAGAGGGGAGGTTTTCAGCTAATGGGATTACTTAAAAGACATATTGGAAAGAAGAGCTTGTAGATTTATTAGTAGGTATACAACTATAAATTATTGGCAAGGCTGTAAAATATCCCTTGTAGAATATACTAGTCTAGTACTGTATATAGTATACAGTGTTGGTTTAATTATGCATTAATTGATATGAAATATCATTTATGATAAATTTCCTGAGCCATGAATTAAACTTAATTTTCTCTAATGTAAAAAAAATGTTATTAGAATTGTATTAATGATAAAGAAAGTGATGATTTAAAACAAAGCAAAAAATATTCCTTTCAATACCACACTACTTTCTTTTTTTCTTTCTTTTTTTTTTGCCTAATGAAATTGGAAATGCTGTTGCCTATGTCAGGAAATGAGGGAGAAAGCCTTTGCCAGATTCATGAAAAGCTTTCCTTATTTCATGAATTATGCAAAGACATCACTGATTTCATGAATTAGGCAGGGACTTTATTCAATTCATATGGAGAGCATGCTTCTGTTTTTTGAATTGGGCAAATCATTTGCCCATTTTATTAAAAAAAGATCAGCCTTCCCTTCAAATAGACAATTTCATGAGGCAGGCAGAGGTGTGAGTGACAAATACAGCAATATTTAGCTTACTGCTTGAATAAAGCAATTTCAGAAATTTGGCAAAACACATACATTTGACAAGGTTCAATTGTGTGTAGGAGAATTAATTCAGAGAACTAGCTAGCACTGATCTAAAGCTTCAAAGACACTACTAAAAGTGTCTACTCATGACTGATTAGCAAAGATAACTTGGAACACTGCTTGCACTAACCATCATCACCCCACAAATAAGCTCTCTTCTGCACTAGAACACTTGCTTGTATTTCTTCCCTGTGAAATTAAACCCCTCTGTGTATTTAGTACAACCACATTTAGATAGACAGTCAGATATATTTTGCCATAGAATGTGAACAGTGGTTAAATATATTTAAAATGTAGTAAATTCCTTTAGTTTTCTAAGGCTCAAAAGAAATCACATCTTCCAGCAGGTATTCAAATAAACAAGAAAAACACAATTTGGAGTATAACACATTCTTGAAGCTCTAAAAGATGGTTTGGGATAAAGCAAGCAATGTAAGATGGGACTCCTCTGATAGATGAGTTGTTGCAAGAAGACACTGGGAGAGAGATTCAGAAGATGATGATGGGGAACAGAAGATGAGGGGCCTTTAAGTAAATTCAAATCTAAAACAGAAATAGAAGGAGAGCTGCAAAAATCTGGATGACCACTTTGATACCTGGGAAGAGTTATTTTACTGTTATAAACTAGGAATTTTATAGGAAAAATGAAGTTATAACTGAGCCGTGGTGGCACAATGGTTAGAACGCAGTACTGCAGGCTACTTCTGCTGACTGTTGGCTGCCTGGAATTTGGCAGTTCAAATCCCACCATGCTTAAGGTTGACTCAGTCTTCCATCCTTCCAAGGTAGGTAAAATGAGGACCCGGATTGTTGGGAACAATATGCTGACTCTGTAAACCGCTTAGAGAGGACTGTAAAACGGCATATAAGTCTAAGTGCTATTGCTAGCAGTAGCACTTGTTGCTAGTTTAAGATTCCATAATAATGAAATTTATTTTGGAATGAGTAACTGGCTATAAAGAACAATTAACAGTCACCTATACTGATAAATAATTTACTTCCCTTTGTGGATTTTCTTCACAAATTTATTTTAATCTCCCATCCAACTGAACCATGCGTGCCATTATGATGTTCCCCTTTGTTTGCCATTGAATAATCCTCAGTACAATAATAGTATAAGCAGCATGCAAATAGTTATCAACAGTAGACCATCTGTATTGGACAGAAATCTGTGCCTCAATTAGGTGGTCATAAAAAGCAAAACAGATGTGGATGAATCAGCAGAGGAAAAAAGTGATACAGCCTGAACCTGATGTTTGCAGCTCATGGACAGACCTTTTCAATAACTCAAGATGGGTAAATTACACTAATTAACCTTTAAAAATTAGGTATTTCTAAATAATAGGTTTTAAACAATGCCTGTTCTTTTCATTTCTGCTCTTAAGTGTTTTGTTCATGACAAAGCAGTTTTTCATTTCAAGATTCATAAAGATGATTACCCAACTCTTGCTCTGTTCCTTTGCCAATTATTTTACACTATATTTACACTCACCTCTCTGGGAAGGACAAAACTAGAAATAATCATAAAGAGATAGGGTTCAAATAAACTATTCTTATACTAGGAACAATGAATTCAATATTTTCTGTATGCAGACAATGCTATTAACCTACTGTTGGAATATACTGTACCAATCTTACTGGCAGAGGGTAGTAGGTTGCTCTTCGGAAGCACAGAGGTGAGCTATTGCAACAATTCCAAAATGAAAATCTTGTAAAATGGAAGCTTTGTTGACGAAGCTTTTTTGTGTGTAATAGCTGAGCATTGAGCATATCTCAATTTGTAATATGTTTAAGCAGATTATCCCTGTACAACATTTTTCTCCATTTCTACTTAGACTTAGGAGAGATTCAGTGAAAGGCAGTGGCTGAGCTTGTGAACATAGCATTCTGCCTCAATGCCTGCAGTCATGTTAAAATGGGATTCTCTTTAGAGGAAGTTCTTCATATCTTATGGTGTACTTACCTATCATGCCTATGCTGTTTCTCTAAGTATCAGGTGCCATTTTATGGAACAACTCCAAATGGCATTTGTGTCAAGCTTTCAGTGGCTGAAAACCTTGTCTCTGAGGCTTGTACAGCCCTAAGTAATTAATTATAACCATATATTACAATAGTATTATATATTAGTATTATAAATCATATAATTTCCCCATATCGTATTTGATAATGTGCATAGCACTGTTTTTGTGGCTTTTAAGAGTTCAGGAATCAACTTGTAAATATTACAAAATATTCTAAAAACCGAAGTAGGCTTTTAAAAAATATATATTTATATGCCGCCCTTCTCCGGAGACTCAGGGCGGCTTACAGTGCGTTAAGCAATAAGCAATAGCCTTCATACTTTTGTATATTTTTATACAAAATCAGCTTATTGCCCCCACAAACCAGGTCCTCATTTTACCCACCTTAGAAAGGATGGAAGGCTAAGTCAACCTTGAGCCTGGTGAGAATTGAACTCGCAGTAATTGCAGGCAGCTGGATGTTAAATGCTGCCTTAGTAGGAGGCATTAGCCTCCTATGCCACTCAGGCTCCTGAGTGGCTCCTGAGTGGCGCAGGATTTTTTGAATAATCTATTGATTATTCAAATTGGGAAGAATTTGCAATTTGTAGTTCTGCATAGTAATAGACACCCAGGTCTGGCTGAAGGTTTTGCTATTGAAGTGAAGAATAAAATCTGCTCTACCAGGCAAGGTTTGGAAGCTGATAGGGTTGTCAACATGGTATAGCTAAAAAGAAAAACCAAGATGGTAGCCCAAATGGTGCAATTAAAACTCCACCTGCTTATGTGTACTGCAGACATGCATAAAGAACAGCAGTTTCCATAGCACTTACAGACACCTTCTTGATCTTTTGACCATACCCTGTAGACATCCCTCAGCAGCTCAAAATCCACAGCTGAAAAATCCTCCTAGATGTTGGTCATGTCTGAAAATAGCCAATTGGATTAGGTGATATACTGCAGGCCAGAGGCATGTATCAGCTGGTTGTGGTTCTACTTTTCCAGGATCTATCACTTGAAACTACTGTTTCATTCTATTACTACAAGCAAATGTGATCAGGTTACAAGTTTTAATTTAATTGCTCCTAATAGCATTAACTCAGTGCTAGTATTACTTAAGTGGATAATGAAATGTCTGCAAGTAAACTACCAACCTCAGAGCACCAAGAACTCCACATATTAACATAGACGTGCACAAGTCTAATTCAAGATTTAATTTTGCAATTCTGCAGAATATCACAATCATTTATGTTTCAGGTTTATGTATTCATTTCCATTAGTACATCACCATTTTATGACATTTTCATCTACATGTCCCAACAAACTTAGTAGGTGGCTCACTGTATGTTACTATATGTTACTATATAGAACTTGTAGCAATAGAATCTGGAATTTCTGGAGTATGGTGGTGTGCCCGTAATAAATCAAATAAAAATACATTGGTCCCTTGTGTCATTTGATTATTGTTCATTGCAGAGTTAGCCAGATGTTCAGACTGGATTTAGCATTTTGTCCACCTATCAAGTCTTCCCAAGCACTGGGATAGGCCAATGCGAAAGTTTAAAAAGTATTGTCGCAGGATATAAGCTGTTCTGAGTACAGCTGCCTTTTGCAATTGACTGATAGAGAGTTTGTCAATACCGACTGAGCAGCTTGATTCTTGCTAAAGCCATTGTGACACCATTCTCAGCACCTGCCCAGATATGAATGCAAATAAATAGTTCCTTTTTCACTTACTGTTCATGATGGTATCTTCATCCTACTACCAAAGGTGCTTTTCTAAGATCTCCACATGTTATGCACTTAATGTGATATACTTGTATGGGTGTAAACTCTGTATATGTATACATTTGGGAGGGAAATTATGAGAAACCCACCCACCCCCAAGCAATGTCTGAATTCTGGGCTGGGCTAATGACCCAACTGATCTGATCAGACTCCTGTCAGTATCAATTCAACAAAGCACATTGTAGGTGTCATTCAGTTTATAATCTCTCCCAACTTCCTCTCTTTTTTTTTTTTACAACCCTGTAATCCCTTAATTCGGAGTAGAATTGGTAACAACTGGATGGAGTTGAGCATTTACTGGCTGGATGCCCTTCCTCACACCATGCAGAGTTCACAGCACAAGAATAACAAACTCTGTTTCTTTTGTTTTATATTATCTAACTAGATGAACACATCATTTTTGGAAATGTGTTACTTAACTGCATTCTCCCTCAAAACTGACAAGTTTATGCCCATAGTGGTGGTAACACTTTGAAATCTCCCTTATTCAAAAACAACTTACTTTTAATTAAAATCAGCAAAAGGGAAAAATCAACTTGTACCATAATTGAGGGAAGCACATTCTTAGAATTGTTTAGGTCAAGCTCAGTCACACTTGCCATTCTGTAGTCCTACTACACCTGGACTGTAATGTTCAAGATGATCTCTAGATGGGAGCAGAGATGTTTGCTGCCATCTCGTGGTTGTCTAGATTTTTGCAGCCCACTTCTAGCAACCCTAATTCTACTAAAAAAAAAAGCTTTCTATTATATGTCATGCTGCATGTGCTGCTTAAGAACTGGCTAATGGTAGGGTTGGTCCAGTGGGAGCTGTGTGTGTGTGTGTTCTCTCTTTGACAAGCATAATTTTATTTATTTATTTAAAATCTGCTTACCTCTTAAGTTTTTATTCTAAATTATTTGCTTAGCATTTAGGAATGAAAACTACTCAGTGGTAGTACAGTTCCTTAATTAAAATCAAACAAAGAGATCACTTATGTTTATTGAGGGAAAAAAATCTATTACTGTTCTTAACAATGTTAGACAGAATACTGAATGGTTCAAATTTCCCAAGCCACTCATATTTCCTGCTGATATGAGGGCTGTTCAAATAGGCACTTCACTTTTGGGTTTATTTATTAAAATCCTGCACTCAGCTATAGAAAATTAGTCTCCTAGAGATGAACCACTCCTTTCCCTGAAGAACTGACTGCAAAGCAGATATTCCAGAATTAGACAACAACATAAGACCAATCAGTATGTTAGATTACCCATCGGGAATGCTTCAGTATTAAAATAGAATTTTTAAAAATACTATTTTTAAACAGCACGAATTGTTAAGATTTCAAATGGCTTTTACAAAATAAAACAATGTGGTCATTTATTTATTAGTTTGTTTATGAAATGTATAGGCATCCTGATCCATCATTACTGTGGGCAGTTTACAAAATAGAACAAAGAGCAAGAATGCAAGCCAGACAGATTTATATAAGGTTATGGACAGTTATTCTATTAGGAATGAAAGATGTTATAAAAACAGACATTAACAACAACCAAAACAGTACTAATGGCTCTTTGAAGCTGTACACACAGATAACTGCAAAACATGGAAGGAAGCTGACTTTACTCCTTTGTAAACATGTCCTATCCTGTAGTTTAGGCTGTGAAATTCTAGTGTTCTTCCTATTCTGTTAATACAGATGAGGACCACCCCTTCCATTCTCAGGCATCAAAGCACACACTTGAAGAGGGCAAGAATAATTATCCTCTTCCCTTGGATACTCATTTTATAAGCATTGAATCACTTGTATAGATTCAAATAAAGGGTGCTACTATTGTGTGTAAAATGAAGAACGTTTTAATACACTCCAGTTATAATTCACAGCATCTAATTCACAGGCCCGTGAGATTATGACATAGAGAAAAAAAAACCTACAGCTCTATGGTTTGAAATAATATGAAGTGTGGAGGAGGTATATATCTTAAATCATGGCAGGCAGAATCCCTTTGTGTGTGAAAAAATTATTGCTCAATATATGTTACAACTGCTTGAATTTACACAGAAGAATAAAGAGTAACGCTAAACCTTTTAGATGGCTCTTTGTGGGATCTTGCTACTAGACAAAAGCTCTAATGGCAATGTATATATGTGGATCTACTGCTGAGAACCCAATTATGTTTTGAGAAATGTAATTTTCATATGTATCCATCATCTTCAGGAGTAGAGCATGGATGATATGGGAGTTTTGGATCCAAATATAAAATTCTATATATTTTCTATATATTAAGGGAGCCACAGAATGTTAGTCATTCATGACCACCTAGAACAAGGGTGTCAAACTCGCGGGCCGCGGGGACCAGATGCATCATATACTGGCCCCAGCCCCACCTGGTTTAGCGAAGGGGGGAAAAGTCCCTGTACGTCACGTGACACCACCATGACGACGTGAGTGTGACACCCCTGACCTAGGTCAGGCAAAATACATTTTTTTTAAAAAAAGATCTGATAGTTGAGACATCCTTCACTCCCATCCCTCTGCAGACTGCAAGTTTCACTTTCTTCTTTCCTCCAAATTTATTATCCAAATTATCATTTAAAATTTGAAATACATTAGCTGATTGGCTCAGAGTCAACTGTGATTAATCACTATCACTGTGCGCTTTCTCTGAATTCCATTAAAACCTGTCACATCTGTGTAACATTTTGTTTTCTCTTTTTTTCTATTCAGTTTTGTTCTTCAATATTTTTATTTAGTGCTTTATAATGTATTTCGGTTAAACTGAATTGCATTAGACAATCATAATTGTATCAAAACTTCCAAAGAAACAGTAGCATTATTTAATCAAGATAGAATGTAAGCCAATGGAAACTCTCATAGCCCCTTGAGGACAACATTCCATAGCCGGGGTAGCCCTACATGTAAATTAGCTCCTTATAAAAATGGACCATTCCTCCAAATGTTATGGCATCCAAAGTAGCAGCTGTTTTACAGATTTTAGTCTACTGGCCAGATAAGTGGAATTCAATACTCCTTCAAATATTTTGATTGTAACTGATAATATGCATCAGTATGTTTGAAAAGCAGAGATTTAACGTTATCCTAAAACCCGGGCTTGTTTAAATCATTTACTTGTATTTCAAATTAATTGGAATGCATTTCAATTACAACCATATACAGGTAGTCCTTGACTTACAACAGTTCAATTAGTGACCATTCAAAGTTACAATGGCACTGAAAAAAGTGACTTATCACTGTTTTTCACATTGTAGCATCCCCATGATCAAAATTCAGATGCTTGGCAACTGGTTCATATTTATGACAATTGCAGTTTCCTGGGCTCATGTAATCAGCTTCTGCTCCCTTCTGACAAGCAAAGTCAATATGGAATCCACATTCACTTAACAACCATGTGACTAACTTAACAAACACAATGATTCACTTTAACAACTGTGGCATGAAAAGTTGTAAAATGAAGCAAAACTCACTTAACAAATTTCACTTAGCAGCATAAATTTTGCTCATAACTCGAGGACTGCCTGTAACACATTTATAACATGTTTAACCTGGAGTTTGCCAGACCAAGTATTAATAAGATCAGCTATATTTTTCTACTATAGTCACAGCTATTCAGTCAAGAAGGTAACATGTGCAATGGTAAAACATCTAGGCACCACTGATTTGGGCTAGAAATGTTTGTTATCATATAAAGACTGTCCTAAAATGCAAATAGATGTCAAGCTTTTGGACAGTGAATACCACAAGCAGTAAATAATTCCAAGAGAACGAAACAGCAATAGTTATCGTCCTGAACAACACACTCCAGTTGAGTTTGATTCCAGGTGTCATGTTTTCTTTTTCTTAGCTTTCTAATCTAGCATATAGTCCTGACATGTCCTGATAGTCTCCTGTAAAGATTCATCTCTGATTATTTATTGATTGGGAGCTTAATCAGTTAACTTGTTATATCTATGAATGGCATTTAGCCTCCAAACTTGCAACAAAAGCTGTGGGGGACAGGGAATTCAGTAATTAGAGAAATGCGTAAGAGGATGAGGTATCACCTTGGGTATATTGCACCCAAAAAGTCTAAGTCTTTAAGCTTACGAAGCAACACCTTGAACTTAGCCTGGAAGTAAGTTGATTAAAGAGCTGCTATACTAGCTGTGATTATTATCCATTCGACCCTATAGAGATCAGATGGAACTAACAAAACAGATGCCACAACTATAAGCATGCTTGCCTCAGAAACTCTCCCAGTTGAATTATTTCCCTTTGTGCAAATAATTATTTGCCCTTTTTCGCTCTAAATGGAAAACACTAAAGACAAAGAGAAACTTGGTGTTTGCGATGGGGAGGGATATTTTTTTTCCAATCTTGTATAATTGTAACATACCTGAATGCACTAGTTACAAGCCACTGATATATGGCATGCTTTATTTTACTGAAATCTGAAAGAAGAATAAAAGGCACACTTTGGAGACGGCAAGATGGGTCAGTACTCCCCTCTGTAATCAATTGTTGAAGAAAAAAACACATTTTACATGGCAGTTCATAATGAAAGTAGTTTTCATTGAAGTTTGAATGTGGTAACTTCAACATTAGTCCTTCAAAGATGTTTTGGGGTCAATCTCATTCCCCTCAATCAGGTCCACCTGCAGGAAATACGGGAAAATAATTTACTCAAAATCCTCCAGTGCTTTGGGAGAAACAATTTTTTTGGGAAAAGCACTTAATGTTTTTTACTTACCGTATTTTTTGGAGTATAAGACGCACATTTTCCTCCCCTAAAAGTGGGTGGAAATGTCTGTGCGTGTTATACAGTGAATGTTGCCAAAGCCCCGCCCAACCACCGGCCCCCACCCTTTGGCCATTTTTGGCCTCTGTGTGTCACATTTTCGGCCTCTGAATGCTCCATTTTAGACCCATTCCAGGCTGCAGGGATCACCACAGCACATTGCCACCAATCGCCGCCCCCATGGGTTGCGTTTTCAGCCTCTGAACACCCCATTTTGGGCCTCCGCGCATCACATTTTGGGCCTCAGCGCATTGCGTTTTCGGCCTCTGCACAACCCATTTTTGGCCTCCGTGCATTGCATTTTCGGCTGGTTCGAGGTGGTGGGTATCGGTGCCTGGAATGGGCTGAAAACACGACATGCAGAGGCCATAAATGGGGCGTGCAAAGGCCAAAAATGCAACACACGGAGGCAGCGATCGGCAATGTGCTGTGGCGACCCCCGCAGCCTGGAACGGATTTAAAATGGAGCATGCAAAAACACAACACGCGGAGGCCAAAAAGGTGATGTGTAGAGGTGGTGATGGGCTGTGGTGATCCCCGCAGCCTTGAACAGCTGATTGGTGGTATTCCTAGAGGCCGATCCAACTGCTAATCAGATGCTCATGCTGAATCAGGCTGCAATAATGTGTTGAAGCTGACCAGTCTGTTTGCTGCTTGCTGCAAGAAAGCTAGCCAGATGAATACCAATGGATGCTGGTAGGCAGAGGCAGAATTTTTCTTTCTTGTTTTCCTCCCCAAAAACTAATGTGTGTCTTATACTCCGGAGTTTCTTATACTCCAAAAAATATGGTACTTACTCTAAGTTTGGTATAATACCTATCATAGCATTCTGGGGAGGAGGAAAAGAATATTGTTCCATTATGTATTGAGAAATGTGATATGAAAACAATAGGCCAAAGACTGAGCACAATTCTACTGGCAGGAAGGTGAGGGATTAAGTAGGTAATGGTGAAATTTATATTCTGGCTCTTTATGAAGACCTCAGAATGTAACTGTCCCTTTTCCTTCTTTCATTACTGGTCTCCCAGACAAGTGTATACCTTATCTGTAGAAACCTTATTCACAACAAACTGAGAGCACTCAGTCTTAAGATTTCAAAAAAAAAAAACAGTCAGAGTGAGCAATCATTGGCTGGGATGACTATTGGCATCATTTGATTGAGCAGGGTTGAGTATACCTTGGTGAGTACTGCTTCTCTTAAAATGATGTATGAATTTCATACAGAATAGGCTATTAGTGAATGAAGAAATGAAGAAATTTCTTACAGATGGTCTCTTCCTCTCCACTAGGAGAATCCTCATCTCTTTAAGGGTACCATGAACATTTCATAGTTACAAGTCTTTGTTTTTCTTCATTTATTTTGTAGCTTTGTGAAATAAACAGTCACATTCATTTTCAGTGTTACATTTTCAGTAACACTCCTTGCCAGAATTATATTTCAGCAGAAATTAGTTTGTTCCATCAGCATAGCACCCAAAACATAAAAACAAAATATATTTTTTTCTACTAAAAATTCCCCAGATCCACCTTCCCATTAATGGAAAAGAGATATTTATAATTCTATTTCCAAAATATACTTCATTTTTCTAGATGTCTAGATAAGTAATAGTTTACTTAATCCAAGTTTCCAATAAGAAATAGATAAATCCATGTGCATATTTAGTTTCCACCATAAAAGCTAGATAAAGAGTACTCAATCTAAAAAGGTTAAATATGCATGAAAGCATAATGAAGTCTCATTGCCATAATCAGAGAAACTGATTTACCACTTTGGGCCTTCCTTCATTTGTTTTTCTCAGCAATGTTTGTTTGAGTGCATTGATCTTCTCATCAAGTTCAGCCAGAGTATAGTTCTGCCATTCAGAAAAAGACAGGAGCTTAGTATCATGAATTAGTAACAAAAACATTTAAATTAAGAAATAATTTGAGAGCATGCATGGAGTTAATATTCTGGAGAAAGGATGAACAACATATTTACAATCTTCCACACCAGTTTCAAAGCTTCCTTAATTTAAAGAATATCATGGTCTGGAATCAAAGATTACTTTGGTGGCAACAGTCATTTAAACTTAGATTTCAAACCGTAATATGCATCCTGATTTTATATAGTGGTCTTCAGCTAACATTAAATCTAATTTTTAAAAAGTGAGCTCCAATTAAAAGTAACAATAGCTCTGAAGCTACCGTTAGATGTATGTGTGAGAGTCACATGGGTGTCAAATCTGTCAAAACTTTGGATTCAATTACAAAAAGGTGCATCTGAATAGAAATTTAGCACCTGCCCACAACTTTTTAAAGTAGCCACATTTTGTCAGGATTACATGGCAGTTAAAGAAAGCAGCTACAAATCTTGAGGCAGGGGAAACAGCTTTAAAAGGTACAGGCACTACATCCACGCTTCTTTATGTTGCAATAATTTTCCAAATATTGCATAGCTCTAATGAATACAAAGTTAATTCCTGACTTAAATACAAATGGCTATAGCAGGAAAATCTCCATGATAATTTAAAATGTTTAGCATTAGAACACAGAGAGAAAAAGACTTCGTCAGTTAAAAGTTTTCAAATTATTAATGAGCTGTTAAACAAAATGCTGACCTTATAAATTGAAAGCCAATCTTAGAAAAAGAGTAGTTCGAAGAACATTATTTCAATAAAAACTGCTTTAGTCAGATTCAGATTTGTGTGGAATCCATGAAACTGCTAATGAATGCTTCAGAAATAACATGGAAAAAGTTCTTCAGGGTATATGGGAACAGCCACATAATCCCATCTGTTGCTCTTTAAAGCACCTTTCCTGTAATGCTGCATGATCTAAAGCACCTTTTCACCTTCATTGAATCACTGAATCCTCCTGGTAAGGTTTTCACACAAACAGGCAATTGCAAAATGTTGCTTTTTATGTAAATTGGTTGTGAGTTGGCATGAGAAGTGTCCCTATCAGCACTAATGGCACCTGGAAAATTGGTACAACTGCTGTTTAATTAAATCAGCAATCTGAGAACCAAATTTAAATATCCCTGACAAGGAAGTTTTTAACTCTGGCCACATTGCTGTTCAAAGCTTAGAATTGCTAAGCCAGTCAAGCAAATTTTACTCTGATGTTAATTTTGCAGGAAGACAAACTAGAATAAGCATGTAACCCTTTGGGTAATAGACAGAAAATAAGGCATTCTGAATAAATTCCTTGGTGGGGCAGCAGACTAAAGTGCTGTTAACTAGCACCAGCTGCCTGCAATTACTGCAAGTTCGAATCTCACCAGGCTCAAGGTTGACTCAGCCTTCCATCCTTCCAAGGTAGGTAAAATGAGGACCCGGATTGTGGGGGCAATAAGCTGACTTTGTATTAAAAAAAGAACACCGCTTAGGGGGGGCCGAAAGCCCTACTAAGCAGGTATATACAAAAGTATGAAGGCTATTGCTTAACACATTGCAAGCCGCCCTGAGTCTCCGGAGAAGGGCAGCATATAAATCGAACCAATAAATAAATAAATAAATAAAAATTAAAGGTACACTCTCCATTTCATGGATTAGGGAAGCATCTTAAATTTGTAACTGTAAGCACATATAAATGTAACAAGTAGACTCACTTGATTTTGTTGAATTTTTCTTTTTTTCATAGACAAATTCTGTTAAAATTCAAATATGTTATATATTATTACCAATTGTACCGTAATTGTAATAAAAAGTAACTATCCTTTTCATTTAGAAAGACCTACATTTTTATGAATGGGAATTACTGAGCAGAAATTTTTTCTCTCTCATGTAAGCCCTCTTAAGTTTTTCTAGGGTGCATGTTCATCTCCCATCAGATAAGGAGCAAAGTGCTTCTACTATGCAAGTTATCATTGTTATTCTAATCTTTCTGAAAGGATTCAATGCATGTTGCTCAGTCTTATCTCTCTTTCTCTCTCTACCCCCCTCCCCACTTTTCTGTAAAAAAAAAAGCAAAATGGAGAAAAAGATTTCTGTTTAATGTGTTAATTTTTTTAACTGTTAACTCCCTTTAACTGAACTGGAGTGTTGGTTTTTAACTAGAAAGAGGACTCAAATAGGGACTCTGTATTACATGTGTGGTACATGTGTAGCCGTTTGATAGATCAGCTCTTAAGAGAAAATCTTCACAGCTATATGAGAGGAAAACACTCTGAACACTTTTAAAAAGCTAATCAATCTTATTGAAACACCACCCCATGAATTTCCCAGTGTGTACACAGAATTCCTGTGTCTGCTAATAGCCCAATTGACCTTGATGGAAATCACCATGCAGAGCTATCACTTCAGATGAACTGAACAAGGCTGAACTGAACTGAACTGAACAAACAGAGTTTTGAAAACTCTGGACCCAAATATACACATCCCCATTCAAGACATTTAGAACAAGGTACCAAGACTTAATAACTCTACTTACCACAGACTGAAAATATTCAGGAGACATCCCTTCCAATTCAAGAATTTTATCTTCAAGCTTTTTTATCCTCTGATAAATATCTTTTGGCACTGGTCCACCTACAGTGAAGCATTATAAAGGAAAACCATCAAAAATATATCATGACTAGGACAACTTTAAAAATAAAAACGGAAGGTTTCAGAGGAGGATTAACCTTCCAACCAAGATATGAGGATAAAAGAGTGAATAAAGGAGAGAGAGACAGGGCCCAAAAGAATAATATTCTAATGCAATAAATTGCTGGGACATCATAAAGTTTTCTTGACAATTCTTTACATACATGGATGAGAGGTTCCAAATATAGCTGTGAACCCACCCTGAAAATTAAAAAGGTCTAATTTCTTCATGTTATTTTTCTAAAGATATAATTTTCCACTTTCTGTTCCACAAAGCAGAAATATTAAAGTGGCTAGATCACTGGAGGTTCTTGCACAATGACACTAAATGCAGGAATTTTATTTTATTTTTATTTTGATTATGGTCTTCTTTGTGACAAGCTTATTGCTATATTGTGTGTGTATATATAGTACCTTAAAGCCTAATGCTGGGGAAGATTGAGGGCAAAAGAAGAAAGGGACAACAGAGAATGAGGTGGCTGGATGGAGTCACTGAAGCAGTAGGCATGAGTTTAAATGGACTCCAGAGGATGGTAGAGGACAGGAAGGCCTGGAGGAATGTTGTCCATGGGGTCGCGATGGGTCGGACATGACTTCGCAACTAACAACAGTACCTTAATATTTTATACAAATGCTGTCTTGATAATCATAATTTGCCAAAATGCATCGATTAAATTTTATAGATTATCTCCAAGTTTCAATGTAGATTTCTATAATAAGTTTATGAATTAAATATTTTTATATTTCATTAAAACAGCTCAATAGCAATGTTATCCATTCAGCCAAAAAAAAAAAAAGAGTCAAATGCACTATAACCAGACCAGGCTGTCCCTTGGCAAAGTAGTGAAGAATATAATGGGAGGTCAAACAAGGGGTGGGGGGAATCAAGATCTTAAAAATCTTTGTGTCCATACAGTGAAACTACTCCAAATAACTAGTTTTAAAAAGTCACTTTTCACAAGATTAAAATAGGGAAGAAAAAACAAGATAATAGTTACTATATTCAATAATTTAAAGGTCATTTAGTTCAACAGATATTAACCTATTTATCACTATCAGGCCACCAGCTAGAAAGCAGTGTGATGAATTGGACATTATGCTTACTATGAAAACTCTGAATAATTGCTGAAACTCATGGTGGGGAAAAAGTTGATCAAAATAGAGAATGGACGTTGTCTTACCTGAACGTCCTTTTTCGGGGCACTGCGGCTCCACTCCATCTGTGGGTTGATCCTCTTCTCTGACAGCAACTGAGAGAACTTAAAATCGATTAGCTCCCACTCCGTGCTCTAGCCACGCCTCCCCTTAATCCCCAGTCTTGAACGAAGACTCAGCACCAAGGAAACAACAAACTTTATTCAGACCAAAAACTCAACCAACAACCAACAACAGCAGGACGCCAATCGCAACGAAAAAGGGAGGGAATGGAGTGGAGCCGCAGTGCCCCGAAAAAGGACGTTCAGGTAAGACAACGTCCATTTTCCAGAGCACTGCGGCTCCACTCCATCTGTGGGACATACCCAAGCTCAAACCACAGGGCCGGGAGGCGGACTGCTCCCCCCCGAAGACCCCGGCACAACGCTCTGTAAGACCCTCCTGCCAAACGAAGCATCAGCCGAAGCGTAAGAGTCAATCCGATAGTGCCGTATAAACGGCGACAACGAAGTCCAAGTGGCAGCCCGGCAAATGTCCAACACCGACGCCTGCGTCGACCAAGCCGCAGAAGTAGCGGCACTCCGCGTCGAATGAGGCAAAATCCGCGACGGAGGAGTCCTCGCCTGTCGTTCGTAAGCGGACGCTATACAAGCCTTAATCCACCGACCCACCGTGGCCGAGGAAACTTTCTGACCCAGGGAGGCCGGGTGAAACGACACGAGAAGGGCCTCCGACTTCCGAAAGGCCGCCGTCCTGCGGATATACCGACGTAAGGCCCTACGAACGTCCAGAGTATGCCAAAGGGCCTCGCGCTGATGCCGAGGTGAAGGACAAAAATCCGGCAAAACGATCTCCTGCGCGCGATGAAACCACGAGTTCACCTTGGGTGTAAATGCTGGATCCAAACGAAGCACAACCGTATTAGGACGAAAGATGCACAAGTCCTCCCTGACCGACAACGCGGCAAGCTCCGAAATCCTCCGCGCCGACGTGATCGCCAGAAGGAAGGCCACTTTAAAGGAGAGAAACTTAAGCGAAACCGACCCCAACGGTTCAAAGGGCGCAACGGTAAGCGCCTGTAAAACCAACTGCAAATCCCAAGTGGGATAACGGTGGACCACCACCGGACGCAAATTCCGAGCGCCATGAAGAAACCCCCGGATCCAGGGATGATGCGCCAACGACTGGAAATGAGGAACTGAAATCACAGTCGACAGAGCCGCCACCTGGCGACGCAACGTAGCCGGGGCGAGTCCCCGCTCAAACCCCGCCTGAAGGAAACCAAGTACATCCTGCACCGACGCCGACGTGGGATCCACGTGACTCTCAGCAGCCCAACGGCAAAACGCCCGCCAAGACGCCTCATAAATCCGCGTTGTCGACGGTCGACGAGCCGCCTGGATAATGCCGATGACAGGATCCGGAAGCCTGCCCTTCCTCAGGAGGAGCCGCTCAAATCCCAGACGGCCAACTGGAGCCACTGCGGCTCGGGGTGAGAGATGGCCCCTTGGCGCAGGGCAATCCTGTGAGGGGGAATCACCCACGGTTCGGAAACCGATAGCTCCACTAGGTCCGGGAACCAGGGCCGGCGAGGCCAGAATGGGGCCACAAGCAACACCCTCGCCCGTTCCGCTATGATCTTCCGGACGACCTGCTGTATCAACGTTACCGGAGGATAGGCGTACAGCAGGCCCGCAGGCCAGCGGCAACGCAGAGCGTCTGTGTCTTCGGCCAGCGGCGAAGGATAACGGGAGATGAACCGAGGAAGCTGGGCGTTGGCGCGAGTGGCGAAGAGATCTATCACCGGATCCCCGAAACGGAGAGTCAGTTCTCGAAAGAGACGAGGATGAAGCTGCCACTCCGCCTGGTCGATGACCTCCCTGCTGAGCCAATCTGCCTGGACGTTTGCTGTGCCGGAAATGTGGTCCGCCCGAATCGATAACAGGTTCCGCTCCGCCCAGCTGAACAGCCTCTCCGACTCGAACATCAGGCTCCGGGACCGGGTACCGCCTTCCCGGTTCACGTGCGCCTTGGCCGACGTGTTGTCCGTGAGGACCAAAACGTGCCGCCCCCGAATCTCCGCCTTGAAATGACGAAGAGCGAGCCTGATCGCCCGCAATTCCAGCAGATTGATGCTCAGGGCACTCTCGGTCAGGGTCCAGACACCCTGAGCCACCCGATTGGACAAGTGGGCACCCCAGCCGTGAAGGCTGGCGTCCGTGGTCAGGACCACCCGGTCCAGGCCCAGGAAGTGACAACCTTTCCGAATGGCCGCCGATCTCCACCAACGCAGCGACAGCCTGACCTGGGGGGGAACAGGAACCTTCCTCAACGAGCTGGCTCGCCCCGTCCGTTGAAAGGGGAGGAGAAGCCACTGCAGCGGCCGCGAATGACGTCTCGCCCAAGGAACGATCTGGTAACAGGAGACGAACTTCCCCAACAGTCTCGACAGGGTCAACAATGGCACCGACCTCTGAGAGATCACCTGGTCCAGCAACAGTGAGATGTCCCTCACTCTGTCCGGAGACAAAAACACCTGTCCTAGCGCAGAGTCTATTATGGCGCCCAGATGCAGAATCGACGTAGACGGAATGAAGTGACTTTTTTCCACGTTGATCGTGAACCCATGCGCCCTGAACGCCTTCAAGACCAGGTCCATGTCCTGAACCGCCCGGACTCGAGACGACGACAGCACCAGCACATCGTCCAGGTAACACAGAGTCCGCACCGGAACCGAGCTGAGCGAAGCCGACACCACCGCAACCAACTTGGTGAACGTCCGCGGGGCGGAGGAGAGCCCGAACGGCATCGCACAATATTGGTAATGCTTGCCCGCAAACTCGAAGCGCAGAAACCGCCGATGTGCCGGGTGGACGGGAACATGGAGATACGCCTCCCGAAGATCCACGGACTGGAGGAGATCCCCCCGCCGCACCGAAGCAAGAATAGAACGCAGAGAGTGCATCTTGAAACGGCGATAACGCACTGCCAGGTTCAACTGTTTCAAGTTGAGGATTCCCCGGACTCCGCCTGAACTTTTGGGAACCAAAAACAGAACTGAATAGAATCCGGTCCCCCACTGATCCCGAGGCACCGGTTCTATCGCCTCTATCTCCAACAGGTGCGAGATCTCCTCCAGCATCAACTTGCGACGTTCGCTTGTCAACGGAACAGGACAACGGAGGAAACGCCCGGGGGGACGATCCAAGAATTCGATCGACAACCCCTCCGCAACAGTGCGCCGTACCCACAGGTCCGATGTCGACAACTCCCACTGATTCCGGAAGAGCCGAAGACGACCGCCGACCGGCCCTGCCGGCGGTGAGTCATTTGCCCCGACGGAAAGGTTTGGGGCCGGTTCCCCTGAACGGCCGAGTCGAAGACGCCTGCCTTCCACCTCTCTCACGGAATCCACGTCTCCCGGGGAACCGATCAGCCGCTGGGAATGGCTGACGATAACTGGGGGACCCGCCGGTCCCGGGATACTGACGAAAGGGCTGGCGAAAGGAATAGGGCGTGAAACGTCTATCTCGTTTGTGAGAAGACGACGGCATAACTTTCCTTTTATCCTTGTCCTCCACAAGGACCGGATCCAGAGCAGCCCCAAAAAGCGCCGGTGCCTTGTACGGAGCCGCTGCCAGCTTCCATTTCGTCTTAACATCCGCCTTCCAAGGCTTCAACCAAAACAAACGGCGAGACGTGACAGAGGCCGCCAGAGCCCTGGAAGCAAATTTGACCGAGCTCAGAGAAGCGTCCGCCGAATACTCCGTGGCCGCGATAATCTTATTAACATCGTGGTGCAAACGTCTCTCCTCCGGAGGAAGGCGTTCCTGCAGCTGCCTCAGCCAGATTAGTGAGGCCCTGTTGAAGAACGATGTCGCCGTAGCCGAACGGACGGCCCAAGCTACCGCCTGATGCGCCTTACGGAAAGCCAACTCGGTGCGTCTTTCCTCCGCCTTCAAACCCTCCAGGGGATCCCCCGACACCAACGACTGCGAAGTCAGTGCCGCCACTGGGGCATCCACCACCGGTAGTTCCAGCAGAGCGTCCAACTCGGGCGCTGAACAAAACAACTTTTTGTCCAAGTTCGTGGGCGCAGTCGAGGAACCCGGCTGGCTCCACGGAGCCTGCAGGACATCCGTAAACAGTTGAGGGCACGGCACAAACTCCTTCTCCATCTTGGTCTGCTTGAACAAGGCATCATGTGGCCCAACCTCAGACTGTGAAGGTGGAGGTTGAGCCCCCACCGATCCCAAGTTAGTAGTCAGGCGCGCTTTGTGCAGCAAGGATTTAAACAGAGCCGGTCGGAACAGACCCGTAAAGGCGGGCGAATCCGGTAGTAGACCTTCGTCCTCCGAAAACTCGTCGTCAGGATAATCCTCCTCACGATCAGACTCCTCTGAAGATTCCGTCTCGGGCTGCACAGGCTCACGGGATCTGCGAGCAACAGGAGCCACCGGAAACGACTGGGAAGGTCCCGGAACAGAAGCCTGAGCCGCAGTCTGCGCGCTTGCCGCCATGATAGAAGCTAAAGCCGTAGACAGCACCATCTGGAAGTCAAATTGTGGTCCCACGCCAGGCTGTGCCACCGTTCTCAGCCCAGCAGCTGTGGGTGTGAACGTAGCGGGGGAAGGCTGACGGCCTCGGTTATGGTCAACGTCCAATCCCACCCGGGAGACATCCGGCAGAGATTGAGAGATGCCCCTGGAAAGTGACAGAGGAGCAGACGAGACCTTCCCTGATAGGGTCTGCGCCTGACCAGACGGACTACCTGGAGAGGCTCCTTCCACGTGGGAAGCTGGCGTAGCCGCAGCCATTTTAGCTCTCTCCCACTGCCTCTCCAAAGCCTTGTGCCTTCTGAGTGCGTCCTTCTCCCCTGAAGAGGACGCCCTGGAATGGTGGGATTTACGGCTCCTCTTGCCCGAAGGTTTTTTGGCAAGTTTGGGAGGCCGAACCGGGCTAGGCTCCCGTTCCAAATCTGAGGAACATGAGGAATCAGCCATTCTGCAAAACGCCAGGCAACCGCCTTTTTTTTTAAATATATGTAATTTATGCAAATTTATTAATATATGCAAATTATATGCAAATTTTTGATAATATATGCAAATTTATTAATATATGCAAATTATATGCAAATTTGATAATATGCAAATTTATTAATATATGCAAATTTATTAATATATGCAAATTTGATAATATATGCAAATTTGATAATATATGCAAATGAAATGCAAATTTTTTGCAAATTACACAATTTGTGCCAAGCAAGATATATATGCAGCTGGGTAACACCAAACTACCCTGGCACAACCACACCAACTGCAAGGCTGTAGAAGTTGGGGCCAAAGAGCACCCCCCCCCTACTTGCAGCCAAAGCCTGACACAAGGAATTTGATGCACAGAAACGACCCCAGGCAGTAGGGGAGAAGTTTCGCGCCCAAGTGTCCCCAGCCGTTAAGATCAGGCCACGGCACAGGGGAGAGATGGAACCTGCAGTTGGCCCTTAAATGGGACAAGGAGGGAGGGAAGAAAGGCAAGCCCTCACTTGCAAAGCCAGGCTTACAAGCAGAGCGCCCAAGGCAAACTCCCCCCGGCAAATCTGTTGTGGTACTACAAGCAAACAAAATGGCGGGCGGCCACGTTGCAACAAAATGGCGCCCGCCGCTTACTCAGCCTCCCACGTGCAGTTGTCCTGAATCGGCTGTGAGCAAAGGCAGCCGCACAAAGCCGACTTCAAACAGGCGGTCCTCCTCGCCTGCACTCGATCGTCCCTTTAGCGAAGCAGAACTAGGAGGGAGAGAGAAGGCAGCGCCGCCCGCAGAGCCCTGCCGGGACGGTCGCTGCAATAGCCGCCGATCACCTGGGACTCGCCTCGGCTGTGCAGCCGCCCAGGGAAAAACGGCGCCGCCCGCAGAGCCCTGACGGGACGGCCGCCGTGCCTGCCTCCGCTCCCCTCGCAGATGGTAAAAGGCGGGGGAGCGATCCGAAAGGGAAGGTGGCAGCCGCCGACCTTCCCCCTGACTTCCACGAGCCGGATCCGCCCCAAGGGGTCGGAATCCGGCGGCTGGAGGCGCCCACAGCGCCTAAGCTCCGCGTGACCAGGCACCCCAGGCACAACGCGGGCAGAACCAGCGAGCAGGCAAACCAAGAAACCAGGAAAGGAGAAAAAACCAAACAAAAATCAAAACCAACTAAGCCCCAAGCTCCACCGAAAAGAAACTACTCAAAAGAAATTAAAGAAACCTAACGCCCAAAGATCCAGAGCACGGAGCCAAATATTTTCCACCTCAGTCTGTCAGCAACTGAGAGAAAGACTGGGGATTAAGGGGAGGCGTGGCTAGAGCACGGAGTGGGAGCTAATCGATTTTAAGTTCTCTCAGTTGCTGTCAGAGAAGAGGATCAACCCACAGATGGAGTGGAGCCGCAGTGCTCTGGAAAAGAAATGTATGATACGATGCTGTACATCAATACATTTATGTCTACTCAGATTTTACAACTCTAATCCATTTCAATCTTTGTCTCAGTAAAAATTCTATGGTACAAAAGTAAGAGACACAGCACGGAATTACATTTTTGCTGGCTGTTGCTGAAAAACATTACAGTTTAGAATTCAGCTATAAACTCATTCTACTAACCTGTTTGTAACCTTAAATGTGCTTCAATGTTCTGTAGTCTCTCTTCTATTGCTTGATTTCCACAATCATGAGAATGAGTGTTGGAATTATGACTGGAAACCTGGGCATCTTGATTTCTAGTTTGAGGTCCATAAGTATTTATAACTCGAGAAACTAGGATTTTTAAAAGTACAAAGTTAATATTTCGCCAAATAACAGGACTGAGCAAGTCCATCTGTTCAGAGCCCTTTAGCTGAAAGACCCATTAGATTAAATGGAACTTATTCCCAATATTATATCCTGACAAAAGCTATCAACCTTAGGCATAGCTATCTCCTGTTTAAAGTATATGTGACTATTTTTTTTACAATGGTCAGTGAGAGGTATTTTATCTAGATTGTCTATTTTCTTTTTTAAAAAATTAAACATTCCTGTTTCTTGTATAATTCATGCTCAGAAATATTGCTACATTTCAAAAAATAAGTTTGTCAAAATATCAGTTATACTATACATTTTTCTATATGCCAATTATAGCCAGTATGTAGAAACGTATTTTCAGTATGATAAAGTCACAACTATTTAGGAATAAGGCTAATGGAAGCTTTGTTTTATCATAATTTACAAATTTACATTTGCTAAATGATAAGGTATCATTTATACATGACAGTGGTTAGGTTCACCAAGATGCTAAACCAAAATAAAATAGATATATGCAATGGCTTAGCACAATGTGAATCCAACCTAAGTGTTTTGAATTACATGTCAACCCTCAAAGCAGCTTCAGAACTGAAAAAACTTCTCGGATGAGAAGCAAAATGTCTTGAAGGAAAAACAAAGGAAGTCCAGTTGCCTTTTGAAAACATAACTAGCAAATGCTACAGCAGATAGCTCACAAAAATTAAATGGCAGTTTTACTTAACACTGTCTGGACAATTTCTTCATGGTAGAATAGTAATAAAAATGTTACTGTCTGAACTTTTCATATCCTTTATTTAAAGCAGCAAGCCACTTTATTATTTAATTAAAATTTTCTATCTCATTTTTCTTCTGTGAGTTTAAGATGGTTGATTTAATGTTACTGTTTATTAACAGGAATTAAATGAGTTAGTCAAATATCATGACCACAATATACAATAAAGGTCAAATACAATAAAACAGTTACAATACAGAAAGAGAGAAAGATTTTAAAAATAACGAAGATTTTTTAAAAAGTATAGTCTCAAAATGGAAAATTTGAATTAATCAATAGAAATGGAGGAGAGTTTTGACTCTCTCCCAAACAATTTATATGACCCATGATCATCAGCTAAAATGCTCACAGCTTGATTATTTATTTGTTAAATTTGTTCTAAAGCAAGAATTTAAATTCAGCAAAAGTTAGTTGCTGTACTTAAATCTGCAGTCTTAGAATCT
Organism: Ptyas mucosa; assembly: GCA_012654045.1. Classification (NCBI taxonomy): domain Eukaryota; kingdom Metazoa; phylum Chordata; class Lepidosauria; order Squamata; family Colubridae; genus Ptyas; species Ptyas mucosa. The sequence continues at coordinate 52,117,420 of WNWU01000001.1, forward strand.
CTTCGATTATTCAACACTTCCTCCATGAACTTTTCCAGTATTTCTTTCTGCACACATTTATTATGAAGATATAAGTCTATTGAAGCGGAAAAATGGCTTGCTATTGGCTTATCAAATTAACAGCATCTAAGATAAACACTTAACAACAGTGATTTGTTTTGAAATACATAAAGAAAGGAAGATGAACATTTACAGAATACAATGAAATTAGTTCAAAAATATATTTAATGAAACTGAAGAGGCTTCTCTTGCCTTTTATTAATTAGCTCTTAGAAAAGTAGTCAGAGAAAGATATAATAGTACTTACCCTTCACGTGACTTTTGAAACCAGGATAAGGTGTAAACACTGCATCAGTTCTAGCACAGCTGTTTTCTAAAGATGTTTTGAACAAAAAAAAAATCATTATTTCAACCACTTAGGGAGTTCAGAATTCATTCCAAATGTTCAACTAAGTAAGAAATATTGGTTGAATTCAGAAATTATGCCTAAGATACAGGACATCCTGGCTTAATTCACTAAATTTGCTAAAATTATAAGGATATAAATTATTATGGCTTGATACGTTGTCTGATCAAACTTACCTTACTTTAACTACATTCTTAGTCTGTCAGATACAGAAGATAACAAGAATAATTCGGACATGTCTACAGTTATATTTTTACTAGGATTCTAATCTGAAAAGTGTTTCTTACTACTTTTCATTTATACACTGGATTGAAATAATTTTGCAAACCTTTGTAATATATCTTTGCCCAAAGAAAATCATACTGATGTCTGTAAGGTTTAGCCCAAATATATAGGCACAGGATTGTATACTGGTGAAAATGTAAACTATCTTAAACTTTTTTATACTTACAAAAAACTGCATATTTCTAAAATGCAACATTACCAAATATACATTAGAATATAAAATAAAATATGCATTATTAAATCATCAATTTAATTGACACAAATATATGTTATATACAATAGATGGAGATTTTAAAAAAATGATAATTTTCATAACTGAAAATCACTATCATAATAATTTGGATCAAATTTTTATTTTGAAGCAGGCTATTTTTTTCTACTTAAAGGTTTTAGCAAGAAACATAGTGCTCATTTCTGTTAAATTATATATTACCTAAAGTACTTCATGATTAATAAATTATTTCAGCAGATATTTTTAGTTTGGAAACAAATATATTTATTTTCTCAAATGAAAATCACTTATGATAGGAACAGGTATATATGTTCTCTTGAAAGCTATTGAGGAGTCTTGTTTTGTTTCTAAGAAGAAAATGGCTTGCATCATACATGAGTTTTATTTATAACTAGCAAATTGTGTATACAATTTGATAACTGGATTTTATTTAACCTATTTTAATAGTCATAATGTGGATATCAAATTTCTCTTTTATTTAAGAACCCAATTTTTAATATCGAGCAAATAAGACTCTTAATCTAGAAATATGACAGGTTAGTAATAAGATCTGAGCTCACTCGTAGAGCATGAATGAAATGTAACTCTAAAAACAGACTTTTGTGTAATGACAATCCATCATATCAATGTTTGGTTAGGAAATTCATTAAGAGAACCACAACTACCATTCTTCCTAGAAGTTTGGTCTAAATAAATGGTAGTCATTAAAAAAAAGGTCAAATTAGCAAATTCCACATTTAACCGAAAGTAATTTGGAGTAATTTGGAATGCTATTAAGAAATAGGCTAAATGGAATTTGGTTTCTCTTATTTTTAACAAGTTTTTCTATTTTTAACAAAATTTCAGTTTGGAAATATTTTATTCTTATTCACTGCATTAATACATTTCTTGAAATGTGAATAAATCATCAGTATTTTTTGTTTTATTCCACAGTTTGGTTCTAAATTCAGTGGGAATTACTCCCATATAAATTACAGTCCAAGTCCTATATAAAAATATATATCAGCTGCAAAGGAAAACTGGCTAAAAGACTACATATACTTGGAAATCCCAAAGGTACTTTTTCCATAGACATATACTTGAAAAGAAATAACTTGGGGGTCAGTGCAATTTTATTATAAATGGTATAGATTTATTATAAGGGTAAATGTCTGAGAAATAAAAACATCTAATTTTTGTTTAATCTGTACTTTTCTCACTGTTAATAGGCAATCTAGCTCCCTTTTTAGGAGGAATCTTTATTGGAGAGGAGGGGAAGAAAAAATGGTGATGTCGTAAGAAAAAGTTTGGTTGCATAGCTACCTTGATTACAATCCATAACATTGCAAAATTCTCTGACATTGTTTTCATTGATCTCAGCTTGTTTCCTTTCAATGAAGGCCAATATTCGTCTTTCAATCTGTAGGTAAGAAACAACTTGTATTTAGTGTTCATTATTGCCATTCAGATTGAAAGGATTTTGACTTGATAGGAAGAAATGGTCCTACAGTCACTTACTTCAGCTTTCCCAGCTTTTATCTGAACTACTTCTGGGTCAAAACCAAAAGGAGCTTCTTTCAGATTTGCAGAGTCACTGGCTGTATGCTTCATTTCCTTCTGTAGGTCTTTATCTATTACATCTGAACTACTTTCAAAATGTTCATGTTCTGTCTTGCTAAAATTATAAATGGGTGTAGTATTTTCTTCTTTAATCAAAGGCTGAAGTTTTTCCATAAAAAGCTAGGTAATAGGAGAGAAAAAGAATTGATTTAAAGCAACAGAACATGTTTTTTTAAAAAGCCTGGGATTTCTAAAACTCCTTAAAATAATTTCAGAGACCATATGTTCTCATTATTGTGTACATAATCTAATCAAATAAGAATTGAAATACCGCATCTCAAAGTGTCACTGCCCTTTTGATCACTGCCTTTTACTAATCTGTGTATTAAAAAAAACCTCTAGAGAGCCCAGACTATCAGAGCAAATCTGTCTGTTACTCATCTATTTTGTACCAAATCAAAGCAGCAGCTTTTGGCACCAATACCACTTAATTTACATGTCATTCAAATGCTTACTCAGAACATTAAGGCTTAAGTATTTTTCCTCCTTAATATGAGAGCCAAGACTCTCATTCTGTTAAAGGTTTTGCTTTAGCATTACATCACTGACAGCATCTCCACTTGAAAGGGCAGCCACAGAAAACACAGGAAAGAAAGTAAATATCCTGTTCCAGACTCATACCTATCCCAGTGCAGCCAATATTTGAAAAACAAATGTTCTTTATTACTATACTTCCTTTTATTTTAATTTAAAAACTATATTTGCTTTTTAAAAAATGTTTACCACTAAGTCATAAAATACAGGAAAAATGAAAGCTCCACAATTCTTTAATACCTCTGTGTTTTAAAAAGACTGAATAATGACAATCCTGAAAAGTACTTTCAAACAATGCAAACAAGGAAGAACTGTGCAACAATTACTATTTCAGTTTGTTTCTTGCTCTCACTGTCAGGAAATTCTGAAAACAGGATTTGCTGTAGATAGGCATAGATGCTATGCCTATCTACAGAAATTTTAGTAAGCATTATTATTTATTTTGAAAATAATAAAATTGATGATTCTATAGAAGTAAAAATTATATTTAAAGAACAACACAAGAACTAGGTTTTGCTCAATCTCCAGTCAATCTTATTTACTTCTAATCTGTACATTTAGAGTGATGAAATATTCAGCTGAAAATTTCCACTATTACGGTGCCACATGAACCGACTGAAATGGTGCCAATAATGTGGTAATTTTTTCCCAATGGAGTATTCATAGAAGATGCTGCTGACACATTACATTCTAATTCGACAGGAAAGCAAACCAATTATGGATATATTCTCATTGAGTACTAGGCCGAGGCCATAAGATTCGCACTAGTAATTGATCCAAGATACAAACAATGCAACTTAACTTTAATAAAAATTTAAAAAGCATCAAATGAAAATGATGTAACACTGAAACTATTTACTTGATAAGATGAAACATTAGGCACAGAAAAAAAGTTACTTTAAAAAGATCTGTGCTGGCACTAAGGTTAATTGCTGATACGCACATACACCAGGATGCATCATGCTGGGATAATGCCACTTCTTGATCCACTGAAAGCACTCCACAAACGGCAGAACTCACCCAACGCATGGAATCATTATCCTAGCGTGACATACACCTGCCGTGTTATTGCTTAATTATAACCACCCCAGACACAAATGTACTGCATTTACAGTGGAAGTGCAGAAATCAACAGGAATGCATTTTCTCAATCTACTTAACCGGAACAGCTTGCAATATTATTTCCACAATACTTCCAATAAACCTGTTATCTTAAAACAGTTAAGACCTTTAAGAAGTGAAGAACTTCTGGTGTTTCACAGAGTTAGCTGCAACTATTGCAAATACAACAGTTTTAACAGTAGTGTAGAGGATTTAAGGTTTGAATTGTGCAATTAGGTTTTGGAAAAGTGCTTAATAAGAAACATTTACCTGTAAAGAGGAAATATGCTGCTGAAGAGCAGTAAAGAGCAATTTAGGCTGGGGTAGTGACATGCCTCGAAATTTCTCCCAGTTTATGTTAATTTTCACCACATCTTCCTCCAGGTTAAACTTTAAAATCCAAACAAATAACATCAAAAAGTTACAATGTAAAACATTAGCAATTATACTAGAAGGTAATATCTGAATAAAATTTGACCCAAGAACTGCCATGCAAGATTAGATCAATGGCTCACCTAGTCTGACAGCTTACTTTCCATACAGGCAATCAGAAGACCCAATAACAGACTTTAAAGACAATAATTATTGCTGCAAATTCATTGAAATTAAATATTCAGAATCCATCTGATTAAATACAAATCCTTTCTTTTCAAACTATTAAAACTGCTTCATTTTTAACAGGTAGGCTTGCAATACTGATTTGGAAGCTTCTGGATGTCTCCACAAGTTTATTTCAAATGTAAAAATGTACAAATATGTCAGTTTTTTAAAAATGTGTTTGAAATGTATTGTCTTAAAGAAAACAGCTTGCAAAATAAATAAGGGAAGGTGTAAAAACACGTTATCAGGAAAAAAAATTCTGAAGTTTCCTTAAAAATTACAAACTGAAAAACCTGAAATAAATTAAAGATAAAAAAGTAGAGAGAGAAATTATATATAGATGATAGATATCTGTATCGAGATCAAGTAGAATATTATTTAACTTAGAGATGCCTTACTCTTATATACTTATTATTGTAAACATTGAGGTTTTATTGCAATATGTTGCATGTAATTGCAGATTAATATATTTTATATTGTTCAAGATCATATTTATGGATAAAAATCTGGCTTTATTATCTATCTTCTGAAACGAAATGTCTTCAAAGAAAAACCAGAAAGTCCAGTTGCCTCTTGAACCCTATTACAGTTCATTTCAGCTTTGCCAAGTTTGGTGTTAGCAACATCTTAATGGAGACCAATTAACTTTGTTTTAATCATTGAAAATAAATTACTTTTTTCCTTTTCCAAAAATCCTGGCTCACTGAATTCTGTAGCTGACAAATTTCAGTTTGTTGGTAAATTGAGGTATTCATAATGATTAGAAATTATATTTATAATCACAAGCCTCAGGAGACATTAAGATATCCCTTGCTCTCAGTTGAAGATGGACCTCTTCTGGACAGTGTTTGGGGCTTAAAACCTGTCTTCTCTAGATTATTTTCTAGCAGTTTCCTGTTTTGGGACTCAGGTTTTTCTAGTTTGTACCTTAGGCTTTTGGATTTTACTGGATTATAGATGTTTTAATGTTTGCATTCTTGTAAAACTGCTGAGAATTCTATGGGGATGTGATGAGATACAAGTGAAATAAATTAATATATCTAATCTAAAATAAACAGATTTCTGTATGAGTAGAGAGTAGAGGGTCTGAAAATATGGAATATGTTTTAATCTCTTCTGTCTATATTCCATCTAAAATTGTTTCAAATGATCCCCAACATATTTGGTAAAATTGTGGTATAGTGGTTACTTCCACACAAATTGAAGTCCAGATTCAACCATGGAAATGGATAGGCAAGTTAAGGCCACCTACATCCCTCAGCCCAATCTACTTCACAGGGTTAGTACTGTAGAATTGAAGAAAGTGCTGTGTATGTTATATTAAACTTCTAAAGTAGTCATGCCCAATCTTTTGGCTTGCCTAGGCCACATTAAATGAAGAGGAATTGTCTTGGGTCACATCTAAAATATATATTATAGAAACTGTCACAAAACATCACAAAATATTAAAAGTTTATGATCTTGTGGGGCTGCATTACTAACTGTCCAGGGCTGCTTGCGGCCCATAGGATATGCCTGTTCTAAAGGAAAACAGATTATAAATCTAACAAGCAATTAAAAATTATAATAAAAAACATTTTAGTATTTATTCTGCTGGTAGAAGTTGATCATAACAAAATGTCATCATTCTAAACACGATAGTTAAAATAGATAGATTTGCAAATGTATCCATGGACAATTCCTATTTCACCGATGTTTAAATAAGTAGAGGGCATATAGCTAGATGATAACGCATTCTGGCTTAACTTAATCATCATAATACTATTTCTGGTTGCTAGCAATGCCTTTCCCCTATTCATGTCATCAGCAACTGCTACACAGCATGAGAAGTTCCTATTAAGTAAGAATATTTTAGGTATTCCTAAATCCAGAGTATATTTTTTTTTGGTGCAGTTTATAAAACATACATTTTAAATCTTTTAAGATATATCTTCATTTAATCATAATTTTAGTAAAATATATTATGAGATGTAAAGATATATAATGTTGTTGGATATTACAAATACATATGGTCTCAGCACTATATTTTGTTATAATTAGTTCTGTATTTCATGCTCCAATGATTTTGGTGACTGTCTTCCAGTTCACTTAGTTGTAAAATTAATATGTTAAACAGAGTGCAAGAGAGCAATTTTTAATTAGATAAAAAATCCAAAATATTTCTATTTGTTCCAATCTTTACGTAATTTTTTGGTTGCAATTTTATATGAAGAAATTCAAATTTAGTGTAATGGCTTACTTTTGAGTATGTACTCAGAGCACTATGGTATTCAATTGTAAAAACTATTTTCAACGATTTAAAGTAAAGTAGATTTTTAATAATGTTAACAGATCATGGAAGTATAATAGTTCTGAAAAATAGCCAAGGCCACAAAATAAATTGATTTTTGGTTTTCCGGATCTAAATCCACCTGTTCATCTAAAGGAGAAAATGTCACTTTAAGTAGGCAGTCAACTAATTCCCACCCTCATTTCCATCCACTACTAGATGGATTGTGGCAAAGACATACTGTATTACGAGTCTTGAAATTATAGCTCACAGTTCTCTTGCTTCTTCCTCATTATAACAAATGCTTCTAGCATTCTTATAGATTCTTATGGCTTCTCTCTTCAACTTTTTTAACTTTTCATTATACTTTTTAAAGTTTACGATCAAAATAACATACTATATCATTTACTATGGTAGCAATGTAACTAGAAGTATGGCATCTGAATAAATAGGTGCTTATTTTTAACCAAAATAGGCAGAAAACCTTCAAGGATGCAAAAGAAGATTTTGAGAATGGGATTGCATTTGTTACATTTCACCTAACTCAAGAGTACATGTTCTTTGAGAACACAAATTAAAGTTTAAAACCAGATTAAAGTTTAAAACCTTTTCCCCCAAAGTCTAGGCTATAACATTTCAAACTTACAGATAGATGTGCCTAGGTAGTCAGTTATTTAAAACCATATGTTAACATATTGTAAACATTTTGAAATCCATGTGTTTTCCCACCCCCTCTCCTTCTTGAGAATAAAGTGACACCATCCATTTTGAATCAAAGCCATTTGTTATTCATGGCTGACAGACTATTAAATATCAGCTACACAATTAGCAAGCAAGGAAATTATTTAAAAACAGAACAAAGAAGTGAAAAGAAGATAAAACAAGTGTGTGTATATGTGTATGTGAAAGTCATGTAACCCCTCATATATGAGAATACAACATACTGTCACAGCTGTTTCTCCATAAATGTCTATGGAGATTCTCAGCCATCCAGGTAATGGTTGTCCTAAAGGTGCATTTTTCAAGAAGCAACTGGACTTACTTCAGCAGAAGTTTCTTGGATGAGAAGTGAAATGTCTTCAAAGAAAAAAAAATCAGAAAGTCCAGTTGCCTCTTGGAAAAAAAGCACCTTTGGTTATCCCAAGATTATATTTGCCATTCTGAAAGCTTCCTTTATCCACTGGTAATTCTGTGAAACAGTGAAAGAGAACAAGGCACCAGACACATCATCAAAGAAAGATATCATTTCAAAACTAAATCAAACACGAAAGAAAACCCTCCAAAATGCTCCAAATCTTGAATGCCTAAGCAATTACATCTCAAAAGGAATTCCCTGCGATTTCCTCCAAAGAAGGCGACGTGAATTCCTTCCTTGTGGCCCATTCAGAATAACTGCAATAATCTGGCGATGCACTTCAACTACAGAGACGGCTGTGAAAAGCATCTCAAGGCGTGTAGGAGAAAACGTGGGAAGAAGCGCGCTCGCTACGTTTAGCGCGGTTCCTCCCCGAAGCCAAACCGAAATCAGAGGCTCTGCTAGTTCATCCTTTGCTCGCCTCGGATGATTCCTACAGCAACTCTGGACAACCTTTCTTCTTCTCGTCCCTTCAAGCAAGACTCGTTTCAACCCCGCTACCTCCGGAGTCTTCCCCACACACACACACACCCCGCCCGGGCATTGGGAAAGCAGAAGCGATTGGCAATAGGGAAAACCGCTATCTAGACACCCGTCCCTTTGCCGAGTGGAGGTATGGCTTCATTTCCCCCTCCTTACTTACCAGCCCAATCAACCGAGGCAGCGAACGCAGCGAACCCCTCAAGACCTCTCCGACCGTCTCTTCGAAGAAATCCCTCGGCGGAGAGGGATCCTGGGGCGGATTCAAGCGTACCTCTCCTTCCGCGGAGGCCATGACAGCCGATGAAAACAAACGCTATTGGTCGCGTAGGGGATTGCGCGTCTCTCCCTCGGCTCCTGCATAGTGTCGCACAGAGATGACGGCATAGGCTTCCTTCCCCCCCCCCCCCTCCCCCCCCCCCCCCCCCCCCCACACACTCCCACTTTAGGAGTCCTAAATCCGCCTGAGAGCGAGATGCAACCGAGCTGCCATAAAGGGAAGAGACCGGGCTGTGACGCTTCTTCGGGGCTGCCTCCTTTTTTAGGGGCGTAGCTCTACTCTCGTCTTCTCTTCTCGCACAAGTGGGGCGCTTAGCCTTCTGCGGATGTTGCGAGCCGTGTGCGTAGGAAAACGGATTGCTTGGAACAGTGATCTGCAACTTGCATTCAAAGAATGCAAATAATGCCCTGCTGTTCTGGAAAAGGGCATTTTGAACCGAATGATCAAATACTGCAGCTGGGGAATACAGTATTTGGTGGCTGTTCGGGGTCAGGCCTCTCTGCCCATGGACCTTGGTAGTTAGTCATCTTGCTTTGTTTCTAGGAATTAAAATCTCAGTTCGCTGGAGAAAAGCCCACGGAGAAAAGCGAGGGAGATGGGAGAAAAATAGGGTTTCGTTGCTGATGGAGGCAGGGGAGCCTTGAAAAGTGACACCTGAGTTGAGAATACCATGTCCTAATGGGGCTAAGCACGGGTGAAATCAAAAGCTATTGTAGGAACCTCTCCCCCCCCCCCACCCAAAGAATGAAATATTTTGGGAAATATTAAAAAGCTGGGATAAAATATTTTCCCTAAAGGAGAAATAAAAATCTTAAAGGAGACAGAAACCAGCCCCAGTTTCCCTGCCCCAAGCAGAAACTGAGGAGGCCAGCTTTTAGAAATGCAGATGTGATAATCCATTCAGAAAGACTGGATCAAGACAGAAACTCAGATAAGCAACAAACAAAGGGTTGACAAAATTAGCTCAGGCAAACACCTAGGACAGTGATGGCTAACCTTTTTGCCATCACGTGCCAAAAGTGGGGGGAGCGTGGGGGGTTTGCGCACATGCGTGCCCACACCCATAATTCAATGTGCCCCGCCCCCCCACATATGTGTGTATGACCCCCCCTGTGTTCCCCCCGCTTTTGGCACGTGATGGCATGGAGGGCCCGGTAGGCCCATTTTTTGCCCTCCCCAGGCTTCAGAGGCTTTCTAGGAGCCTGGGGTAGGCAAAAACTGCCTTCCCCATGCCCCCGGAGGTGGAAATAGCCCATTTCCTGACTTCCAGTGGGCCCGGAAGGGTCGAAAATCAGGTGGCTGGTGCACACATGAGTGCTGGAGCTGAGCTAGGGCAGCGCTCACGTGCCCACCGATACAGCTCCGTGTGCCACCTGTGGCACGCGTGTCATAGGTTCACTATCACGGACCTAGGATTTACATTTCCCCTTTTGCCTATAGACTAGGGATGTCAAACTTGCAGCCCACAGGCTAGATGTGTCAGGTGCTGGCCCCAGCCCTGCCCGGTTTAGCAAAGGGGGAAAAAGTCTCGATATGTCACATGACGCCACCATGATGACATGAGTTTGACACCTCTGCTATAGAACTAGCCATGACCCCATAAGAATCTAACAGGCAATAGAATATTAAAGGGCATGTTCTTGCAGAGGAACTGGAAGCTCAAATACAAAGCCCAAAGGAGTTATAAAACCACCCACTCTCAACTCCATTTTGTCAGCTGCCCAGAATCACATGTGGTTGGTTCTGCTTCATCAATAAAGAGAACCTTTCTTTCCAATCAGCCTCTAGCCTCGATTTTGTTTCCAGTGCCTTTCTCCTGGATTGGAACTGAACCAGATGGATTTTCTTTCCAACACTATGGGCGCCTATATTGGGGGGGGGGGGAGCGGCGGCTAGGGGAGAAACCTCAAAAGCAAACACTGAAGAAAGTTTAACATTGGGACCAGTCATGGAAAATATATTTAAAAAAATAAATTGTTAAGTTCTGAGCGAAGAATGGAGGCGAGGCCAGAATGATTTCTAACAGTTCTTTATTCAATGCTACCTGTGAGACAATCTCTCTCCCTGGGTGACACAGCTCCTTTTATATGAAATTTATCAGCCAAACAACCAATTAGGAGAGAGTATTTTTCTGCTCCAACAGAGAACCAGCTTCTTTTCAGCCCCAGGACCAAGACATCTTCTTGTCGAGCAAATGATGGAGAGACTCAGCTACGGAAGCTTTGTGCAGCAAGAAGACACTGTAGAAATTTAGGAGACCCAAGAACACCTGGAGTTCGGTCTTGTTCTTCAGTGTGGGAGCTTCCTGGATGGCTTGGACCTTTGCCTGTGTAACCCAGAGGCATTGATAAGATAGCCGAGGAACTCTACCTGTGGAACAACAATCTTGCACTTTTTTAACTTTGAGGTTAACTTCCTGGAAATGGGTGAGTACTGCTTGCAGATGGTCAAGGAATTCGGTGTTGGACGCTGACACTAAGACGTCATTGAAATAGGGGACAACACCTGGGATGCCTTGCAAGAGATGCTCCATCAGGCTCTGGAAAAGGTCTGGTGCTACGCTCACCCCAAATTGCAGCCGGTGACATCTAAAAACTCCTCAATGTGTTACAATCATCTGAGCCTCAACTCCAGTTTGGCAAAGACCTTACCCACACCCAGAGAGTGCGAGCAAATGTTGGACTATGAGCACCGGGTATGCATTTTGCTGTAATGCTTTATTTAATATACATTTATCCTCTGCTCAGATGCGGATAGAACTGTCTGGCTTCACAGGGGTCACAATTGTAGTCTCCCATTTTGCGTGGTCAACAGGTTCCAGGTTTCCTTGGCTGATGAGCTTGTCAAGTTGCTCATCAACCTTTGCGCGCAAGGCAAACAGTACTCTTCTCAGCTTCATTTGGATCGGAGCAACCTGGGGGTCAAGGTTGAATGAGATGGGTCGTGCCCATATACCTGCCCAGTTTTCCATCAAAGACATCTGCAAAATCAGAGATTAAGGCCTTAATATCAGAATCACTGACGGAGTTGATGCCAGTGATTCCCAGACCCAGGAGGAGAACCAATCTAGTCCTAGAAGACTTGGTAGGGAGCCGTCCACTAAGAGCAGTTGCAGTGGGCCCGAGAAGTCCTTGAAAGTTGCTCTAAAAGTGCCAGTTACGATGATAGGAATGCTGTTCCCCTGGTAGTCTCGGAGGTGAATATGGTTGAAGTCCAACTGTGTTTTTGATATTTTTGGCACTATTCTGTTTAGGGTGCTCTAGGAAACGATAGTCATTGAAGATTTCATGTCCACCTCCATGCGGCAAGGGACCCCTCAATCTGGATGGTGACATGGGCCTTCTTGCAAGAGGAGAGGCTGGCTTGACCGATGATTGCTTCTACCTTGCAGGTGCCTCTGGAGAAAGTGAAGCAGTCCTCTCAATGACTCTGTTGTCTTTTCAGGATTCTTTTGGGGCAAGTTTCTGGTCTCGCAGTCTTGAACTTACACACCATTCGCCAGTGATTGCCACCACAACCAACACATGCTGGTTGCCTCTTTTCTATGGCCACATTCCTCCCCTTGGAGGATTTGAGGCAATAGGCATCATCATCCTCATCTGCTGATTCACCGTGATTAGCATCTTCATGGTACACGGAGTCTGGTTTCTGCAATGCTGGTGGGCTGTTTGATTTTTGAATCTCAGCCATTGATTGATTGGACATCTTGGCTGCTTGTGCCTCGTCGAGAGCCCTCTGCAGAGTGAGATCTGTTTTTTGCAAGGAGACGCTGCTGTAGCTTGATGTCCCTCACACCACAGACCACTCTGTCCAAGAAAGTGTCATCTAAGTCCCTGGTGTGACCAAGGCCCACGTAGTGATTACCAAACACAATTCAGTCCTGAACAAACTTATTTTATTAAAACAGCTGAGAATTAATTCATTCTCAGCTTTAGTCCAAAACAAATTCTTGGCCTTATCACCAACCTTTGATGTCTTTGGCAACCTACCAAAGGCTTTTCTTGGCAAAAAACCCACAAAGTTCAAAAGACACTGATAAGAAGCACTGGAATCAACGTTGCTTTTCTACAAAGAACCCAATGGCACGTTGCTGCTTATGGGAGTGGCCAATCATCTTCTGGCCTTACTCCCAAGTCATCCTTTTTGCTTCAGCTGCTCTTGCTGTCTGGCAGCTCTTCACATGCGTGCACTAGGAACAGGCTCCTCCTGTTCTTCTGCCTCTCTGCTGTCTGCCTCTAGAGGCTCTGGAGTCCGCGCATTGCTTCCAGATGGCCCTGACCCCATCTCTGCCTCCGACGCAGAGCCCTCATCCAGGCCTTCCCCTGACTCCAGGACTGGCCCATTATCCTCCCCAGCCTCCTCACTGTCCAACTCCACTGCAACGCCAGGCTGCTGGTGGACCACAACAGTCCCTGAATTCACAATACAGGACTGCTGTTCGAAGGGTGGCAACGTATTTGTTGATGGATTCACCTTCAGCCTGATTCCAATGATGGAAGGCATGCCAATGTGCAATTCATGAAGGTTTGGGTGCATAGTGAGTCCGTAGCTTGCTCTGCAGCACGTCCCATGGTGCAGACTGAACGGCCAGTGGAGTGAGGAGAGTCCTAGCCATCTCAAAGATCTCTGGGCCACAGAAGTTTAGGAAAAGCACCATTTTCCTGTTGTCAGTAATCTCAGCAAAGTCATTGGCTTTGAGGAAGCAGTCAAAACGAGCAAGGTAGGCGTCCCATGTCTCAGAGACTGGGTTGTATGGGGCAAAAGGCAGTAGTGCAGCTATTTCCCAATGAGTCTATGGTCAATGAAGTGGCAGCAACTGTGGATCAGTTCTGGTGATTCAACTCCTTGCAGCCTCAGTTTCCATTCAATCCCACCTTCGTCACAAGTGTTAAGTTGTGGGCGAAAAATGGAGGCGAGGACGGAGTGATTTCTAACAGTTCTTTATTCAATACTGCCTGTGAGGCAATCTCTCTCCCTGGCTGACACAGCTCCTTTTATATGAAACTGATCAGCCAAACAACCAATTAGGAGAGAGTATTTTCCCGCTCCGACAGAGGACCTAAATGAGAACTTCAGCTGACAACTATACACTATATACAATACATAACATAAACATTCATGTTTAGTCTTCCTGTCCAGAAAGAACGTTGTATACATTATTAATCACTGGAGCATTATGTATTGCACACAGAAAGATAAAGCCTGCAGAAATAGTTATAAACCATATGACTATGATAATAAACACCTTGATTTAATGTTTACTGCTGGAAATGTAAACAACCCGCCAAAGTTGTTCAGTAGGAAACTACTGTGGGCATATCTCAGGGACCACAGGCTGATGTATCCTTGCAGGTTAAGTCCTCCTTATCAATAAAGAGGGGAACATCTGTCCCTATGTCACCTTTTCCCTAATACTCTGTATTGTAATACGTATTTTAAATAAATGAATAAAATTATTTTCAAAATCTCTGAGACTGCATCTTCTTCTTTTGGCATTCTTTTTCATTCTTAACAATTAACAAAACCATCTTTAGTAACCTAATATGTTAGTGTTAGTACACTGCATTACATTCTACATATTCATACATATACATTCTACTTGGATGAAGTGATGTGGTAACAATATTTTGACTTAAAAAGCCTTTATAGCTGGCATTGAATAATTTGAGTATGTTTGAGGTAAAAAAAATGGCTTGTGCTGTCAAGTTCTTTTATACTTTACCTAACCTGATGGGTTCAAAACACAGAAGAGTGAACAACTTAAATCTCTAGACAAAGCACATGTATTTCACATATTTGAGCCAATTTCACATGTATAGGTATCAAAACAATAGATGTTGTTTTGGATATTCCACATTTTATGTATATTCCACTGCTACCACCACTTCATGTTTTTTTTTTAAACTATACCAAATTGGATGGATTCAAGACATTATTACTACTCACTACTACTCTTCTTCACTCTTCCCTGCTGCTATTACTATTTCTACTACTCCTTATGAGTACTGATAAAGAAAAATTTTCCTTTCTGACTTCTTTCACACACCTTCACCTGTTTCACAGCAAAGCTTCTGTGGTCAACTTTGTTGTGTGGACACTAGGGATAGGGCTTAAAGAGAAGGGAAGAAAGCAGCACAGATGCTGGCAATTTTCTGGGCAGCCTGCTCTGTCGCAGTGCCATGCCTGCAAAACTGATTGGTACTGCTTTTATCCTTTAAAAAATGATGCATGTGACACAGGAACTACCAAGGTTGGAAACCTCACTCTTTCTCTAGGAATTGTGAAAGCCTTAATTGATCAAAATCATCATGAATAGCATACTGAGTAGAACATCTTTGGGTCTATCTAGGGACAGCTATCGCATATGAGGGATGGTGAATTCAATGTAAGAAGAATAAATGTGACCGTGGCTTGATGGGCATGGTGTGGCTTAGTGGGTGTGGCAGGGGAAGGATACTGCAAAATCTCCACTCCCACCCTACTCCAGAGTAAGGATACTGAAAAATTTCCATTCCCACCCCACTCTGGGGCCAGCCAGAGGTGGTATTTGATGGTTCTCCAACCTACTCAAAATTTCTGCTATCGGTTCTCCGAACTGCTCAAAATTTCCACTACCAGTTCTCCAGAACCTGTCAGAACCTGTTGGATTTCACCCCTGGTTGTGTGTCTATGAAACCAAAAGAAAGGACTCATTTAAGTGGAACTACTGCATGCATCTAGATGGTGATATAGGGAAAGAACCAGATATGAGTTTTGGAGAAAAGTTGTAATGTTTAGAATGATGTGATTCAGTGGAGAGAAATATCATGCTAGGTGATAAAGATGAATGCATAGAAACAAGATGAGTTTCCTTTAAAAAATAGAATTTGGAGAATTCAGTTTGGAGAATCAACAGTGAAGGAGAGTGGTGACTGGTAAGAGATTGCTTAGAAAAAGGATTGTTTTGAATACATAGCTCTTTTTTATATATACATGGCAAAGGAATGAATAGAAATCTAAAAATAGTGTTTATTTTTTTGTCTGATGATAGAAGACTTAGTGAAGGCTACAGGGGTGATGAATAAACATGATGAATACTCTAAATTTTACTTTTTGGTAGCTTCAAGAAAGAATCTTGGGAAAAAGAGATATAGAAGAAAGGAAGGATTGAAAACAAAAGAAGTAATGCATTAAAAGAAGTAAATTTTACCTATATGAAAAATTATTAGCAGATGTATTTCAAAATTGTGGGAGTGCAAAATGATATAAAGAAAGATGATGTGGACGTTGCTTGGACATGACTCTTTTTCTACTTAATGATAGAAAGATGTGGAGTTGTGGTAATAAGTATGAAAAACAGTACAGTACTTGGAAGAACAATCTGAAAGAGGTTATGAGGGAAGGGAAAATGCATATAAGAAACATACAATATCCATAGAGAAAAAGACAGCTGCAAAAATTCAGCAAGAATTAAGATTAAATCTTAGAAAAGACAGATAATTTTGATGAAAAATTTAAAAAACTGTTATGGAAGTGGGATGAAGAAGGCTGAATAAGAAGCTTCTATCAAAGTGAATATAATAAATAATAAAGGAAGTGCAAGAGTTGAGAAAGTTGTGGTTGGATGGACTTGACTAGCTGGTCAATAACACTAATAATCCATTATGATGCTGAATCCAGCCTGTATGATTTGTTCACAATCCAGTATGCCCTGCAAAACCAGGAAGGTTGATTGAGTAAAAGTACTCATGAGTAAGCATGTCATGCAAATTCAGTCACTGGATTATCTTCAGATATCATATTATCACTTCACATTTAAGAAGTGTGTGAATTAACCCATCAATCAGGACCTAGTGTGGTAAGAAGAATAAGTTGAAGGTATGGTGGAGTTGTGAATGCTACCCTCCTTTTATAGCTTCACTGTTCAATCTGAAGTTTCTTTTATATCCTTTCGTGTTTTATGCATGCGGGCAAAAAGATGGACATCTGACAGGCTATTATAGACTGCTCCTTTCCCAGGTATTGCCTGCTTGTTTCCTTTATCAGTGAATAGGAAATGGCTTAAAGGCACCTGTGTTATGAAGGTCTCGGGGGCAGCTGCCTGGCTACTGAATGCCTGATTATGTGTTAACATGCTTTGTCAGATATTGGCAGAATCTGTTCTCTTCTTTTGCCTTTTCAGCAAGGGTGCCA
The DNA here is from genome assembly GCA_012654045.1 of Ptyas mucosa. Taxonomy (NCBI): domain Eukaryota; kingdom Metazoa; phylum Chordata; class Lepidosauria; order Squamata; family Colubridae; genus Ptyas; species Ptyas mucosa. The sequence continues at coordinate 52,134,513 of WNWU01000001.1, forward strand.
TTGATGGACTGACGACCCATTTATAGAAATGTTGTCCATCAAACTGTGAGGAAGGACAATGGTGTTTTTCTGTGACCAGTGACTGTGGGAAACTTTTCTTTGGCTATTCAGGCAATTTTTGTAGCTTGTTCTGAAGAGGAGAGACTGATGAGTGCAAAAAGTACAATTAAGCCAAACCAGACTTCAATGGAAGGCTGTAGTGTAGTCTGCTGTTCTCAGTTTTTTTATTTGTGTGTGTGTGTGTGTGTGTGTGTGTGTGTGTGTGTTGGGGGGGAGGAAGAATCTATGGGTTTTCACTTTGCTGTGTGGCATTCAGCAGGGGGCTATTACAATGCTATTTTTTTTTCCTAGACCACCTCATTCTAAGTAAAAATTAAATGTAATGAGAGCCACTTGGAGTTCTGAATATTTTAAAGCATAATTCCCACAGAAGGGATTCGACCTAAACTGCAGTGAGCATCAGTTGGCTAATTATAGCCGCATTTATATTACAGCAGGTGTCAGATGCAGTCATCTCAATAAAGTCTACATAATCCTCAGGGAAGAAAGAAAATGACAAAAGCTTTTCTTCAAATGTGGATACTAATTTCTGCTAGGTGTCATATGAGCACTGATACTTCCCCTTAGTAATAACAAGGACTTTGCAGCACTCAGAAATGCATTTTGCTGGGGGATGAATTGATGCTATAAAGCACTTGCTAGTCAGACTTGGCAGATGTCAGTAGTTAATGCCAGCATTGCAGAGGTTACAATATAATGCAGAGAGTCTTATACAAATACTTTTAGATGATGGACAGGTTTAGAGAAATCCAAGTGCTGTTTCAGCTCATTAAAGAAAAAATCTAAAGAAACTGGAGGAGAAGATCTTCATTTGCTTCATATTTTTCTCTATTTACAGAAGACCTTCCACACCGCTGGGGCAAATGTTGAGGACCACTGTGAGGGACTTGGCAAATACTTGCTATACAACCTACGGCACCTCTTCTGATTTCTATATTCGCTGTGGCTTGGCAGAAGCAAGCACTGCAGCTGGCTGTGCTTCGCAACTGCAGCTGTCTTGGGGCAGCCTCTCTAAAGAACATCTTGGCAAATATGTTTGGCTCAGATGAAAAGCTATGACTTATCATACTTTCACTTAATTTGTTTTACAGCGGTTTGGAGATAGAGGATTATTCAAAAAATAAAAGGTCTAAAAACAGTGTAAATTGGTGATTTGCCTTTGAACCTTAACTTGGTTGCTTAGCCATATCTATGTAGCACAATTCTTTCTATTATTCATCCCAACTTATAGGTTTGTTGTTGTGGGGAAAATAGGCAGAGAAAGGAGTATTATGTATGTTTACTACCTTGAGTTATTTATCAAGTAATAACAGCAGGATGAAAAGTTGAATAAATAAAATAATTTCATTGTTTATGGAAAGAGCAACATTTCTTTTCTATCCTCACTTATTTGAAATTAAGAACCACGGTTTCTAGAATGATTTTAGAAATTATATATTTATTGCATTGGCATGTCCTTCTCCCTCACCATTTTTTCCTCACATTGAGATTTAACTCAAGGTAAGTGATGGCAACTGCAGCTTCATTGCCAGGAGTCTGCTGATATATAAATTTAATAATAAATTAAATTTAACTAAATATCACCCAGGGAATTTCAGGTCACTGTCAAGGCTAACCTAATGCTGTCATATGCTGTATAAGAAAGGACAATGAGCTAAATGCTTTTTGGAACTTTGGTTTATAATTTGTGATCCTATTCCATTGCTATATTTTGTACCGAAAGTTTCTATCCCATCATATTGTTTCAATCCATAATCAAGCACTTTTCTATCTCACTGCTCTGTGGCTTTCCACACAAAGACCAAGTGAACAATATTCTCATGGACCAAATCTCCCTGATGACATATCTGGAATAAAGACACCTGATGCTACCTCTCTATTATACATAGTGCCTAGGTTTCAGCATCATATCTGGCTTATGTCTCCTTGTTTTCTTTACTCATCCATTGGCATGACAAAAAAATTTGGTTTGAAAATATTACTCTCCCCCCACACACACACCAAAATGCACATACTCATATATTTTCTTAGAAGGTCAGTGAGAGGAAGGAAGCACTGGTCTCACTCAAAACTGACTTGGTGAAGATGCTATGGAGTTAGTGGTAGTAGTTCATGTGGGAAATGTTGTGTTAGTTTTCTTAATTAGCATAAGGTATTTTGGTAGAAAATATTATTAAAAAGCCACCCAAGCAATGTTTTTAGGGACATGTTAGAGCTGATATAGGAAAAATAAGTTTAATACACCCAATATCCTTTTATTTAAAATAGCTGTAGGAAGCCAATAAGCTGGTGAGAAAACAATAGTTTTAAAAACTCTTCTTCTGCACCATTTCCATGGTTGAAATGTGACTTTGTTTGTGAAAGAAAGAAAAAGAATAATATCAGTGTCTCAATCCCAGTGAGATGGAGTTGTAGCTTGAGCGCAAATGATATACATTAAACAAGATTTCAAGTTGTGAATGAGAACATTAAGATAACTTTCTGTGATGGTTGCCAATCACTGCCATACCATTGGCTATCAAGGTCAGTCAAGCAGCAGCACATGTCTTGAATGAACTTCAGCTTTAATCATCAACATCTAATTATTTTGATTTTAGTCAGATACAAACCATGTATTAAAGTTTTAATGAGAAAGAAGTAAATATGTAAAAAATGTAAATATCAGCAGCATACTCTTAACCTAATAGCTTTAAACTTGTTAAACAGGATACAAGTAAAGATCTTGAAGTGATCTTGGAATTTCCTATCAAAGTAAAGAAAATGAGAGAATGCAAATGCAAATACAAAATTCTGTATTGCTCTAGAGAGGCTCTATGAGTTCATGCACGCTTTCCTAACACACACACACCCTTTATTGTGTCAATAAAGTTGACACAAATATATTGAATAATGTTAAATAATAAAATTCATTATATGTAACTCATAGTAATTAAAGTGAAGTATATTTAAATAAAAAAGTAGCATTTTCAAGTGAAATTTAACTCTTGATAATTTGATGCTATGCAGAAGCCCTCTAGACTGTCATTATATTCTTTATTTTTATTTTATGTATTTATTTGTCAAGCATGTATTAGATAACAGATATAAGTATCAACATGGTTATGAATACATGAAATGGATACAAATAAAAGGGGACATTAGGACAGGGACAATAGGCACATTGATGTGCAATCTAGCCAAAACCCTCCATAGTTCCAGTTGTCTCCTATCTAGGGCAATACAAAATAAATTTGCTCTGCTTACCCTCTGAGCCTGTTCTCAGACACCTGGGAAGAAAAGTTTAAATTAAATGAAATCAAATTTAACTTTTGTCTTGATCACATTTCCTTTTCTGAGTACAACCCATTACATGATCATTATACACCCCTGACAAGTTTCGGTATATAGCAATTGTGCACATAATAATCTTTCTTCTCTAATTGGTGCTTGTTACATTAAAAGTGAACGTAATATTCTCTCTCTCTCTCTCTCTCTCTCTCTCTCTCTATATATATATATATATATATATATATATATATATATATTTGTCTGTCTATCTACTCTATCTATCTATCTATTGTAGATATTGATTTTGATATTGTAGGTGGGTGTTTCTGTAAATAATAAGAGAACTAACTATCCCTTTTAGGTTTGAGAAATTATTTTGAGAATTTGGACTAAATGCATCAGTATTTACTGTAAGCCTATTGAAAATGATTTGATTTGACAGAGATGGTGAAATTGATAGCTTTCATTAAATAACAGACTCTGAATAATTTTACTTCTACTTGGAAACCACTTTTAGAATTTTTGAGAGAAATTGAAAGAAATGAAATATTGATTTTGGGATTCAGGATTATTCAGGATTATAGAAATAATATAGACAAATGTTAGCCTTATAATAACACTGTGATGTATTTTTTTTAAAAAAAGTTGAATTTCCTTTGCCTTAAAGTAACAGACGACATTAAAAAATGAGTGATTAAAGTGTAGAACTGTATTGGAAGCACTTGGGGACAACCTGTGATACACTTCTGTAAAAAAAATAGTCTGGGTTATCTAGAAGTATATGTAGTAAGGCATAGAAAAAAGGGAATCATACTATCTCCCACTCTGTTGTGCCATTTCTACCTACAGCCAAAATAAACTGAGCATAAAGCAATTCATAGACCAATCTTAGGCTCAATTCCAGGGCAAACTGTTGACAGGGCAGTGTTGTGTTTTGTAATCAGTCTATTAGGTTCTTCAATTACCTAGATTGTTGCTGTTTGAAGGTTTTGCACCCAACTCAATCCATCATCCCTCAAATGACAGAACTACTGAATGCTGCCTCTTTCTTTCTATTTGCTACTTTCCTGGTATTAAAGTCAGCAGCAATAGGCTTTCAGACCTGTAAGAAAATGTATTTGCTGGATATGTGAGTTCCTGATGAAAGTGAGCAATTTCATGGCCTTTACAGTTCTCAGATTCCCTCTTCTATACCACCCATACGAATGAGCCAGTCATCCAGCTACCTGTCAGGCAGTTTGAATAAAATCTCTAAGCTGGAGGCAAAGAATGTTCTCATTGTGTAGAACAGGCCAGGATAGGCAACCAAGTGCATGAGGGCCCCATCCCATAATGCCCAACAGGTTTCTTGTCTCACTGGACAATTTAAACGTTTGTAAGTTATTTAATTTAATTGAGAGCCAGCTTGGCGTAGTGGTTAAGGTGCTGGTTTAGAAACCAGAGGACTGTTGAGTTCTAGTCCTACCATAGACATAAAAGTCAGCTGGGTAACACTGGGCCAATCACTCTTTCGCAGCACAACTCACCTCACAACACAATTGTTGTTGTGAGGAAAATGGGAGGAGGAAGGCATATTAGGTATGTTTGCCACCTTGAGTTCCTTATAAAGTAAAAAGGTGGGACAAAACTCTAATAAACAAAATACCTTATGCTTTTTTTTAATGGGAAGCTGGCATGCCGCAAAATAGTAGGCATAGCCTACATAATCTTTTATTTTCAAAATAAACAAATACTCTATGGGGCACTATAAAGACTTAATTGGCATTCTTTAGAAATATGGTAGATGGTTGTAGCTAAAAATATTGTCCAGAAGTATGGTTATTTGTCCAAAAAAAAAAGAAGTTAAATCAATGGTGTGTTGAAGTGATGTGGCAAATCTTGAAATTTGGGGATGGGGTGGAATTGAAAGGCATCAGCAATTTATCTTTTAAATGAATGTAATATGCATGGATGCCACCATGTCAGTCATTTTGTAAACATACCTATGGGAAACCTGCAAAATTCTCTCTCTCTAATATTATCAGATGCCTTAAAATACCAACCTAAAAATGTAATTCCCTCTCCTCTATTATTATTAAAATCTTCATATTTAATCCCAAAATGTAGTTACTGTGTAGTTACATAATGGCATGTAAGCATAATAATATGCATACTTACATTGATATGAACGTCTCTGGGTATGTTGTATGGTTAATGTAAAACACAATTGTTTCTTCATGTATTTGCTGTAGCATTTTAAGTCCTTGGAATGGAAAGTCTTAGAAATGTAGACTTTGCTGGCAATGCTACAAGAGCACCAGTTAAGGACAGGGAATAACTTGTAGACTGAAATAATGTTACATATTAAGGTCTTAAAAATCAATAACTGTAATATTTTATAATAATATATGTATATCTATCAAAAAGATTCTGGACTGAACCATAATTTTAAGGCTGTTTCTATGATAACATGGAAATACTTGTATTTTCTCCTTCATTCAACTCATATTGAAACTGCCTCCATGTGTTAGGTGAAGGGACATTTAAGAATCGGTCAGAACATATTGCTGAACAAATTATATCTGCCTGCCTAATACATAATAATTTCCATTAAGTGAGCAGTGTAAAAGTACAAACTCAGACTTGCTTTGATCAAGAGCACAATCATGTACAGACTTATGATCATTTTAAAAGCTTCATATGTACAATAAGCTCAGTTACAGTATATTTTCAGACGTTGCTTTCTCTTTCTTTGATTTCCATTTAGCAGGTGAAAATTCAGCAGGTGAAAATCTATAGTCTACTTGGCGCTCCTTAATGTAGTTGGTTAATATATTGCTTTTGAATTAATATTTTGATTTTGACCACATAGAGGTGTATATTTTTCAAAGCCTAATAAATCCAATTCAGAGGAAATCCCAACCATTTCTTAGTAATGAGCAAAAGATAGATTTATTTATTTATTTATTTTTCAACAAATTTATATGGTGTCCAACTCACTCCATAATATAAAAACTCCATCCTACCTCAGCCCATCCCATTAGCAACCTAATCAAACCAATCACTCAATCAGTTTCATCTCCATTTGGGGTCCCCAGCAGGGATAGGTTCTACTTACTTCGTAAAGTTTGCAACGGGAGCATGTGTGTATGCACAGATTGTCAATTATGATGTCCGGGCGGGTGGGCGGAGCCTCCCGCTGCTTTTACTACCGGTTCTAAAGAACCGGACAGAACCAGGAGCAACCCACCACTGGTCCCCAGCCCACTGACAAAACCACATCTTCATAAATGTTCCTCTCCATGGAAATCTTTAGTAAAAAGCAGAAGATTTATAAATCTGAAGAGAAACAAAATGAAAACAGAACGTGAAACCAGAGAGTAACCAAAATGAAGCTTTTATTTTAGAGGAATAAATATAGCTGAAATTTGCATGTGAAGTAAGGAAAAATATGACCCAGAAATATTTTTAATTCATGCAACTTTTATAAACCAATTATGTTTAAAAACAAACACTAAAACAACATGTGTCCATGTGTGTTTCTAGAATTGTCAGTTGCCAACATTTCAGAAAAGAAATAGGGCCATGACAGTGTCCCTCTCAAGCACAATCTATACCATTATTTTGCTCGCCCTTCCTTCCTTCCTTCCTTCCTTCCTTCCTTCCTTCCTTCCTTCCTTCCTTCCTTCCTTCCTCTACCATTATGTTATCTCAAATCCTAAAGGTATAGTTTTCATAATATATACCTCATGCAGCTTCTAGATGTAGTACTTTTGAGGAATCCTACATGGTCCACCGACGGAGGAGGCCATCTCAGCAGCAGATGCCAGTGACCTTAAACAGGAGCAAACTATTATTTCTTGATGTATTATTGCCCTGAAGCCAGGAGATATTGATGAAGAGTGCAGAATGACAAGGCAATGTTTTAGAAAGCCATTACAATTTTAGAAAAGTGATTCTAAAATTTACATAAAATGCTGTAAAATTTATTTAGTTGGCTCATATGTGGCCTAATTCTTTCGGAAGGGATTGTCTATTATATTGAATGTAACTATACACCAGTTCAAATCCTAACTAAGCTGTTTGGTGGCCTTGGATAAATAATATAGCAGTGACATACTTAAAAAACCATTCCAAGAGTGAGTAAGATATGGACTTATTATAAAATGTTTTACATCTTTAATCTCAACATTAATTTAATAGTGTAATTATTACTGCTCAAAACCACCTTCTTCTATTACTTCTGCTTCTTTTTATTATCTTGCCATTTTAAAATATATTAATGTGGTTTTCAGGGGCTGGGGTGAAAAATACCTACATTATTCTTTTAAAAAATATTCTCTTCACATGTCTCTATTCAATATACATAACTTCCACATGTACAAATTTCTGGGTTTTTTGTGTGGCTTTTTTTATGTTCCCCTAAACTTGTGTTTTAAATGTCTGTGGCATCTACTTCATTTCCCTTGTTATTCTTACCCTTAAAGAATCCAGAAGTTAGTGAAGCATGACCCTTCATTCCTGAGACTGCACTGGCTATCCTTAATCAAGCTGTGCTTTTCTAAATGTCTCCATTTAATCTCCTAAAATGCTTTTTAAGACCTCTCCCCCCTGCCACAAAGGAATCAAAACTAAATGGTCTGTAATTTCCTGAAGTGTTCCCAGATCCTATCTTAAATAATGACATTAGGTTGGCCACTTTCCAGCCATCAGGTTGTTCCTGAATGCAGTGACTTTGTAAAACCTCTGCTGAATCTTGGATAAACTCTCCCCCACTGTCTCTTACAATCTGGATGAAGATTGATTGACAACATGTATTCCATGGAATGCCCCTCTTAACTCTGCTGTGTTCCTTAATGCAATATTCTTTTCTTTTTTAATTCCAATTTTATTTTTCTGCCAATAACTTCAACAATTTAGCAGGATATGAATGAACTTTATGAAATTAGAAGTATTTATTTTTTAAAAAAATAAGCACCTTTATAGTCACTTTAGCAATTCCTTTCTGTGTTCCTCCAAAGGTTTCAAAATCCCATCTGGATATTGTTTATGGAATCTAAACATGATTTTAAAGCATTTTTCCTATTATAGTTTGAAGATAAATATAAAATTCCTATTATGTAAATTTTCACATGATATCATCTAAAAATCCAATTTTGATTTGCGGACTTAGCTATGCGTGGAGTATTGGAATAAGGATTCAGTTGAATTAATTTTGTGAACCAATAAATAAATCATATTCCTGCTTATACTTACATAAAATATTGGGTGAAAAGTAATACTGCCAATGTTATCGATACCAACAGATGGTAGTAGCAATGTGCTTGAAACTTTGACATGTTCTTTGGTATTTGTTCTTTCACTTCAGTTGATAGATAGTTGATGTAATAAAAGGTTCTATTAATAGTATTTGTGAAATGAAAGGCTATACAGATAGCCCTCGATTTATGACCACAATTCAGCCCAAAATTTGTGTTGTTAAGTGAGATATTTGTTAAATGAGGTTGGCCCCATTTTATGACCTTTCTTGCCACAGTTGTTAAGTGAATCACTGCAATTGATAAGTTAGTAAAACGGTTGTTAAGTGAATCTGGCTTTCCCATTGCCTTTGCTTCTTAAAAGGTTGCAAAAGGTGACCACATGATCTTGGGACACACAGCAATGGTTATAGGTATGAGTCACTTGCCAATCATTTGAATTTTGATCACATGATCATAGGGATGCTACAAAGGTCATGAGCTGTGAAAAATGGCCATAAGTCACTTTTTTCAGTGCATTTGTAACTTTGAATGGTCACTAGATGAACTGTTATAAATTGAAGATTACCTGTAGTGAATACTTATCAATCTCTGCTCTAGCCAACAATTTATGACTGAAATTCTAACTTTCTGAAGGAGTCCCTCCAATTGGAATTCACCATCAGTTACAGGTTGTCTATGGTGATGACTGTGCTGACATGAGAAATATGTTTTTCTGGGCCCTAAAATTTACAGATATGAACTGGGATGGGCTTATTTTTGTGGACAATAAATAGACATTCTGTAATAGCAGCAAATGTGTTGTTGTTTTTTGTTTCATTTATTAAAATATCCCTGTTTAAAACAAAGTTACAGAGGTAGAGGCGCTACTTTTCTTTCAACCTCCATATAGTTCAATTTCTGTATCTTTGATGTAACATCTATTACAAAACTTTGAAAATGGGATTTTTATTATTGTGCCAATCTGTGCCTGTTAGAATAACAATTGGTTCCTTGAAATATCTTCTATATTAAAGCAACTGTGCTTCTTTGAAGGAAAGTGTTGGAAATATTCTCCCATCATGAAAGATATCTGTATCTCCTTTTGTGTTAGCTTGTATCCTTATCAGTTTGTGAGGTCTGCTGATGTATATGCATGTCAAACTGTTTTCGGTCAACATTATACATAAAATTGATATAAGACTGTCGGCTTTTCTTATCAGCAATCTTGGATGCAATAAATGAGTGACTCACTGTAATTCATTTGTATTTATTTTTTGATGATGATGATGATGATGATGATTTTATCCATTTAGTCAGGTCTGACTCTTGGCAATTTTATGGGCCAGTTCTCTCCACAACTTCTGGTCTTGCACTACTTTTCTGCAAAAGTTGATTTAGCAGAGATGGCTAAGTTGACTGCTTTGATTAAAGAAAGGAATGCCATTAATTTTGTTTCTTCTTGGAAACTGCTTTTGGATTTTGTGCTTGAGATGGAAAAAAATGAAACTTTGATTTGGGGTTTTGCTGATTAGATGAGTTTGTTGTTATTGAAATGGCTGGTATATATTATTATGTAAAAGTAAAATGGTGAAGTTGTATGTTATTTACCTTATTCCACTGTGCCAAAAAGAGTCGGAAATCACTGCTTTTCTCTTTTCTCTTTACCTTACACTTTTTCCTCTTTTCCTATTCCTCCCCTATTTTCCCATTGTTTTCATTTTTCTTTGTATTTCTGTATTTTATATATTGATAAACTAATACCAATATGAACAAGCTGATCTTGCACGACTTCTTTGGGTTTTTCCATGCTCTGACTGGTGTCAGCTTTGATGATGTCCAGCCATCATGTTCTTTGGGGACCTGGTTTCTTTTTATTGCTAGCTTTCCCAAACATAATTGCTTTCTCCAGTGAATTCCCCTGCAGATGTGGCCAAAATAAGTGAGATGCAGTTTTTTCCTTTCAGTTATACATCTGGTGCTATTTATTTGTTTCCCATCTTTATTATCTTTACAAGTAACTCAAAGTGGCCAACATATCCCACATAGCTTCCTCCTCCTATTTTCCCACAAAAAACAACCCTATGAGATGGGTTGGGCTGAAAGAGAATAACTGGTCACCAAGATGGTTTTCATGCTAGAACTGGACTTGAACTTAAGTTTTCCTGTTTTATAACCTGGTGCCTTAATGACTGGACTAAACTGGCTCTTGATATCTCAATATGCTAGCTTGGAAAGAAAGGATTATTTGGGATCCTCTCCAGTTATCACATTTATTTAATTTTTTCCACCACAACATATAGATGTTTACATATGAAGCTAAGGCAAGAATACTTGATTTTTGCAGCAAAAATGTTATTTTCATGCCTACACTGTAGATTGATTAGGCATTAAATAAAGAGGTCTATATTACAGATGGAAATTGTGTGCAATGAACTAAATATTAACTTGTGTGTGTGACACTGCTGTTCCTTTCCATTTAGGGTTCTTCTAAAAACATCTATCTTAGAAGAATAAAGTGCTATAAACATGAATGTAAGTAATTATCAAAAACTAATTAAACAAATAACAAAAAATAAAGAGTTACGGCAGGGTGTGCTTTTTATGGGGCACCATTGGTTTTATGATGAATTTATTATATATATATAATTCAAGAAAAATGTTCAAATGAATTAGAATTAGAATCTGCTATGTGAGCTTCATTGGATGCCATTTTGCTTCTGGGTCCAATTTAAGGTGTTATTACATACCTTCAAAGCCCTAATGGAATGGAATCAGATTATCTACAAACTGTCTCATCTTAATTTCATCAATCCCTCTCACCCAGGAAGGCAGGGAGGGCATGTTACAGGCCCCATCAGCTGAAGAATTTCAACTGGTGAGGACTAGGAAGAAAGCCTTCTCTGCTGTTACTCCTGCCTTATGGAACATCTTGCCCCTCGAGGCAAGGCAAGCCAACACGCTTCTGACCTTCCGGAAAAGCATTAAGACTTGGCTACACCAACTTGCTTTGAGGTCCAAGAATGCAAGGCAACCCTGAGATGATTGGTGGATGAAGCACTTCTTCTGCCTTTTAATTTTGCAATTGTTCCCTTTAACTTTGTTTTAATCTGGTTTTTAAACTTATTTTAGCTTACATATTATTTTATTGTTTTATCTGCAAACTCCCCAAAGGCAAGTGTGATGGGCAGTATAGAAATAAAAATAAAAACATTGTTTCTTTTTGCAAATGTATAATATACTCCAGACTGTATACAAGAAGTTAGGTTTCCTTTATCATAAAAATGTTCTTCTTAGAAATATACAACATTAGAACGTGCTATATAATGGATTTATCTTATTCTGCAAGTTTCACAAATCCATAGGTGAGGATAGAATGTCCTGGCGTAATCCTTTGAGATACAGTAATTACAGGCAGTAGATTCTGATGGATTGGAAGATAAAATTCTATCAATGAAGTTGTACAGTTTGAGAACAATGGTGGAGGTTAGAATAAAACACCATATTGCTTCCTTGATTCTATGGCAGCTTTCTCAAAGTATAAAAGATTGCCTGCCTGGACATTTTGAGGCTACTTGGCAAATCCACAGAATATACAGCATAACTAAATCTGGACTGTCCTCTTTCCATATGAGTTAATTGTATTCGTCTGTATTTATTCATTATTCAGCCCTGGTCACAAATCTTGTGCAAAAGGCTAGCAGAAAGGTCCTTTTCCAATTAACTAATTAGGTGACTCATTCTGATAATAAATGAACATTATTGACTCCCTTGTACTGATTGTTGAACTCTATAAATTAATTATCTTGTTGGGATTTCTTTTAGTCACAATCTGCTGCTATCAGACATTATTAAGATAGAATGGTGCAGCACAGTGGGAAATCTTTTCACCCGTAAGATGAACATGGTCATCCTACGGATCACCAATTAGGAAGGCTATTGTATGATAAATAAAGTTTGCCTCTGCTTTAATGGGATAAGATAATCACTAATTGCTGTACTAGTGGGAATTGCATGTTTTTCTACTTCAAGATCATTGCATGACCATGAACTATTAGTAGGAAAACAGGAACTTTCATTTTTATAATAAAGTTTAATATAAAGCATATACAGCTTTGCATGCATTACAATTACCACACAATAATTCTAAATGGAAATACGGGTGAATAATCATCAGCAAGATCATCATCAAAGCCCAGGCCTCTAAATTAGGGAGAGAGGTGGGCAGAGCGGGAGAGAGAATTGTATAAAGCAAAAAATTAAATTTTTATGGCCTTTTTATGTGGTCTTCTGTTTCTGTTCAGCCAGCTCTTTCATATCTTAAGATTTATGCTTTGGATTTTCTTAAAGTATATTTTATTTTAAAGTGCCCTGCTTTGTTCAATCAACCATCCATTTCAGTCTCCTATCCCAGTTATGCAACACAAATAATGAATGAATCTATAATATTATATAATTTATTTCCTGTTTTTATTATTTTGATTATTAATTCAAGGCAATTAATACATCTGCTACTCCTTTCTTCTCCTATTTTCCCCATAACAACAACCCTGTGAAGAGAGTTGGGCTAAGAGAGAAGATGCTTATAATACAAGTTGCAGGGGAAAATAACTACGGAGATGTTGATGTTGTTTGTTGAAATCAGCATTCCCTGACCTTGGCTGTGGCAATCCAATATAAGTGAGGAGCATCAGCTTGGGAAAGCCACGTTTACATAGAAATACCAGTGACAAACCTATAGAAGTCTACAGAAGTCACAATCAGTTACTCTGAGATTATTGAAAACGAGATACATATGCAAGTCTTATTGCCTTTAACAGAATTGTATTAAAAATTGAGTTCATCTTAGAAAGCTCACTTGCTTCAGTCTACAAATGTAAAATTCAAACAATGTAAAACCTTTAATAATGATTCATCTTTCATTTCTATGCACACTATACCTTATTGTAGCATTATGAATATATTATACAGTACTATTCTATTATTGCCGCATTGTTCCACAGAGCAATAATATACCATTGTTCTCTCCTTATCCTGACTGAGAATCATGGTTAATTGAAGGGCTTTCTAGACAGCCAATTCATAGAGCAATTAAAAAAAATCAAATTTATAGAGTTCTTTTTTTCTAAAAGTAGCAGAGAGATTGTTAGTCATCATTCAAACAATTAGCTGCTGAAAAAATTAAGTCCTTGCTCTCAAAACTGAACATTTGTCTGAATTTTGGAGCAATTAAAATTACTGTTGAATTGTTTTTTATTTTGCTTTTGATATAGTACTTTGTTTTTTCTGTATGTAGAGCTCCTGGAATTAGGTGATCCATTATATCTCATACAATACATACATATAAATATACTTTTCAACAATATAGACAGGGTAATTTCAATGGGGAACTCAGAACCCACCTCATAAATGTTTTCTTCTGATAGAATTTATAACAGACATTTTGTCAACCTTTTGTTTGTTGCTTATCTAAGTTTCTGTCTTGACCCAGTCTTTCTGAATGTATTACCAAATCTGCATTTCTAAAAGCTGGCCTCCTCAGTTTCTGCTTGGGGCAGGGAAACTGGGGCTGGTTTCTGCCTCCCTTAAGATTTTTATTTCTCTTTTAGGGGAAATATTTTATCCTGCTTTTTTTAAATATTTCCCAAAATATTTCATTCTTCTAGGAGGGTGGGGCTTCCCACACTCTCACCCTTCGTGCCATTTTTCCAACAGCTTGTAAGAATTTGGTAAACATAAGGAAACCTATTCTCTTCAAACTCTTCAACAGTATCTTACTATTCTGGGCATTATTTTGTTTCTTCCTTTTTAATATGATAGATGTATCTGCCCTGTTTTTTTGGTGAATTATTGCACCCTAATTCTCCTAATTCTTTTTCTTTCTGTTTTTTTAAAATCACCAAATTCAATCTGTCCATTTTACCATTTCAAACATTTTACCTCCCAGTTGTGAATGGGACTTTACAAGAACTATCTGGTAAACCATATAACATGTGACTTCAAGACCTTTTCTTAAAAAACTGATCTGGATAAACTCCTTTTATGCTGTTTTTCCCCCACCTCTTTGAAACTGTTTACATTTTGCTACAATCATAGTTTGCCTTATCACTGCCTCTGCAGGTGGGCCATCATCAGTGAGATCTACTGTGAATATATTGCAGCTGATGTGTCTAAATGGAACCTGCACTTATAGCTAGACCTGTCAATAAGCTTAGAACCATTACATTACACTTCAGCTCTTTTCTGAAGATCAGTTTCTTTTTGCAATGATTATTCAGTACTCTATGAACAACAACAGCAGATATTGTTGCTCTTTATTTATCACCTCTTCTTTCCAAAGAGAAATGTGTGGCATTATTATTATTATTATTATTATTATTATTATTATTATTATTATTATTATTATTTTATTTGAAGGGGGAACAGAAAATAGCTCACTCTCATCAGTTGATCATAACAATGTTGGCACTTTTTGAGTTTGAAGCTCTCAATAGTCATTATCTAATTAATTTTCAGAGCAGCTTGGAGAGGCAAACAAAGAAATGTCACCTCATTTTATAGATGTGTGTTGGGGGAAATATGAAAATGTGGGGGCTTATTAGTATGGTGAGTGGCCAGATGGAATCTGCAGTAGGCTGCAGATACTGGGGTGTCAAACATAATGCCAACACAATGATTTGGGATCTCAGCAAACACCTGACAAGAACAAAATACTTAGAGAAAATGTAAACTACCCTAAGTTCCTTAAGGAAGGGTAGGATATTAATAAATAATTAATGCATACCAGTGGTGAAATCCATTTTTTTTTCTATTGGTTCTGTGGGTGTGGTTTGGTGGGTGTGGTGTGGCTTAGTGGGCGTGGCTTGGTGGGCATGGCAGGGGAAGGATACTGCAAAATCTCCATTCCCACCCCACTCTAGGGCCAGCCAGAGGTGGTATTTGCCGCTTCTCCAAA
The DNA here is from genome assembly GCA_012654045.1 of Ptyas mucosa. Taxonomy (NCBI): domain Eukaryota; kingdom Metazoa; phylum Chordata; class Lepidosauria; order Squamata; family Colubridae; genus Ptyas; species Ptyas mucosa. The sequence goes on from WNWU01000001.1 coordinate 52,150,011, forward strand.
CTACTCAAAATTTCCACTACCGGTTCTCCAGAACCTGTCAGAACCTGCTGGATTTCACCCCGATGCATACCTATTTGTTAGCTTAAGATAAAAAAAAAACATTGAAGGAGACTTTATGAAGAAAGAAGCATGACTATTTAAAACCTGCTAACTTGCACCAATTATGGCAGCAGGAAAATAGGCTCCATGCTATCTCTTGCTCCGGTGTGGTTTCTCTGTTTAGGGTATGTCACAGAAACAAAAAGGCCTAGACTCTGCAGAACCTCCTCTAATACAGTATCAACCTCCTCCCATTGTCCTACATTTGAGCCCACTGTTTATGAAGCATGACTGAAAGAATAGTCAGTCACAGAAGTGGAAAAATGCATTGCTATCAAGAGAGGCTTCAGTGGGTGGGCTGCCCTCTTTAGCAACTCTCCCAGGAAGTGTAAATCTCTTTATAGATCTCTTTATTTCAGAGAAGTTGTCAAGAATTCTCAGTTCCCTCTGAAGTAATCTATGTAGTACATTCTTAGCATTTTAATTGATAACATTATTTAGTCCTGGAAACTGGACTTCAGTGTGTGGTAAGTCATTCAAGAGTCATCAGTATTTCTGATTGATACGTATATTAGATTTGTGCAGATAGTGTTATCAAGAACTGCACAAATATAACCTAAGCTCCCCTTTTAAAAAGTAATGGTTTGGGGCAACCCTAAACATACGTAACTGTACTTTCTCTCTATTTCCAATTTCTTCCTTCCCAAGTTCTTATCATTTCAACTGCCACACAGAATTTGAGATTAAAATTGTCTAAATTTAATACAGACCAGACATTTAAATCGACTGAATAGATTTCTGTAATGATTTATTTTGCATTTACAGATATATATTTTTTAACCCTGAAACTTTCCATTCTAGATGACAAGAAAAACAAATGAAAGAAAGTTTTAATTTGATTTGGAGGGGAAAATAATGAAAGGACTGCATTGCCTGTAACTGATAGGAATATGAGGTGTTTTCGGTCCTAGTGAAGAAGAGAAGGTGGAGAACAAAGGAATCAGCATAAAGTTGCTTTAAAGATTTGATACTTTTGAACATTAATTGGTACTTGGGAGAAGCAGTTTGCCTAGGTGAATTTAACAAATTTTGCAATGCCTAAATATAGTTTTTCTTTTTTCCCTTCCTTTCCCATCCAGTTACCTCTTGCCCTTCCCTCATCTCCATTTCTTTTTATTTTGCTCTTTCTCTGTTCCATCCTTAGTGCAGGAGCCCAAGAGCCCATTCTTTTTACATCTTAAACCTGCTTCCCCCCTCTCCATCTTCCTTTAGCAGAAAAATGGATAGGAAACTATGTGTCCGGTAACCATGTGTACTTGTACATTTCTATGCATCAAAATAGTTTGTATAGAATGGATTGTGAAACTAGCAAAAATGGCAAAATTGACCTACTTGGTCGGAGACAAAACAATAAATCCTTTTAAGAAATACTTTTATGGCAATCTTATATGGAATTTTTGCTGAAAATGGAAAAAAGTGAAATAATGATTTCTGGATTTGATTACTAAAAAAGAATTGAATAAAGGGCTGAAGGGACTTTTTGTAATATTAAAGGAAGGCAGGACAATGAATTTGTTTATTACTGTTTAAAAGAAAGTGAGAAGTCACTTATATTTTCTAGTTCTTGTTCCTTTAATTTCGTTCCTTCTTCCCTCCCTCATTTTATACTTTTTGGTTTTCTTTTCTTTAGATATTATTATTTTATATTTGTATTTTATCTATGTAAAAAGTCTTAATAAAAAATTATAGCAGCTAGGTAGCATAATGGTTGGAGTGCCGTCTTTGATGCTGGAAATTGGGATTCAAATCCTGGTGGGTACCTATCTTACCAGAAGGGTCCCCTGGACAAAATCCCTCTAACACTTCATCTACCAACCTCAAAGTACAAAAGTGACATGAACTAGGAGACTCATGTTGGCTCTAATGTCGCTCAGATCAACAGGGTGTAAATCAGATGTTGGAGAATCAGATGTTGAAGAATAAGGATAACCTGATGATAACTAGCCAAGGTACTAGCCAATCAGCCAGATACTGTGGCAGTAGGACTAGAGGATAGCAGTGGTGACAGATGAGATAGTGCCAAGTAACAGCAACATCAGGAAGAAGAACTATGAGAAGCTGAAGAAGTACGAGGACCTAAAGAAGGAACTCGAGGGTGTGGGAAGTAAAGGACAAAGTGGTCCCCAGTGGTGGTAGGAGCCCTTGCGACTGTGACTCCTGTGATGCTAGGAGAGTGGCTGCAACAGATCCCAGGAACAACATCATAGCATAGCATAGCATGGCATGGCATGGCATAGCATAGCATATATCGTATCGTATCATATCTTTCTGTCCAGAAGAAAAGGTGTTAGGAACATTTTGCTAATGCTGCCCTAATATTTGGTGGTCCTATTTTACCAGAAGTTGTATTCCTTAATCAGTAGAATTGTGGAGCATGTGGATGTTCAGAAAAAAAGCTTTTAATTAAAAATCATTTAATTTTAAACTACAGGAATGCACTCAGCTCTAAAGATAAAAGTACATTACAGCTGGGGAATGTTTTATTTAACATGGTGCAGTAGGAAGGTAAGTTTTAAATATAAATGCTTACTTCATTTACTTCAAAAAGCACAGGGCTTATACCATTTAGTTCAAACCTGGTACTAATCCTTGGATATATGCTATGATAATCTAATCCATTATAGGTTTTTCAGCTGCAGATATGAAGTACATGTAAATACAAGATAATAAGAGGGGGGAAAACTGGATTTTCTAAAGTAAGGATCTAGTAGAAAGAAAAGCCAATTCTTGATAAACCTAAACTGAAGATGTCAATATATTAATGTTCATTTCCACTTTGATATTTATGATTTTTTAGGTTTTTATTCACCTAATCCCTGAAACATTTGAAACTGATGGAGCATGTGTAAGTAATATCATTTAGGATATTTAGGATATAATCTGGTCTGCATGTCTGAGAGCATCAGCAAGGCCAGGGCAGCATACTCCCCAAATATGATGAGCTTGATTTTTCAGCCATAAAAACTATTTTCCGTGCTGACTTTAGATTTGTTGGAGCTGATTTCCAATATATATCAAGTTGAACAAGGCTGTTCTTATATGTATTATGTCAAGTTATCCTTGAATTGTATTCAAACACTACAGCTAATGTAAAGATTTTTGTGACAACTTCCTCGAACCCCAACTTTTTTTTAGGCACAATTTAAGATGCTGATTTAGCTCTAGAAATTATTCTACTGTTTGGGGTGATAAAGGACTACCTCTTTCCATGCCTAATTCAGTCTTAAACTATGGTGGTGATAGTATCAAAACTTTCTTTCCTAAAATGTTATGAAGAGGGAAGAAGCATTATATGTTTTGTCATTGCAATGTAACTATGGTAAACATGCCGTGGTGTCAATATTATAAATTCACATTATGAACCTCTCCTAGGGTTGACTATTTCTGGAAGAGGGATAACAAGGAGAGAAATTACACTTAAATGGAATGTGTGCTTTGCAGAGGCAGATCTGACAGTTGGATCAACAGTGGAGTTCATGGATTTAGGAGGCAATCAGATCAGGTAAGACCATTTTTATAGAAAAATTGCCTTGGTTGTCGGAAATCCAGTTCAATGGATGATTTGAAAAACTGTTCTCTCATAATCTATGTTAAAACTCCTGTTACCAAAATTGCTCTGAAGCTAAAATAATAAACAATAGTTTTTGGTACATTCAAAGGAATTTACTCCCATGTAAATGACAAGGGATTCCTATCAAAATCTACTGAGTACTTTCCAACATAAGAATGATGGATGTTGTAGCCCCTCAAGCCTTGAGAGTACCAGGTTAAAAGGCTGTCCTATAAACTTATTCTTCTGCTTATGTCATGACTAGTTTGACCTTGATCTTCTTATTTAAATTTATTCTTGTACCTCCAAACCTTTCATCCCTTCAGAAGTTTTCATTTTCTCTCAATAGACAAGAATAATTTATTTCTTCAACAACGCACATGCAGTAAATTGCAAGCTATTTTTCTTCCAGTGAATTGATATCACACTGTTCATTGTGTTGAATAATAGGCCATGCAACTTCTTCCTTCCCTTCCCTGCCCAAAACAGAATTCCTTCATAAGCAACGTCCCATCTTCAGGCCTGCTGACTCTTATTTGCATTCCTACCCCTTCTATTCCAGAGCAGGGGCACTCCAGGGCCCTCTGTTGTTGATCCTCTCCCTAAAAATAAAAATGACAGCTCCAGCAAAGGAGGCAGAATTGCAGTGAGCTACATGGGAGAACAATGCCATGAATAAGGAGCTGAACCTTGAAGGGAATCTCTATTGAGTAGAAATACAATAGGGGTGGCTAATTCAATTAGCAATTGATGCATGTCCCTTGAACAAGTTTAAGCAGCATTTTTGCAAGAGTAAGACATTAAAAAGCCACTGAGTAGGTTGACAATATACAAAGTTTTAACCGGTACAGTATAACACCCCCTCTCCAAAAAAGTTACAAAAACCAAGCAGTAATTAAAGTTGATTTAACTTAGCTATCTAAATTCTTATTAAGCTGTTATTGTGTCAAGTTATTTCAAGGCTCTTTAGACATAGGCTATAATTTTATACCTGCCTTGTGTGGGAGCACATCCCACTGAACTCTTATGGGCCTTATATTTAAGATTATCCTGCTAGGTTGCTCTGCCATTTCTACCTAAAGAAGCAAACTTTTATGTGAACAGCATTGTTGAGCATAACTCAAAGGCTTGTAAAATAATTTTGTTTTATGTAGTACAAAGCAAAATACCTTGAAATATCTGAATATATGTTATGCATAAAAATCCACCATCCGGAAGAGATCCAGACTCACAAATTCCTTTTTCAGTCTTCGAAACAAATGAAGTAGCAGGAAGAGGGCTTAGTATATGTATGGCTGTGAGGTGTGCCTGCAGTTTTCTGCATTATGTAGCTATCTTGGAGATATAAAATATGACTTTCTTGTTTTATGGAGCTCCATTGTTTCACCCGTATAATGGATTGTTAATCCTACTCAATCAGCCACCATCCCAACTTGATGCCTTCCCGATATGTCAAGACTGCAGCCCATAGAAGTCCCACTTGTAAACTATGATGTGTGTGAATGATAAAAGTTTGGAGAATGCCATCTGGGAAAGGCTACCATAAGGTCCCACAAGAACTTCTTTTAAGCTATAAATGAAATGCCCAGGGTTCTCATTCACAGTCTGGTCTTGCATTACTAAGGATACAGTGAAATTCTTCAGTTAAGGGTAGTGCCCCTTGTAACTAGGAAAGTATCATGAACTGAAGAGTATCTATCTTGAGTGCTGGGACAGAGAGGATGTTACACCACAGAGGAAGCAAATGCTGAAAAGATAGCAGGCAAAAGAACCTTTCTTCTTCTTAAATTCTATACACATAAAATGCTTGTAATTTAGAAAAGAAACAAAGCACCTGCTGTATCTCCAAACTGATATAATCCTTAAAACAAGAAACTCAATATTAAAAATATATAGTCAGTTTGGTACTTTTATTATTATTAACTTTACTCTCAAAGTCAAACATGTATGAATTAGTGTCTAAACATGTATTTATTTTACTATTCTGAAGGTATATATTTCATTTCTATTTTAATTTTCAGTGTCCTCCACAGAGCTGGTTTACAATTCAATACAAGCATACACTACTTCCCAATACCTTTGTCCTTACTCTAGCTTCTGAGTTTGTTATAGTCATTCCTAATCAAGATTTTGTAACTATCTTCCCATTTTATAATTAGTAAGCAAACACGATTATTTCTTCACCTCCAAGCATTGTTCCCAGACAGCACTACATGATCTCCCAAATCAGTTCCCTTTGGCATCATTTTTCATACTCTTCTAAAGCAAGTTCAGGCAGCTGAGATGCTAAAGGTAGAATAGTGCCCTGCTGCCCTCTTTCTAAATATTGATCACATATATATGGCCACTCCTTAATTAATGGAACTCTGGTGGCAAACAGGAAAAAGAAAGAAACATATCAAATGCATTAAAATGGGGGGGGGGGGACTTCTGAGATTAAAAAAATAAACCACCAAGTTGTGAATCCCCTTTAAAATGTTTTAATCCTCCAGAGCTCTCCAAAAGCAGCCCAACATCATCCCAACTTTCTCCTGATTTTCTACTTTCAAAGAGCTACTAAAGAAGTAAAGAATTGCACAGCATTTTCCATGTGTCAAACATTTGACCTCCAAATCAGAAAAGGGCTTAGCATTTGAGTCCTCCATCCTAAATTTCTTTATCATGTGCCTGTTCTTGAGTTAACGATTGATGCACCTGATAAATGCAGAGATGGTTTCTTAGTTTTTGATTGATCCTGTTCTTTTTGAGTCTGGCTGAGAAATTTGGAAGAGTAATTTTCTTTATTTCTTCCTGTCATTACTGATTTTTAAATATCTTAGCAGCATAACCAGACAGGATAGCAAGTACAGTAGCTTTGAATATTCAGTAAGATTCTGGAGAGAAAATAGAATTAAGTATTTTTCAATTATAGACAATATTTATTCCCAATATTTATCATTATCATCATCTTCCTAACGTTATTCCCACAGGTGCAGGGTTCACTTTTCGGAGCAACGAAAGCCATCTTACACAATCAAACGCAGCATCCGGATCCAATCGGGCTCATGTCTGCATTTATTGTGTATAAATATTCCCAATATTTATACGTGATGAAAAAGTCCCAGGGATATTTAGAACTTTCCCTATAGAAATTTAAATCAGGTTATTTTCAAAGAAAAGAAACTGGCTATGTTTCTGGATCTATCTATTGCATCTATTTCCATACAAATGCTAATTTTATTGTATATTATTTACGGATGAATGTGTGATGGTTTCAGAGACTGGAGCATTTAATTTAATGGAAAAGTGGCACTATTATGAAAATATAGGTAACAATTTTAAAGTCATGTATTCTATCACATATATGATGGAGATACTTTAGTGCTTAATTAATTTGCATGATTTGCATCGTTAAACAGATGTTATCCTAATGTTACTGTACAAGTGTTTAAACACACAATTCTTGATTTTATGCTATCAAAACCAATATAAGCTACATTTTTCAGTTTCTTTTGGGGGTGGGAAGACAGGGCATACAGTTCTTAAACAAATATTCTTGCTATTTGCCCTTATACTTTTAGAACAGTTTATTTTCCAATGGGAAAAAAAGAATGAAGTTAAATTATCAGAAATATTCTTTCTTGTTTAGAACTGTGTTATCTTAACCTTTTTTTTAGAATACCTCTATTACCAAATCCATTTTTCTTTAACTCTACTATAATCTGGTTGTGCCTGCTCGTTTCCAGTGAAAGTTTGTCTATGTGTGCCTTTTGAAGATTCCTGCTTGAAGAATTTCCCCCCCAAAATGTTTTTTTCCCCCCAAAGGATTGCAGGCATTCTTATCTTTACCCCTTGTCATTAATGGGCAAACGACTAATTTATTTCTGATGAGAATTTATATGGTTTTCTGCAATTCAGATAAAAAGCATAATTGCCGACAAGCCCAGGGCAATATTTAAATCACTTCCTTGTTGTCAACATATTTCTCCTTCTTAAAAGTGAATATCTCTGAAATTTGATTTGTGCAGAACCCTCGTGGACTCCTCATTCAACTGTACTGCACCTGTCACCTGTGTGCTAGCATTCTGCTTAAGGATCAATTTACATAACCTCATTTAATGGGTTCATAAATCATACCCATTAAGCCCAGCTAACAGGAACCAAGGGTTCTAATTTATGCTGCCTTTCATAGCAGAAAATTGGGAGGCTGGAGCCTGTGGATAAAGAACCCAGGTCTTGCCTTTGATTGTTGATTGTGATGGTAAATGTATGGATGATGAGAACAGATTTTCACTGTATTGATTTCCTGCCAAAGCACAGCATGCTTTATTGTGAGAGGAGGTCTTTGGCAGCAATGCTAAAAGTGCCGGTTGTTTAGAAGCCCTTTGCCAAGATGACATCGAAGACAATACCAGCGGGTAAATACTAAAATAATATCAAGCTGAAATGTTAACCTTTTTTTAATAAGGAGCCCAAACAGTCACAAAAGCAAGTTTCCCCAAATTTAAAAATTTGTCTTGGTGATATATAGGAAGCCGAGTATACAGTAAGTACTAATGTACAGAATTATGGAAGAAGTCTTCCCCAGTTTACTTACTTGTTTATTTACTTCTGTAAATTATACGATCCTCAACTGTATGCAGAGATCAAAATCCACCTATGAATAAATATAAATCCAGAACGTTCTGTCCAGTCATTGTTTTTAGCCTTGGCAGAAATTAGTGTTCAAGTAAAACAGTAAAGTTTCTGTTATTTTCATTCCCTGGAATCATGATATTATGTGTGACCTTGGCCCTCTGCCCAGAATCATATCCATGTATTTAATTCTGCCTAAAAATCAATGAGGAACTCTTTACCCAGATTGCCTTTTTGGCAGAATTCTTGTCATGGGGGAACTGTTGTCTCATAAGAGGGTCAAAAAAGTTAAGACGACAGCCAGAACCATGCAATGGAAGTCCTGTCTTTGTTTATGCATGTTGTGACATGCTAAAAAAGGGGTGTGGCTTCAAACAAATGGTTGTGGCCACTGTCTTGACTTTTTGAGCTCCTGTAGACACCCCTGACTATTGTTTTGGCTGAAGGATCAGAATTAACCATATCTACAGTACACCCAATGGTGCTTTTCAAAACCATGACTTGGATGATTGAGAATCTCCATAGACATGTCTATAGTAAAATACAGTCCCTCTTAATGATGTTTGAAAGCCTTTCCTAACCTAAATATCCTCCAAATATAGTTGCATTATAATCCCCCAAATCCCTAACTGTCATGACAATTTTGGGAGCACCATTCCCAAACTATTTGAATGACATACACAATATATTACTTGTTTCAATTAAAAAGATGCTGTTTGGTTTCAGCACAATAGTTTGATTAAATTTAGTGACTGGATCTAAACTGCCCTCCTCACTCATTTATTCTTTAATTATTCTCAACAGAAGGCATAAAACCTATGAATCTATGCTGGCTGACCCAGTCCTAACTTCTGCACATTCAATGGAAGATATTGTGATATTGAAATCTTCCATTAATATCTTAGAAGATATTAATCTTCTAGTTATGCATGTACAGCCATAATAATCTGTTCATATTTTTAAAAAGAACATATTAAGATTAGACTCAAATTCTTGATCCTGTTCTCTTTATCTGCTTAGTTAGCATGGATTGAAAATGAAGATATGGTTCTTTTAAGGTGAGCCATATCCTTATTTTCACATTCATGCTGACTGAGCGTAGACAGCAGAATCTTGCCCAACAGTTTGTCTCTAATTTTAATCTTATTCTATTCTAATCATCTAATCTAATCTCTAGTCTAATCTTAATGTGAAAATGAGAATATGGCTCTTTGAAGACTTGGTGTTGACAGTGAAGATATCAAAGTGATAGGTAGCTTCTTGCCTTTTTGAATCAATCATCAATAGTAAAGGCACATGCAGTCACGAAATATGCTATGGACTGGCATTTGGTAGAGCAACCATGACAGGCTTGCAAAAGATATTCAAATTCCACAGCATGTCTATACCGACAAAAATCATAATTGTACAAGCCATTATATTCCCTGCAATATTCTATGGAAGCACAAGTATGCTGTTTATGCAAGACTGAGCCTGCCATATTTTTCAATCTTTGCATAATATTTGTTTTATGTACATCAGGGTTTATGTGGCCAAATATATGAAAACAGTACTACAGAGATTTGAATTGTCCATCAGAAATCCAAAACCAAATCTCATTTCTTCTATTTTAAAATATACTAAATGAAGACAATATGATATACAGTAAATCTCTTAGGAGATACTCTTTCCTTACATAAATTCAGATCAAACTGTTGGATATCTGTAGCAAGGATTTAAGTGTCTGTTCACTGAATAACCTGTGGAAGAATGTCCAATAATACACTATGCATAATGGTATATACAGGAAATAAATTGTTGTCATTATTCAAAATTAATGTTACGGTTTGTTCAGCAGAGAAGGAAGAATATCTTGGAATTCAATGACATTAAAGTACAGATGCAGTTGTAGAACAGGTTCTGTGTTTGCAGCATCCAATATTTTATTTACTGTAGTATGTCTAATTAACATTTCAAATATCACAATATTGGCACAATATTAGAAGTTCTGAGAGACTGCAACTCTGGCATTTATTTACACATCCAATCAAATCTCATAGAGTCAACTATCTCTAGGTCCCATTCCAACTGGAATGTGTTTAGCGAGGGATTCAGAGGCAGGCTTTTTTTTATCAATACTATTGATAGTCAAATTATCAATCCAAACAAACAAGCTCCATAGGATGCATTAGTGACATGGAACCGATCACTCTAATAACTCCCACCTTTCTGCTTATTAAAGCACATTCCCTACTACTTCATTGCTTGTGTTCCTAATCAAACAGTAGAAAGTTTGGGGCCCCAGGAAGAGGGGTTCTACCCCATGGTTGTTTTATCTTCAAAACAAATATGACTGGTTATTTTTAGAGCTATGCAATAGGTTTGAAAGGATCCTTCAGTTCAACAAAGCTTCATTTGAGTCAAATCGCAAATCAAACTGGAGGCCCTCTGATGCAGGAAATGCAGGAAATTGTGCAATGGAAGCACTTTCTAAATTCAAGGATTTTTCTCTTACTTCTGGAGGTCAACCCTGCAACTTCATTTCCTTATGAGGTCAATGCTGAGGAACATGCTGAAGGGTAGGATGGCCTCTCTGACTTGAGATGCGTATATAGATGGCCAATAAGTTGTGTCACTAAATGTTCTGCCAAGCTACACAGGAATGGGCTCAAAACTTTTTTCTTTCAAAGGGTTTGTTTCTCTGGCTCACTTTCACTGTGGTTTATCTATTTCTATTCTATTGCATTGCATCGGCTCAACCAACAATTGGTTCTACTAGCTTATAGACAATTACATGTAATTAAATGTACATCTCAATTACAGATTTGAAATGAGAATCTCTCAGTATATGGAGCAAATAGTTCCAACCAAAAGATTGCTTATCCATTTTAGGAATAATTAATAAAGTATATCGGAAAAGCCAGCAATTTGATATTTTCATTTTTATACATTTTTAGTAAAAAAGAATAAGATTATTATTTATTCATTACAGGTAATCTCCCTAGCATGTTGTGGGGAATGTGAAGCTGAAGTTTCAACCTGATGTGCTTCTTTACCTGTAGGCAATTTTTAATTTAACAGTTACTTACCTGCCTTCTGAAATCTCACATTCTAAGAAAAGTCTTAGCACCTGGTATTATAGCTCGGTATATAATAAGCACATATATAGCCTTCTGAACATTGAACAGAGTAATTCACTGAATTGTTCACAAAATTTCTACTAAAATAATTGCACTTAGCAATAGCACTTAGACTTATATACCGCTTTACAGTGCTTTACAGCCCTTTCTAAGTGGTTTACAGAGTCAGCATATTGCCCCCAAGAATTTGGGTCCTCATTTTATCCACCTCGGAAGGATGGAAGGCTGAGTCAACCTTGAGCCTGGTGAGATTTGAACTGCCAAATTGCAGGCAGTCAGCAGTCAGCAGAAGTAGAGTGCAGTACTGCACTCTAACCACTGCACCACCATGGCTCATATTGTCATAATGACAATAGTAACTGCATCCTGTGATGTTAAGATAAATTGAATTCAAATTTCACATCAGGAACTTAAAGAAAGAGATACTGAATGGTCTCCTTATTCACGGAATGCACAATTTTTTATGTTATTAGACTCACAGAAATATCAAGCATTAAAAAAATGAATTTATTGATTTCTGAAATTTGCCATTAAAAATAGTTGTCGATAACTCTGAAAAGTAATTATTATTTTCAGTTGTACCATTATTACACATTCACTTCCATACACATCCCAAGTGAACATTCCTTATAGCATCAATAGATAACTAATGCAGACACAGGTTAAGACATTTCATTTATAATAAGTATATGTGTGTCTCTGTGTGTGTGTGTGTGTGTAAAATGAATCTCTAATATTGGGGTATTGTTGCACGTGATGAATTATTGTAAGCATGTCAGCACATTGTGGAAGTCAAGTACATTCAAACACTACTCAGTCAGAATTGAATTTGTCGTGATAGTCTCATAAAAAGGGACTCAATTGAGAGTTTCCACTTGCCTGCTCTAAACTTGTCACTTGTAGGTGCTAAAGAGCTTGTTGTGTTAGTTTAATTAGACAACAAATCGGTCCTTACTTGATTGCATGGTCGTATCACATATGTTAGCACTTCAGTGTTTGATGGAGATATTAACAAGTAACAAGAGTCTCTTGGTCTATGGACTTTAAAGAAGGGAAGCTCTTCTACATTATTTCATTTGGCCCTGCCAATATTTATTAGATCATGCAGCCAGCAGGCTGCCAGGGAGAGAAAGACAACACAAACATTTTTCAGGGTTATGCTCATCTGTATCCAAAAGAAGGGTCACTAGACAATCAATGGTAGAAGAGTATAAGTAAGATAAGTGTTCTCTGCCGCAGCTTACAAATTCATTATTGGATACAGTTTGCTGCAGACCTCCTCTCAGCTTTTGTCACTTAAAGATAATTTATGACAAGAAGAGAGAGGTTCTTGAAAATGCTATAGCAACTAGAGCTGAATGATGCCACTCCGGCATTAGATGCATAGTCACCAGAGGCCAGGAGAAAGGAAGTTTGCATTTGTATGAAAAACCGTGCAAGTTAAGCATTCATCAAGGTTGGATAAAATATTCCCATTTATTGTAAATGTCTGGAAGATTGAACAGGAAAAATGTTCTATGCAATAATTAAAATGCCTTACTACCACTGGTGTAGAGAAAAAGAAAAAACGGGGGGGGGGGGGATGATTCTCTGCAGGTTTGCAAAAGGAGCCATTTACTCAGGATTGGTGTCACAGCAGAAAAAAGAGAAATACTGTACATGTTTTACAACTTCTATTCATACAGCCATATAGGTTTTTATATAGGAATAGGGTTGGTTTTTTTAAATCTATGGTACAAGAACCAAGTTCCCAACCTGTTTACTGCAATAAGAAGAGAAAAAAAGTGTTGGGTGCAGGAAATCTGATTTCTAATATTCAGCCACTATCTCTTTGTATTTCTCAAACCCTAAATGTATGAAGCATCTGGAGGAAAGAGACAGATGTTCTGGGGTTGGATGGGTCTGTAAAGAAGAAGACACTACTTGCTTGATTTCGCTACCTGTCAAGGTCTAATGGTGTGTGTGTGTGTGTGTGTGTGTTGGGGGATGACCTTGGGAGATGGAGTGAAGAGATGCTGCCTAGGGAACCGTCAGACAAGAGACTGCATAGCCTGAAGTTGCAGAGTGTCTCAGAAGGGACCCTCTGTGGGTTCTTGGGTTGTAAAGAGGAGGGCAGGAGAATTTTACTTTCAGACTAGCAAGATTCTGTTAATGTAGCTTTACAGTAAAGTATAATTGACTTATCTGGTCATGTTTCCTGTCTAGTCTATCTGGGAGGGCTAACACAAGGTGTAGCTAGATCAAATAGCAAATATCCCCTGCGGTTATATTTTGATATACATTTGTTCTCTTCCTGTTGCACCATTCTTGTGTGATTTCAAAAGAAAGAAACCCAGAAGGAGCTATTTGTTTGTGATAACATTTATCTTGCATATCATTAAGATCAGAGATTTTTCTGATTTAATGCTCCAATTACTACATGCAGCTTTAGATTCATATCAGTGTTATGGCCTGTGAGCGGCCTGTAGCTGATTCCGACAGCGAGGAGGCTGGTGTGGTGCTACACCAGCAGCCTGTGCAGCTGGCACTCGAGTCAGACAATGAGGAGGCTGGAGAAGATGTGGTGCCAGAGGCGGGGATTCAGCCAGGACCTTCAGAACCTCCAGAAGCTCTCATAGGTGAAGAGGAAGAAGAGGAGGAGCCTCTTCTCGATGCACAAGCGCGCAGAGCTGCCAAAAGGCAGGAGTGGCTCCTCAGGAGGAGGTCTCCTCAAGAGTAAGGCTTGGGGCTAATTGGCCACTCCCTTAGCCTATTTAAGGAAGGATGATGACTGAGACAATTTGCAGAGAACAACTTCATTCACTCTCTTTCGTGTTTTGATCTTAGTTCTCTGCAAATTGCTTCTGGGCTTTCTGCCAACCATAGTAAATTTACAATTATTTATTCTTTGGATTCTTATAGGCTGTTAAGAAAGTTAATTAACAGCCTTTGAAAAAGACTGATTTAATTTAGTAAACTAAGGTTTGTACAGACTTTGTGTGTGCTGCATTCTTTGGGGTCCGTAGCTGGGGCAGAACAATCACGAGTAAGAAAAGAATAATAATCTGTGTCAGGATTGCAAAATTTCCAAGCATATTTGAAAAATGTATGCAAAAGCAGAAACATTTCATGAGGCATCAACTGCATATATAATCGAAATTCTGTGTATCTGAAGAAGATACATACATAACCTCCCACCGGTCAATGCGCTCTCACAGAGAGGGCCTCCTCAGGGTGCCGTCAGTCAAGCAATGCCGGCTGGCGGCCCCCAGGGGGAGAGCCTTCTCAGTGGGGGCACCCACCCTGTGGAATGAGCTACCTCCCGGAATACGACTGATCCCGGACCTCCGGACCTTCTGTAAGGCCCTGAAGACATATTTATTCCATCAAGCTGGCCTAGCCTAAATAGTTTTTTAATGGGATTTTAACTTTATAAGATTTGGGGTTTTAAATTGGGAGGCCGATTGATTTAATGTATTTTTAATTATCTTAACTTTTATATTAGTATGTATTTTTAATTTTGGCTGTTCACCGCCCTGAGTCCCATTGGGGAGAAGGGCGGTATACAAATTAAATGAACAAACAAATAAATAAATAAATATGTATGTATATATGTAAGTATGTATCTATGCATGAGCTGTGGTTGTGCAATGGATAGAATGTAGTATTGCATGCTAACTCACTGTTCATTGCCAGGAGTTCAGTTCTGACTGGCTCAGGGTTAACTCCTTCCATCCTTCCGAGGTCGGTAAAATGAGGACCCAGATAGTTGGGGGCAACATGCTGATTCTGTAAACTGCTTAGAGAGGGCTGTAAAGCACGATGAAGTAGTATAAACATCTAAGTCAGTGGTGAAATCTGAATCGGTTTGCTACCGGTTCGCTGGCCATGCATGCACGCTGCGCACCAAGCACGTGATGTGTATGCGCAGTTCGCACCAAACACACGCCGCACGCACATGCACAGTACACACCAAAAGGAGGCTTGGGAAGGTAAGTAGAATAGCGGGGGGGGGGGGAATCAGCTGTGGCGCGCAATCTTGGGAACCTTTTTTAAACTTTTTTAAAGCATTTTTTACTACCTATTCGCCCAAACCGGTATTGAAAAAAGGGTTTTAAAAAGTAAAAAAAAAAAGGTTCCGATGATTGCACGGCACAGCTGTGATCTTGGGAACCTTTTTTTTTACTTTTTAAGCATTTTTTCAATACTGGTTTCTGCGAATAGGTAGTTAAAAAAATGCTTTAAAAAAGTAAAAAAAAAGACTCGGACGATCACAGCTGTGCTGTACGATCTTCCAAGCCTTTTTTTTTTACTTTTTAAAAGCATTTTTTACTACCTATTTGCCCTAAGCGGTAGTAAAAAAATGCTTTAAAAGTAAAAAAAAAAAAAGTGCCAACGATCAGCTGAGTGACACACGATCTTTTTTTAAAAAAACTTTTTTTTTCTTTTTAAAGCATTTTTAACTACCGGTTCCAGACAACCAGTAGTAAAAAAACTGCTTAAAAAGAAAAAAAAAAGTTCCGACTCAGCTAATCGTCGGAACTTTTTTTTTTACATTTTTTTTACTGCCGGTTTAGTGAATCAGTAGCATTTTTTACTACTGGTTTGGGCGAACCAGCCCGAAAAGGTAGCATTTCACCCCTGGTCTAAGTGCTTTTGCTGTATACAGAGACAAAAATCATATGCATGTACAGAGAGTCAAAGCTTTAAGTAAACAGTTGTGACTGCCATCTTGACTTTTCTGAACCCTCTCTGTGCACTCTATTGATATACAGATAAGTAGGATATGTTACAAAAGAATACGAGTAGGAACAGTATTCCAAGTTCAAGCAAATGAACTATGACTTTTCTGTTCCCCTCCCCTCCTCCTGAGATATTTAGGGGAAAATATTGTCCCCTCCAAAAGTATATTATTTATACTATACTTCCAAGCTGACTAGTATGTCTCTCAAATGCAAAGATAGTGCTACTTTTATTACATAAGAATTGGCATTTGGAAAATGAATTCACTAATAATGTAAAAATAGAGTAAGAATGCTTAAATTATGAAAGATTTGAATACAACAAATGTGTTTGCCTGAAATTTGTACAAGATGAAACAAAAGAGTTAGTGTTGGTACTATTTTTCTAACCTCTTGCACTAGGCATACTACACAACTGCCTTGCATGTATCAATAGAATGAAATTTTGTGTGCTACTGCCAATAAATTCACCAAGGAGAAGTAAAGATGAGAAAGACAAGACAGAATTAGAATGTAAGGCCAGAGGAAGAAATAAAAGAAGATAGCAGGAGTTTGAGAGATGAGCTTCATTAACATATATGTGTTAGGCTAGGAAATAGAAAAGATGGGGTATGAAACAGCACCTTGTGGGATAAATTACTGAATGACCTATGTCTGGAGAACAAAGATTGAGAGAAACTACTGAAAAAGCTCCCTCAAAATAAAAAAGTCATATTTCCTTTTTAGTTCTTCTGTCTGTTTCTCAGTGAGCATCTTGAGTGCTGTAGGACAAGAAACCAGAAGCAAATGCCTGAATCTGGACATGATTTTAAATGAGCAAGTTCAGCAACCCAATAGCAAATCATGGGTTAAAATTGTGGCATTATGATTTGAATGTCTTAAGCCATAAATAGAATCCCAACTATAGGAGGAGAGGGAGATGAAGAGGAGGGGGGGGGGACAGGGCAGTGGTTAAATTCAAATTTTTTTACTACTGGTTCTGTGGGCGTGGCTTGGTGGGCATGGCTTGGTATGTGAGTGGCTGGGCATGGCCAACTCAATGTCACTCCCACCCAGTCACATAAACCCCCCCAGCCACACCTACCCAGATTTTGTGGCTCCTGGTGTTTTCTGTAGGAAATGTGTCATGTGACTGGGTGGGCGTTGCCAACTTAATTGGTCTCACCCTTAGGAAATTTCTCCTTAGTTCAACTCACAATAAAATAGTACAATAGAATAGCACTGTTCCAATATTTAAAATAGAATAGAATAACAGAGTTGGAAAGGACCTTGGAGGTCTTTTAGTCCAACTCCCTGCTTAGGTAGGAAACCCTACACCACTTCAGACAAATGCTTATCCAATCTCTTCTTAAAAACATCCAGTGTTGGAGCAGTTACAACTTCTGGAGGCACATTGTTCCACTGATTAATTTTCTGTCAGGAAATTTGAGGGGCTCCTACAAAAATGAGGAAGTCAATCTGTTTTCCAAAGCACCAAAAAGCACAACAAGAAACAATGGATGGAAACTAATCAAAGAGAGAAGCAACCTAGGACTAAGGAGAAATTGCCTAAGAGTGAGACCAATCAACCAATGGAATAGCTTGCCATCACTAGAGGCTTTCAAAAAGAGTGAGGGAAGTACACCCCAAAAGGATAGTGCCAGGAACCATTAAAACAATGCAGAAAACTTAAAACAGCAATTCCCCTTTTAAAATAAGGTCAACCCCAAAGCAAACACAGCAGCTGAGTGGGAAACTAAGAGCAGCTGCTCAGGCTAATTGAAAGCCTGGGTGTGCTGCCAAAAGCCATTAACCCTATGTTCTCTATATTCTAAATTGGATGCTTCACAGCAGAAGCAATACAGCTGACTGGACCACACATGCATTAAATTCACGGCCTGTATGATCAAGCTGCATCATTGTCCCCTCCTATATCTTTCCCCCCCAGGAAGAAACAAGAAGTAGCCAACACTGCAACAGCTATGAAAGGTCTTGGGAAACTCCAGGGAGTATCAGCTGATCACAGAAGTGTTACTTAATACTCTTTATAATGAAAATGATTGTAATCTTGTCCTTCTTCCTGAAGGGAAGAAGTTAATCCCATCCCTAGATGGATGATTGATGGGTTTCCCTGCCCTAATCCTGTCAGTTTCTGTTGCTTATTCACTTGATTCAGAGTGTATCGGCTGCATTCCAGCTGCAACTGTTAAGTGGAGCTATTAACTGAGGGGGGGAGAAAAGAGAGAGAGAGAGCGAGAGGGAAAAAAACCCTCTCTTGCACTTTATTTTTAACTAATTTAAAGCAATTTACTAATGGTTTGGGCCAACCAGTGAGAACCAGCTGGATTTCACCTGTGGGACAGGGAGAGGGAAAGACCACTTTCCCTATGCTACAGTGTTTAAAGTGTTAAACTAGGACCAGAGAGACAGATTCATTCTCAGCAATAGAAATTCTCTGGGTGATTTTTAGCCAGTCACTGCAATCCCAGTTGCTTTACAGACTTGGGGTGAGTGGGGAATGGAAGAAAAGAGTTATGTTTACCATCTTAAGCTCTAGAGGAAAGTTAAGATATTTTTTTAAAAAAATACATGTAAATAGAAACAAGAAAAGAATATCCAAAGTTGATGTCAGCAACTATAGCATCTTTGGATATTTTCACATTGGAAATGTCATGGGTTTAGGCAAATCCCTTGTTTCTGAAATCTAAGTATAATAAAAGCGGTCTCGCTGTTTAATCTTATAAAGTCTAAATCATTTATTTTTAATATGAATATATAAATGCAAATGCCAGTATAAGGCCAAGACTTAGAGAGAGAGAGAGAGAGAGAGAGAGATACCCCACAAAACAGAGTTGTGTGTGTGAGGGGGGGATGGCCTCTCCTCTATCAGGTGTGTGTTGGTAACGGTGTTGGCAATGCTTGAAGCATAACTGAAACTAGTCTCACTCTGAACTTCTTCAAATGTCCCAGCATGGTATCAATTATGAGTGAAGGTACATCTGGCTGGGTTCTACTGCCTTCTATCTCTCAGTGACAGAAAGAAAGGAAAAATCAGGTGAATACAAGGAAAACAACAGCAGTGGACTTCACTTAAGGGACCTTGACCTCCGAAACACCAGATATACTGATGTATTATTTTTTTAATTATTTATTATTTTTATTATTCATATTTCTATGCCTCCCACTCTCCGAGGACTCTGGACGGCTTACACTAAAGACAGTATACTAAATAGCATATTGTCCCCAACAATCTGGGTCCTCATTTTACCCACCTCGGAAGGATGGAAGGCTGAGTCAACCTTGAACCAGTGAGATTTGATCTGCTGATCTGCTGAACTTGCAGTCAGCTGAAGTAGCTGCAGTACTGCACCCTAACCACTGCGCCACCTTGGCTCAGTGTATGTATATTATGTATATTATTCATTGCATTATATTATATCTATATTATTCATTGCATTTATTTGTTTTACATATTTAAAAATAAGTTTATTACTCAATTTAAAAGTCTGTGAAACAAAAAGGTATTTGAATGGATGTCCAAAAGATTGCAAAGTTGGCACTAGTCTCTCCTCTATGGGAATTTTACTCAATAATTGGGCTGTATTAATAGAAAAGACTTCTCCCTTGTTTTCACATAATATATTAAGATGCACGGAGAAAAACCTTCACTGATAATAGATACACAGCTGGAAGTTCCAAAATCATACAGTATTAACAGTGTCTCATCAAATTGGAGAGACCAAGTACAGTACTTCAGAATTTAGTCGTTGTCCTGGCACTCTTCAAAAATGTTATTAAATAATGTGAAAGAAATGCTTATCAAATATGCAGAAAGCAGAAATAAACTGCACTCCAAATATATTCTCCTACATTGCAATATAACATATACTGAAAAAGCAGTACTTTCACCAAATATGTAATTGCATTAATTTAGGGTGGGCTGTACATTGTAAGCTGGCCTCTGGCGTCTGCGATAGTTCAGTCAAAGGAGAGATGGCATATATGCAGTAATTTTTCTGAATTTGATTTCCTTTTCCAAAATGTTTACCTGGCTAATTTACTAATATATTTATTTGTACAATTCATCTGCTATTGCAATTCAGGTGGGCTCTAGGTAGTATATAGCTTAGCAATAGCACTTAGCAATAACACTTAGACTTATATACCAGTTCACAGTACTTTATAGCATTCTCTAAGCAGTTTACAAATGTCAGCATGTTGCTCCAACAATCTGGATCTTCATTTTACCGGCCTCAAAAGGATGGAAGGCTGAATCAACCTTGAGCTGGTGAGAATCGAACTCCTGGCAGAATTAGCCTGCAATACTGCATTCTAGCCATTTTGCCACCATGGCTCTTATATCAATACTAATTACTAAATTATTTGAATTATGAAGGGAAATCCTTGGTGATATTTTCATTTAGTATAAATGGGCATCTAATACAATCAAGGAAAAAGTCTTGGATCATTTTTCATTCACAGATATCTAGATTCAAAAAAGGCCTTGTCATCTAAATCAGATTCATTTATTTATCTTATTAATTTTTTTTCTTTGTGATGGAGACATTTATATTTAAATTTGTTCACTTACTATAATATGCCTTGTCCATTATTTGATATTACTCCATCAAGACCTCAGACCATGCCCACACTCTGATCATTTTAGCATTCCTTTATCAGCAGAAACAATTTTTGTATGTATGTCACTCACCCTCTCTCACCATCCCATCCCACCCCACCCCCATTTCTCAGGCAAAATGGAAATGGGCCAAGAAAAATGATGAAGTATATCTTGCAGGAACCATGTTAAGCTATACATGTCCAGTTTTTGCAATATACTGTCCAATAAAATCTGGAGAAGATTGCACCCAGCAGTGATGGATTTAAGTGTCTTGGAGCTAATTTGTAGTTTGAAAATTGGATTGAAAATAACAGAAAGATGAAAACTAAATTTCTACCCAATTCAGACTGCACCAGTTGCTTAAAATAAATTTGCTTTTATTATGTTGTGCTTGTATATTGGTACATAACTTATATTATAACTTATATTATATCATAAGTCTAAGTCTATGACTATAAAATTCTGCCCTATGATTAAAACCCTAAACGTTTACCTGGCAATGTTTGTATAGCAATATAGCACAAATATAGCAATGCTTGTCAGAAGCTACATGTATATTTGTAGGTATGTATGTTTTGATGTGGGGGTGGGGGTGGGGGTGGGTGGGGGTGTAGGTAGGTATTAGACTAAAAACTGGGAGACCGTGAGCTTTAGTCCTAAGGACAACTATCTGGGTTGTCTTGGGCCAATTAATATCTCTCAGCCCTAGAAAGAAGGCAGTAGCAACAATTTCTGAAAATGTTGCCAAGAAAACTGCAGGGAGTTATTGGTATAGTTGCCAGGAATAAATATGGCACCTGTAAGTAAGTAAGTCAGTAAGTAAGTATATACATTAATGCTTTACCAAGCTTTATTTGTGTCTGTCACTATTTCTATGTGGTATTTCAACCTCTCCTTTGCTCAACGCAATTGGAATCTTTCATCATCAAGTTTTTTATTTGTTTCTTGTTTCTATTCTTACAGTATATGATTTCTTTAAATTTTAATTTAATTTAATTTAATAATTTTAAAAAATAGTGATGCTAATAAAATTGCCCAGTGGGTTTATCATGAAGTGAGTGAAGAGAATCATATCTGTTTTCTGCTTCAGGATACTCCCCAATCAATTGCAGCTGCGGACTGTAAACCCTTTTTACATGAGATATACATATCTCAAAGATAAATCACCATCCTCATTTGTGACATGCGCATTACACTGTATTTATCCTTTGAGTCAAGAGGCCCCTCAAACACCAATGACCAAGCCCCCTTCTCAGTACATGCATTATTTCAATAAGATTCCACCACTCTGAGATACTGTGGGGAATAATACTGTAAATTCAGATAACCAAGTGCTTTTGCTTAACTGAGTTTATGTAATAAGGTTCCTACAATGATTCTTCTTATGTGATCATTCTTTAGTATTCAGAAGAGCACTTTGCCTTCCAGTGTCCTACTGTGGAGCATTATAATAAAGAGAATGGCTGGAGGGAGCTGACTTGCTTGGCAGGGAGTCTCTCCACTGGGTCAGCTAATTTTGTTGTAGCTCTGAATAGGATATTACCAGCTTCTCTGGGGAATTAAAAAGTACATTAATGTCTGATCCTCAGTTAAAATTGGGTCTAAGTATGTAACACTTTAAAAATATGCCTTGGGCCCTTGATTCAAGTACCACATCTTCCATTAAGAAGGTGAGATTTATCACTTTACAGTGTCACAAATCTTCATTTTAAGCTACCACAAGATATAAGATAACAAGTACATCACTGGTCTAGGACCGAATGCAATCGTTCTTGAACCCTACACTGTTGGACTTGAGTGGCAATAAAATAAGGAATAAGAGGTAATGTTCTTCTTAGTCACACATATAGTATGTCTTTTATAAAGTTGTGAAAGAGAATACTATATTTAACATAGTGTCTAATTTGTGCTGGAAGCACAATACCTTGGGCATTTCAAAAAAACAAAAGCAAATAAAGTTAAGAACCTAAAGAAAAGGGAGTTTTCCTCATTCCCCTATTTAACGTGGTTAAATTAAAGTGGTTAATTTTATATGTTTAAGTTGGAAAAAAATATATTTGGGGGAATGCCATTGAGTTTATAGTGAATTGACATCATCCATGCATATACAAGGGAGAGTTTGAATAGCTATAAGGGGGAAGTTCTAAAGAAGTTTAAAAATAAAAAAACAAACAAAGCAATCTGGGTGCAGGGGCAATGATAAACACATTCCAGCATTTACCAGTAGCTATAACTGCCATAGCTTTTCCTGATGGCAGTGTGTGTGTGTGTGTTTGTGTGTGTGCACACATGTGCCTTACAATCATGCTGATGCCTGGTGACTGCCTGGACAAGTTCTTGCAGTTTTGCTGGTGAGTTTTCCAAAGTGCCCTTGGCTGTTTCCTAACATTGAGAGTGAGTGACTGACCCAAGGTGACTTAATTGGCTTCATGCCCTAAGTGGAACTAAAACTCCTGGTCCCTTGTCGGGTGCCTTAACCATCCAAGGTAGATTGCTCACAGACCCAGTAGACCCTCTAAGCCTCTCTGTTGTCCTTGCTGCCCTATTCATTCCAAAACAGCAAGGGGCAGCCCAGGGGCCACCAGGTGAAAACTGACTGTGAAGAAAGAGTGCCAAATGGTATACACTGACTCAAATCCAGAGCAGCAGCACTTCACCAAAATATTCCCATATTGTGCTATTTTACCACATCCTAAAGATAGAATTTGGTCATGGCAAAACTGTTACCCTGTAGTTTAGTGGAACAGCCACAAAGTTAATTCATATGAACTGCTCCCCTTAAAATTTGGTGAAAGAACTGAAAGATAAGAAATGAATTCCAAACTTCTATTGCTTTAAAGTACTTCTAACCTCTGAACACATCCAGCCAACATAAGGAAACCTTACTACTTTACCAAAATGTATTCAGACAGTTGGAAGAGAGCAGGTTATATAGCGGTGGCATAGATGGAAAACAGGAAGAGGCACAGACATGGGCCAACTAAATTAGCATACTAAATTATCTAGTGTTGGAATAAGATTCAAGTGGTTTTTTTGTACATGGAATAAAAAGGTGCAACATCTTGTTCTTTGACCCAAACAGCAGGATGCCTTGGCCATTCTTGGAGGAGGTTTCATCAGAATGGACCTGAAATTAAATTTGAGCTCAATAAGGATCTGACTGGAAGTGCACTCATTCCATAAAATAAGTATAGATATACAAAAAGATATATGCATACATAACTAGACCAAGAATTCAGACTTGATAGAGTCATCCATAAAGAGGCAGGCTCTCTCTCCCTCCCTCCCTCCCTCCCTCTCTTCCACATTGTGCTCTCTAACAAAGAAGACCAAATGCTGCACTGAAAGGCAGTCTAAAGCAAATAGCTTAAGATCCTTGATGCAAGCAGCAAAGAACCACGAAGCATTAGCAACACGTTGCAATGCAAGACCCTGCTATCAATTGTTGCTTATTTAGAAACTGTGAGAAATTGTAAAACTATTCTCCAACAAGTCCCTGCATGGAGATGAGGCAAGGGACCATTCATGTGATGGCATGTTGGAGGATCAAATTCTCTCATCCCCTCCCTCCTTCAGGCTTTTTTTTTTAATTTCTCAGCATAGAAAACAAAAAGTAGAAGTTCTGCACACAGCACACCTTGGTTGCTGCAAAATATTCTAAGTCAATACATAAAAATAAAAAGCAGAACAAAAGAAGGAAATTATTTGGCACAGGTCCAAGGTCCCTTCCAACTCTCTTACTGTTTTAAAAAAAAGATTTAGCACCTTTGTCCCCCAATTTACTTTGAAAACATCCCCTGCTTTATCATTACTGTTAAAAAGCTAAAGGAGCTTGGGAACATTCAACTTCGCAGCAGTCCCTCTGCCAGGGAAAGTGTGGTCCAATAATCCAATTTTCCATGTGTTTCATTAACCTTTCTCCATGACGGGTAGTAGATTGAGTGATCTGTCCTTTGTTGGGGAATTCACCGCTGACATTTGACCATGTGGACTCACAGAGCTGGCGGGAATCAGCAGACAGTGCAATTCCAAGATGAGCTGAGCTGATAGCTACAATTGCAGAGGAGAATTGCAGAACACAGAACTTAAGGGCACTTCCTACTCATCAGAAGTGGAGGCCAATTTTCTTAAGATGAGAAAGAGAGAGAGAGAGAGAGAGAGAGAGAGAGAGAAAGTAACTGGACGTCCTGATGCTCCCCCGTACAGAAATGATTCAGCCATTCATTAAATGTGTGAAACTATAAAGAAATCCCCTTCCTTTTGGGGGAGGGGGAATTGGCCAGGGACCCACAGACAGAAATAAGCTGCCATTCTTCCATTTGATAGCCAGACACTGCCAGTTGTTGCTAAGATGGTCATGCTGTTAAATTAGGTCTAATGAAGGAGTAATTGCTTTAGGTATAGTGAACCATTTGAAAGAAAACAAGGATTCTAATTGATTTGCAATTTGTTTGGCACATTGCTTTGTCTGGGGCTATTGATTAGTCTTCTGAATTTCACTCTGCATGTGTTTCCCTTTATTAAGGGAATAACAGGTTACTGATTACTTTCCTTCTGGGTTTAATGTAGCAGTTAATGTCTACTTTGTTCTTGTGTCATGTCACAGGCTAGGGAGGAATAATATGCAAGTGGGTGGCCCTTTGCTAAGAAACTCCCCTGCTGCTTAGAGCTGTGTACTCTAAGAAGGGCTGAAAAGCAGATCAAGAGAAAGGGTTAGAATAGCAGGACTCACAGGTTACAGCCTGAGTCAGACTAGACCCAGCCTGACAACTTAGCTTTCCTTCCCAGTCAAAGTACACCATCGGGAAGGAACAGCTGGTGATAGTTTTGGCCTTGCAACCTTAACAGCATGTGAGTGAGTGAGTGAGTGAGTAGGGCAGAGCTACCAAATTTTATTTAAACAGAGTTATTAAATCTTTACAATGAATATAATTGAGATGTTTAAAGTGAGCTAACTCAGAGCTCATATCAAAAATACATTCTTGATATTAGAAGAGGCATTCTGTAATATTATGAAGATACGGCTCAAAAATAGGTGTCAGGTATCTATTTATTAGATACCCCAATGAAAGGATGGACTGTAGAATTTCTTTGCTGGCAAAGTAAAAAAAACATAAGGGTATGTTGACCCATATGATTTGGTATTATCTCTTAGTAGTTTCTTTTTGGAATATTTTTTTTTAAAATTTGATTTATATGCCGCCCTTCTCCGGAGACTCAGGGCGGCTTACAATGCGCTAAGCAATAGCCTTCATACTTTTGTATATTTATACAAAGTCAGCTTATTGCCCCCACAAACTGGGTCCTCATTTAACCTACCTTAGAAAGGATGGAAGGCTGAGTCAACCTTGAGCCTTGGTGAGATTCAAACCTGCAATAATTGCAGGCAGCTGATGTTAATAACAGGGTGCTTTAGACCACTGTACTATCCAAGGCTCTTATATTCTAACATACCCAAGTGGATACAATATATGGGTAAATGTTTTCATCTGAATGATGTGAATGTTATTTGCATTATATTCTAACATTATGGAACTGATCTTCTTGTGGAACTGATTCTCCAGAGAGAATCTGGAGGTTGTCTAGTAGGTTGGGTCAACTATTTTAATTTAATTTGAAAATTCATTGGGTTTTGCTTATTCTTTTTGTTTGATTTCATAATAGAATTTAATAATTAGATTTGTTGAATGAATATGTATTACCTTTTAACAAATTTATTTTGGTTTATTACTTGCTTTTATACCTTTTGTTGTTATAAACTGTTTTCTATTTTCGTTTATTTTTTTTCTTTTCCTATATTAAAACATAGAAGAAAGCCAAAGCACAAACAAGCAAGAATATGGAATCATATTAATTAGTCTTTCCATTTTGTCAATAATCAGTTCAAAATCAAAGAATGAACATCATGAATCCAAGAGTGGCACCATCTTCCATCATAGTCAAAGCAAAACATTTTTTTCTTTTACTCTATGCTTAACAGATCCATAGTTCTTCACCTACTGGTAAGTTATAAATGTTTAATATAAGCTTCGGTATCTAATTTGTGCAACAAAGTGTCTCATGGCCTCAGTCTCTTTTACATATAGGTTTGGATCATAAAGATAAGTATAAGCAGATGATGGAGAGGGGAGGGGAGGGGAGGAGAGGAGAGGATCATTAGAGTGGAACTATATCATTGACTGATATAGTTAAGTATTACCACTTTTTTGGGTTCTTCCAAAATATCCAAACATTTGATTGCTGTTACTACATTGCAATATATTTTCTAATTAACAGATAGTTACAGTATCAAACATTTCCAAGTTTATTTACAAGTCAACATTTAAAACATTAAAAAGTACTACATAGAAATCTGAGAGTTGATAGGCAGCAAAGTAAGACATCCTGTTTTCAGAAAAATCTAAAAAAGAAAATATGTTTATAATACAACGTAGCATTCTTGATGAACTTTACACAGGTGAGATGAAATGTTATGCTGATAAGCCATTACTTTTTCACACCCTATAATTCATTTTGGTTTGATAGTGAGAGACAACAATGTATTTATCTTTACTGGCAGAATGCAAAATGTGTCTATTTCTATGTTCTTTAGTCACTTAAAGGTCAACTCAAGATCACAAATATTATGCAAGTTTTTTTCATATTACAAGGACAAAATAGTAAATATGTAGAAGAAGAAAAGAAAAATATTTTTCTTGATCAAGCATAGGCCTCAAAGGGTGAAAGTTAAAAAAAAAACAAATAAATCTCAAGACCATATGATTGAACACCCCGCTTTTTTACAGATTATAAAAGGATATAAAAAGGAGTGGGACTTGTTTGTGCAATTGTGGGTGCCATATTGTGTTTTCTGACTCCTACCAGGCCTAGAGATGTCCGTGAATTCAAACTATGTCTCCACATTGTATCTTACCTTAAACAACCAGTATGTCAGCTTTGGAAGCCATATTAGGCCGGAAACTTCCATGCTGCCACCTTCTCATGTGTGGGAAAGTAGGAGGGGGGATTTAGTAGAGAGGTTGTCTGTAGACATAATAGCATTCTTCCTGTCAGTCAAGGTCAGGGTGATCCTGCATCTGGAGAAGGAGTGGTCGGAGTGATGTCTCGAGATAGGATGGCGGTTGATTGGAGCAGGTGATCAACTGAGGAGTGAGGGAATGGTTTTGAGGGTTTTGATTTACTGAAGGAAAACCCAGACCTCTCAGATTCGGGTTTTTCCAGATGTGCCAGTTTACCTATTCTAGTAAATAGAACTTTGAAAAATGCTTGCTTCAGAGTCTTTACTTGGAGTTGGGGGGTTTTTCTGGAACGCTGACACACTAAAGAAGAAAAGCAGGACCTAAATTTTACAATGTAATAGTTATAGTCTGTTGGAATGTGAAAGTATGTAAGATAAAAGCAAACAGAATTACACCATGTGCTAAGATGGTTTTAAGGTGAACCAATTCTCTTGCAAGAAATTCTGAGATAGTGGGAATTTTTTAATGGCCTTCTGCTATTTTATTTTAAAAATTATTTCAAATTCCTTTCCATTCTTGAAAGGTAGGATAAAAATGTGATAATGAGAGAGAAGCTATTCCTTCAACAACACAAATTATATATTTAATGTAGTTTTCATAAGTAGATTCTGTTATAATTTAGGGTCACTGAAATTTGAATATGAATAATTAATACATAACTATTGTTTTTCTTATTATGAATATGGTTATTTTTCAGAGTTTGAATTATGTTGACAAAATATTATGTAAGGTTGAATCAAGAAAATGTTTTAAATAAAAGGCCTCTGATCTTATTCAGCACAATGTGTTATATAATTTAGTAGTAATCAAACTGCTATTATATGAATGAAAATGAAATCTTAATAGATTTGTCCCCTTACAAATGTTAAGTATTCATTAATGCTAAATGTGTATTAGGATCAATTTGTGCTCTTTTAAATAATTTCTAAACTTATTTTCCATACATTTACACCCTAATTCAGGGATGGGAGACTTTTGCTCTACAGATGCTATTGAACTACATCTCCCAGCAGCCCCAGCCAGCTTGGCCAAATACCCTTTCACATGTCAGATGAAGTCAACTCTAATCTACAATAATTCTTTATTATTTTTTGGATAATTAGATTTTCTGAAGATAATTTATATTTTGGTCGAAGTAGGAGATACACTTCAAACTCTTGTCCAGAATACCAATGTTATTACCCCTCCCCCCCCAAAAAAATTACAGTGTCTTCAATAAAAGAAAACATGATGTGAAATATTATTTTAAAACTGACATATTGGATACTGTGGAATTAGTAACATATTAATGAGTTTTAGTTTCAATGCAGCAAACAATTTGCCAAATCAAAATTAAATGGGAAAGTTCATTCAGGCGCCAGTTTCTTCTTTTTGTCATATATTCCACTGTAGTCCCCATTTTACCACATTCTGATTTCTTGTAATCACTACTGTGGATTTACCCATATGCTAGAAAAAAAGTAGATAATGGGCCTTTTTATCAGTTTTTAATAAAACAGTTATGTTCAGAAGTAGATGTAGAACAACTAAAGGATATAAGAACCAGTTAAATCTTATGTATTATTACAGACCCATAGCATTTATGGTCTTTCAACTTGCCCTATTGGCCTCAGCTGCAAAGGCATTCATTGGATTGGTCATTCACAGTTCTACTTCTATTAACCATTGTCCAGCATATAAAGCCTCGAGAGGCAGTAGTTATCTATTGAATACATCAGTTACCTGGCTTATCTAGCCCTGCTGTGAATAAAGCAAAAATGAGCTGGATTTGCATTGGTGCATGTTGTTAGTCCTAGTAAATATCTATGTTCACTTAGCTAATCTGTTCATTTTCTAGAAATACACTTGTGCTTTAAAATGAATGTACCAAACAATTACCACAATTTACTACAACCAAGAAATATATCAGAAATCCTATGCTCATATAGCATATTACATTACCTGCTTTGAGATTTTATTCCTCTCAAAGTGTACATACATGCATATAGTTGACTTTCTAACATACAGAGTAATTTACAATACAGACAATTAAGGAAATTGCTGCATGACAGAAATTCAAATTACTTACTGGGGGCTTCCAAAAATTTCAGCTCAAATAAAGATTTAAACTCAAAAACAAGTTGAAGTGCAGATAAATGGAAGTAGTCATTGAGTTGGGAATAGAGGTAACACTGATCTGTATATAGCAGTCAAAGATGTATTTGGAATCCACACAGTGGTCTTGAAGAGAGAGGAAATATTACATTGCAGAGAATATATATTGACCCAACTACTCAAATTCCGCCAGGCTGGGCTATCAATGTAATAATTTTAAATCGGATGTTTTAAATTTTGGGGGTCTTAAACTGAGCTGAAATTATTTAATAATTTTAATAATTTTAATTTATGTTTTGTCTTGTCCTTTTAATAGGCTGTACACCGTCCTGAGTCCTTCGGGAGAAGGGCGGTATAGAAATAAAATAATAATAATAATAATTATTATTATTATTATTATTATTATTATTATTATTATTATTATTATTATTTTGAATCTCTTACTCGAGCAATTCCATTTTTCTCTATATACATATGTAAATATTATTCTTCCCATTTATATTTTTTGAATCCTAGCCATTTAGTTGTGCTTAATACCATTGATAAACTTAACAGAGGAAACATTCCCTGCAAATAAATTTTCATCAGCAAGAAAAAGGTATGTCACAAAAACTGGCTGGGAACTAGATGATGAAGAGTTGGGTTACGGGAATAGAAATAAAATTTGTTCAAGATTTCTTTCACCTTGCCCTATTGCATGAAGTTTCTCTAATGATAGGAAATTGACCTAAAGATGGCTGTACTACATTTTGTGGTTCTTGCATAAAGACCAAGACCAAGACAAATACTCTTAATTGTATGTTCCTATTGACAATGATGCAGAGTGGAGCTGAGGTAGAGAGTCATGCTTTGGATATGTAAGTAGTGGAGAACTTTGAAGAGTGTCCCTGCAAACGAGAGAGGAATAGCAATAGCAATTGCAAGGGCTGTTTACAGAGTCAGCATATTGCCCCCCCCCCCAATCTGGGTCTTCATTTTACCAACCTCAGAAGGATGGAAGGCTGAGTCAACTTTGAGTCTGGTGAGATTTGAACTGCCAAATTGCAGTCATCTGGCAGTCAGCAGAAGTAGCCCAACCATTGTGGCTCTTGTGCATTCCCTTTGAGTTTTTTAGAGCTTGCTTCACAATTTCCATGTGTTTTCAAGCAATGATAACCTTGTGCTGCCATTTTTTAGTAATAATGATCTGAAAAGGATCCATAGGATCTCAAAAAAGGGCACAAGACCCACATGTATCCCCACTAAGACACATACAATAAGAAAGAATATACCTTGCCATCTACATCCAATTGACTCTAATCTATTATTTTAAGACTCTTGTTGAATTACAGGTAATCCATGTTTAGCTTCAGCTATCCTTTTTGTTAGAAGCTGCAAAAGTCATAAATGCCATAGTCATAACTGATCAAAGTCTTTTTTATCACCATTATAACTGTGGACATGACTAAATGAGGCAGTCACTAAATGAAAAATATCTGTACATATAGGACACTGGTCAGTGCTTAGATCTATCTACTTAGCATATCTAAACCTGATATGTCACACAAATCTACCCAAGACCATCTCCTTATCTCTTTTTCATATGCACAGTACCTGCTGGGATCTGTCAGCTATATACGTATGTGTGGCCTCATCTAACACTATTTTGCAGTAATGATCCAAAGTTCTTTATTTATCAGTACTAAATTTGTACAAAGGTTTAGCGCTCTCCAATGTAGATGTGCCAAATAGTTTACAGGGAAGCACAGTATTAAGTGGATCTTGCAAATTACTTCATAATGAACTGGTAGCTTCTTCACTCAGTTCAAAGGAAACCTCTTGCTTTATTATTGTTGCTTTGAAAAAAAAATTAATGCTATCTATACAAACCAGTTTAGAAAGGAGACTGGCATCTTTACTTATGTATAAATCTTACGAGCACAGAAATCTATATATACATATATGAATAAAAATCTTCAAAAGAGTTATTCTGAATTTGCCAAGAAAGGATATTATTTCTTAAGGCCTGTTGACTATTTGAGCACATTGATGCTAATGTTAAAACTCTGCTCAGGCTTTAAGGTTTTACAAAACAAAGAAAAAGAAAACTGATAAACTGTCAGAATAATTACTAAGAACATACAAGGATTATCCCAAGGAAACTGCAGACTGCAAAATAAGAATTGCATGTTAGCTAATTGTTAATTTAAGCAATTGCAATGGCTAATTAGTGTGGCACATATTGACTATTAGCATGATGCCCCAGCACCTGCTTTTCCCAATGAACCAATTTCTTCACTGCTCGTGCAGGAGCCAAATGTGTAATTATTGGCCATCGTTGGGGCAATTTTTTCAGTGATTCTTTTGTGTGATGTGAATAAAGCATAATGACATATTTTATTAAAGGGCAAATAGCTGTTTGTTAATGGAAATGATTTGAAACCCAAGAAACTCAGAGCTAGGAATATGTTTTCAGTATCAGCATGAATTCAAACGTATTCCCTTTTCACCATATAAAAAGGAACACAGAAATCAAATCTAAACTTAATATAATATATGGTATGTGCAAACACAGCATTGATTAGCTGCCTGTAATGTATTTCAGTCCTGTGTCATTTGGGTGGTTTTGAAGGCTGCCAAATTTCCACTTTTGCAGTTTTTAAAAGTCCTTTCTCAAGAATGTAGTAATAACAAAAAGAGAGTTCATTCCACCCTTAAAGAAAAGAGCTCTCCAAATCTTTTCTATGACATAAAACAATATATAAATATAATACAGAGCATATATCTTTAGCAAATAATGTTATATAAGGTGAGATAATTAACCTGTTGAAAAACATAGGTGAGTGTATATGTATAAGCAATACACAAATATCAGCTGTGAATTAAATTAGTCCTAAGGGCAGAAGTATAAACAAATAAATTGTCAAATAAGAGAATACCAGAATAACAGAGTTGGAAGAGACCTTCTAATCCAACCCCTTGCTCAAGCAGGAGACCTATACCATTTTAGACAAATGCCCAGTCTCTTTTTAAAAGCCTCCACTGTTGGAGCACCCACAACTTCTGAAGGTGAACTGTTCTTGCCTTCAATCTTGCAATCTTTTACAATCTATGAGAGATTATGGATCCAGTAGCAATAAATAAATACCCTTAACTAATCAAATAAAACCCTTAATTGAATAGCAGTTGCATAAATGCCTCTACCTGGGTATGTGTATTTTTGTGAATATATGCTGTTGGGATGCCATTAGAACCAAAAAAAAAAAAAAATGACACTAGTGAGGTGTGAATACTGAAAGTCAAAATAAGTGTTATAGATATTATAGCCAGCATCTCCTTAAGCTAGTGCAGCTATTATTGCTAAAATGATTAGAAAGCATGTAGGCTTATATGAGTTGTGGACTGCTCTCATAATAACCTATCACAAGTTGTAATAACTTTATTGTAATTATTTTGAATCTTTATTTTTTTGCAAAGTTTAAACAAACTGTTTAAACCCAACATTCTTTTAAGCTTATTCATTTAAAAAAAGATATTAACATATGTTATTTTTATTTTTAACCTGTCTTTATTATTTTTGTACATAACTCAAGGCAGTAAACATACCTAATATACTTTGTCCTCCTATATTTCCCATAACAAGAACCCTGTGAGCTGAGGAGGGCTGAGAGAGAGAGAGAGTGTGTGTCTGCCCAAGGTCACCCAACTGGTTTTCATGGCTGAGGTGGTACTAGAACTCATAGTCTGCTAATTTCTAGACTGATACCTTAACCATGAGACTAAACTGGCTGAATTCTTTCTTGTTGAAATCACCGTAACTTTAATTTTGGAAAAAATATAACATTTGTTTTCTTTTATGTTATTTCATTTCATAAATATGAATTTTTGTCCTCATTAAATTTTGCAGGAGACAATTTGGATGTTAAGCTGCTCAATATATTTTGAACGAAAGGTTCAGTGCTTTCAAAGGACTGATTTTCTTATACGTTTTGTCTCACTTTTTTATACTGATCTTTTTTCCTGAAGAGGACTTATTTTGCTCATATTTAATAAACCAAGTTAGGATTGGAAAAGGCCAACAGAGACATATTGGGAATGCCAGAAGGACAAATAATTCATTCTGTTGGCAATCCCAGCTCATTGGATTATGAAACCTAGAAGAGTTAGGTAGATAGACAACAAATTTCCACAATATCAGACAGATGTCCTTCACAACCTCATTAACTGAACCTTCCAGTGTTTGAAATTAAGATCTACCCTAATGTATAAGAAATATTTTGGGTTGTGAGCTTTGGGAAGTACACTCCTCCATGCATTTTCAATGACACATTTTTCATTTCTGTGGACAACTCACTTTTACATTCTGAGTGGCTAGACAGAAGCCAATCTTTCCCACCTCTTCACTTCAAGATGTATTGAGACTATAATTGCTTGGAACCCCAGCCAGAAACTAATTTTCAAGGCACCATGTTGTAGAAGATGATTCAAGCAATTAATGGCTCTGTGTTCAACAGATCAAGGGCACAAATATTTTGCATCAGATATATGTGCAGAGAATGTTTTTATAAAACTGTAATACAGCAGCTGTTCCCGTGTCGTACAATAAACTCATAAGAAAACGTTATTGGTGATTTTGAAGGTTGCACATGGAAAAGCTGGTATTAATTTCACATAGAAGTATTATACAATAAGGGTAGATCAATATCTTGTTCTATTTCCACTTGCAGAAGACCTTGCCCCAAGAGTTTTTACAATTTCTCACAGAAATATGAGAGCTCCAATAGTACTTACCTATTTTGTGCTTGATGGAGTCTTGTACAGAAACATTCATAGTTGTTTGTAAAATATCATTACATTGATTCTTTGGAATCCATCAAGCTATTGAAAAGTGCTTGTTCCAACTATTAAAAAATTATTTACAAACATGAGGAAGAAACTCTGAATAGGCACTTTATTTTCTCTCCAAGGGCCTATAGATTCTCCAATGATGCAAGATACAGATATACATTCAGTATTCAAGTTCACTGTTTGACCCATTAAACTAGCATTGAAGAATAATTTGTGTGTTTTCCCAGTATGGCTGCTTGTAGAATGGGGCTAATTTCCACAAGTTTGAATAAATTTATCCAGTTCAGTGAACCTGTTGTTAAGCTTAGCAAAACTCAGTAGGTGGTTTTAAAGTCCTGTAATTAGCCCATTACATAAAATCTGTACTTTAGATTTTTGCACATTGGTTAATAAGTATAACATGCTCCATATATATATAAATAACATTATATTAAATGATGCTACATAAAGGAATTAATGACCAAAGTAGTTAAGTAAAATACTTGAAAGAGAACTTAAATTAGCATGTTTAATTCCAAGTCATTGAACAGTAAAAGACCTGCAGCCTTACTGTAACATTTCCAAATGACAATAATTGGCAGAGAAATACAAATTTGACTTTCCTTTTTTTCAACGCAGTGAGTGAATTTGTCTAACTTATATATCTAAATTTAACAATTAATGAAAATTTCTCTTGACCTTCTGATAACTGCAGTACATCATGTGATGAGTTCCTTCTACTTCTTTGCCTAAAACTTTCCTTTCTCATTTATGCATATCTAATATTTGCTCCTACAGTGAAATCTCCAGCATTCTTATTTAATTCAGTTAGATTTGTTCTCCAGTAAGTATTCCTAGGATTCTAGCCATTTGCCTTAATTAACCCTTAAAACAATAGGAAAGGTGGCTCTAATTGTATTTATTACACTGAGCAGATTTTATAAATCAGACATTATCATGCAGAAATTCATAATAGTGTATTAGAAAAGTATGATCTCGTGGTTTTCATGCATTTAGCTTTGCAAAAAGGTGACTGAGAAAGTATACAATAGCACTGTTCAAATACATGGAAGAAGGTTAAGATGTGTTTTTCTCAGTCTAGAGTGCAGAGCAAGTTATAATGGATTGGAGTTTATAAGAAAGCATATTTCAACTGAATGTTAGAAGAAACTTCCAAACAGTAAAATAATTTGATAGTAGAGCCAGAATGGAGGTAGGCTCACCTTCACTGAAACATGTGCAACCAAACAGTAGGTAACCTTAACTTGGATTTCTAATTTGGACCCAGTAGCCTTTTCAAATGTTATAAACCCATGGTGGTAAGAGCTTCTTACCGTTGTTAAGAAGTTGAATTCACCTGAACAGATTTAGGGAATGTGGGGGGTGGGTGGGG
The DNA here is from genome assembly GCA_012654045.1 of Ptyas mucosa. NCBI lineage: Eukaryota > Metazoa > Chordata > Lepidosauria > Squamata > Colubridae > Ptyas > Ptyas mucosa. The sequence goes on from WNWU01000001.1 coordinate 52,186,026, forward strand.
TGTGAAGTGGCAGGGACAAAATAAACTTTGTTTTTTTCAACAGCATAATTGTACCAATAAAACAATTTGATTTCACGAATAGAATTTTAAAATCCATATGCAAATCCACAGGTAACTTTAACAAACCACCGTGTGACTCAAATTGTAAAGGAAAGAAGTGCACACATGCAAATAATATATAGAGTGGCTTTATTCTCCTTTGGTGTAATGTGTAAGTGGTCTCCCTTGGATCACACTTAATTGATTAGTATTTCTTACAAATTCAGATATTCGAGTTTATGGCTCTTAAAGTTGAACTGATTATTCTTTTTCATGTTTTTTTAATCTGGTGCTGTTTCCCTCTCCCTCTGGTAATCTCTGCTTCCTTTAAATTCTGGAAATGATGTTACGTTGGATACAAAGAGTTACATGTGAAACATGTTTTCAACAATTATATCAATGCTTAAAATAATTTTAAGAGTCTTTATTTTTACTATCTGTTGGTTGGTTAGTTATTTTTCTCATTTCTATACTGCCAAAATCAAATGGCTCCTGGCAGTTTACAAGAACAAAAGCATAAATCAGTACCAGTCAAAACCCAATGAAACTACAGTGAAACATAAAATCAACTGGGACTATTATTTCAATCATCAAACAGCACCAACTAGTTTAAGATTGAATGTGCTCTAAAATTAAGCCAGGCTTGCTACTGATCAGATCTTTATGGGAGCCTGTGGCTGTTCCATAGGGCAGGAGGGTCTTGTGGATTGGGAGCCCACAATATACACGATAAGTGGATTAGATGAGTTGGTTCTAACCGGAGATGGCAAGTACTTAGCAGTCAATCTATTTAGAGCTTTAAAAATCAAAAGCAACATTTGGAATTGTACCTGGGAGCTTACTGGAAACCAGTGCAATGCCTAGAAAATAGATATTACTTGGCTGTAATAGCTTTTACTCATCAGCATACAGGTCATTGCATTTTGCACCACTTGTGGCTTCCAAGTAGTTTTTATTCTCTGAGCCCAAGAATAAAAATAGATGTTTCCAAAATATTATAAAAGAACAAATGAACTTTTTTGTGCTATCACCTAAGCAATTTGCATACTCCCATTTATTTATTTATTGTTTGTTTGTTTGTTTGTTTGTTGTTTTGCTTTATTTATTACTTTATTTATTGTTTTAACTATTTATATACAGTAGCTGTTCATCTTGCTTCTGGAAGTCTGGGAAGCCAGCGACAGATTAATAGCAATAGCACTTAGACTTATATACCACTTTACAGTGCTTTATAGCCCTCTCTAAGCAGTTTACAGAGTCAGCATATTGGGTCCTCATTTTGCCCACCTCATAAGGATGGAAGGCTGAGTCAATCTTGAGCCTGGTGAGATTTGAACTGTCAAATTGCAGGCATCCAGCAGTCAGCAGAAGTAGCGTGCAGTACTGCACTCTAACCACTGTGCCACTGTGGCTCATAGATTAAATGATTGATTGGCTGATTATACATGTTTGTAGTGGCCACGCAGACAGATTTTTTTTCCTGCACAATCTGGTCCTTTAGATTTTCTAAATCAGGGATCCCCAATCCCTGGGCCATGGCTCACTACCAGGCCACTGCCTGTTCGAAACTGGGCCGTGGGAGAGATGGGCAAGTGCACATACATGAAGCTCCACTCAAATGAATGGAGGGCACTTGCACACAAAGCTCCACTCACATGAGTGGAGGGTGCTTGCACTCACATGTGAAGCTCCATTTGCATGAGTGGCGCTTCATGTGCGAGCATAAACACCCTCCGCTCAAGCGCTCTCTGCTTGACCACAAGTGTCTGCTGCTCACATGAGTGGAGCTTCATGTGCGAGCACAAGCACTCTCCACTGCACGCAAAGCTCCATTTTTGCAAGTGGAAGGCACCTGCCACTCAGTATCTTCATTGTCCGTCCTAAAGTCAATTTTTGTAACTGTGGTCATTTTGTTATACAAGTAATCTGACCCTATGCCATGTTGGGCTTTATAGATAACTATCAGCCCTTTGAATTGGAGCCAGAACTCCATTGGAGTTGCAGTGCTGCTTGCAGAAGAGGGGCATTCCATGGAGATATTACGGAGTGCCTCAAACTGTTCATACTGCTGCCTTCTTGACTTGCAAGAATTCTAAATGTTATTCAAGGGTAGCCCATATTGGACCAATTGTAGATCAATTGGGTCTGATAAGAACTGCTTAAAGCAGTGCCTCCAGTCCTCAACACTTAAACACAAATACTGCACTTGATGATTTCAAAGTCTGCTGAGAGATCATGTAGGATGAGGAGAGATCACTCTCCACAGGTCCAGGTTCAAAGAAAAGTTATTGAGCACAGTGACCAATACCAACTCAGCTGCATGCTCAGATCTGACAAAAGTCTAGATAAACTGTTTATTCTAGAGTACTATATAGCTGGAACCATACTACCTTTTTGTCAATCTTCCCTAAAATGAGATTTTTAAAGGCCATAATTATCCAATTGACCTAAGTCAAAGAGGGTCTTTTCAAAAAGGAATGCATCAGTGACTCTTTAAAAATAGTTAGAAATACACCAGACGACATTGACCATTTCCTTGATCCAGCTATTCTCTATTCCACTGGCCACCCAAATACTTTGCTATCCTTATTATCACAATGTAGGTTCAAATAGGAGTTCTTGTCTGTATGCCATCAAATTCATTTTTGGTCTTTCTCCAGCAGCACTCAGAGTGATGTTTCATCTCCTAAATGCCATGGTAATTCAGGGATCACCTTCAGATCTCTTGATAGAATTTGTACCCTTTCCTGAACTAAGTGAGTGCTCTAGTTCTCTTCTACCCACAACATACAACCAGATGACAATAAAACTGCCTCCAAACTGCTGGCAACTAGTTCAAGCACTTGTTAAACACCTTTCAGATCCAGAAGCAGCTGAGGCAGACAATACTAATTGCTCCTCACTTCCAATGAGGGTTTAGGTGAGGACCAGTGGTGAAATTGAGCTGGCTCTATCCAGATTACATGATCCAGTAACGCCGGTGGCAGGAGGCTCTGCCCAACCGCCTGGATGTCATCACATCCCATTTTTTACCCTCTGCGCATGCAGAGAAGGCTCTGTGCATGTGTGGAGAAGGAGCATGTAAGGATAGCGAGAGAGAGAGAGAGCACTCACATTTGCAAACCGGGAGCAAAGGTAAGTGAATACCACCCCTGGTGAGGACAAAACTCATTTGAAAAATGATCTAACCATAGCAGTCATATTCCTTACCATCAAATCACCTAGGAGTTGCTCTGAGATCCAATGTGTATTCATCTAGGTGAATTGGGCACAAGGTTACTTGGTTGCCATGGAAGCCATAAAATCTTATTAAACCTTTTCCTTAAGGCATGGAAAATGAAGTTTCCAATGCAAATAAATAGGGAAAATCCAGGACCAGCTCAGGACAAGGTCTACAACTCAAGAAGGAAACTGAGCAGCAATGTGAGCAGTACGTGAGTAGGGTCCCCATCATGTCCTATAGCCCAAACTAATATGAATGACTGAAGTAGAACCTCATGGTTCAGGAAAGGTGTTGTGGTCTGCCAGTAGCCTGTGGAGCTGGCAGCGAAGTCGGACAGTGAGGAGGCTGGGGAGGAACATGGGTCAGTCCTGGAATCTGAGGAAGGCTTGGACGAGGGCTCTGCGTTGGAGGCAGAGATGGGGCCAGGGCCATCTGGAAGTTATGCGGGGACTCCGGAGTCTCCAGAGTTGGACATCAGAGAGGCAGAGGAAAGGAGGAGCCTGTTCCCAGTGCGTGCATGCGCAGAGCTGCCAGAAGGCAATAACAGTTAAAACAAAAAGGAAAACTCGGGAGTAAGGCCTGGAGATGATTGGCCCTTCCCATAAGGCTTAAAAGAGAAGCAAAGGCACATGGGTCCTTTGCAGGAAAGCAACATTGTTAATTCTGTTCCCAGTCAGCATCTCTGTTTGATTCTGGACTCCGTGTGACTTTGCCAAGTAGGTCTTTTGGCAGCGTGTCAAGGGAGATAAAGGTTGCTGATTATCCCGAAGGACTTCTCCTGAAGGACTTTTTGCAACTAATTGGGACTCAGCTGTGAATGAACATAATTCATAGCTGTTGCAACAAAAGAGGTTTTGGGACTACTCGTGTGTTTTAATGACTCAGGAACCTGAGGTCACAACAAAGGGGTACAAATGGTGCCCAACACAAAGCTGCATAAAGGCCCTGTTAGGCATGACTGCCACTTGCTTCTTGAGCACAAGTCATGATTCTAGAAGGATCCCCAGAATGTGCACTGGACCTGTCTAGGACACAGGTGCCCAACTTGATCACGTTACGTTACGTATTGTGATGTATTATGATGTATTATGTTTTTTGCCTTTGCAGAGCTGGGGTGGGCATGGCCTGTGGGTGACGCATCCGGCTAGCAGGCCGCCAGTTTGACATCCCTAGTCTAGGACAATGCTACACCATGAGGTACTAACAATGATATCTAAAGAAGGTTGATCTAAACAAGTTTTTGGATGAGAAGCAAAACATTTTCCAAGGGAAAAGTCCAGTTGCCTTTTGCAGAAAAGCGCTTTAGAGACTCTCATTATGTCACATTAAACTTTCAGAAAACAAAAGGGAAAAGGATCAACTCCTTATTAGATCATACATTAGAGGAAAAAAAACACAACTGCTCATTAAACATGCTAAATTAGTTATAATTCTGGCAAGCCAGGTTTAAATTCTAGAACAGATTTTGGCTGACAACCCATAACTGTATTTGCATGTCTCATAGAAAAAAACCCTTTTCATTTGTACCCTTCCTTCCAGGCATACAAAAAATGTCAGTAGGGAGACACAGGGTCACCTAAGCCAGCCTGTGAGTAAAATTAAAATAGTCCAATGTCTAAACATTTAACCACAAAGAGAAAATCTTCCAATCCACCCATACCGCTTTCTGTGGCAAACAGTGCTCAAACCTTCTTTATTCATATACCTCCAAGTAATTTGTAGCCTCCATACAAAATCTAATTTCCACAAAGAAATTACTATTTCTACACATTTGTTCATTGCCTCCCTCTCCCCCCCCCTCTTAAAATGCTGGCTAATTGCTGCAATGGCCATTATAAAGCATAATTTTCGCTTAGTAGTAGAAAAGGGAAGGGAATGAAGAGGACATTTTCTGGTTTTGTTCCATGGCAGAGTCTCTATTCAGGCCTGCCTGAATGCACAGCGTTTCACTGCAACATTTATTATGCTGAGAGGTCAAGTATTACACAGCATCTTGTATGACGCTTTGCATGCTAAGCATTTCACTTCACAAATTGACCCTTCGGTGTACTTACCACATAATGCTTTAAAAACCCTGCTAAAACGCAGGACAATTAGCAATACTTTGCCTCTCACCGAACAATGGGGACACCAATGTAGGTGATTGCATTTACAGTGCTCGCTTTCTTCCCCCAAACATTTTTGACACATTAAGGTACTTTGGAATTGTGCAATACCAGTCGCCTCACTGCCTTGAATGGCTTTTTCCAGCACGGTGGAGTCGAGGAAAAAAAAATCACAGGTTGCAGTTTGAGATAAAATGGATAAGTATTTCAGGCACAGACCTCTGAAGCACCAATTAAAGGGATATTATATCATAAAAAGCTGTAATATCCATTCTCAGCTTCACACAACAGCTGATACCAAATAGGGTGTGATTTCAAAAAAAGGGGACGTGCAGCTTGAACTCTCGAGGCTGCTATATTTAATTAGAAGTTCCCAGAGAAAGGCAGAAGGAAGAATGCCTTCTTTACAAGCATGTGACCTGGGCAGCCTACCTAACTCCAAGGAAAAAAGACCACCAAGGCCTGGGGTAGTAACTGGTTCTTAGCAGTTGGCCTCTTGAAAAAAGAGATGACATGGCTGAATCCAACTGGAAAGTTAGGCCCTTTGGCCTAGAAAATTTAACCGCTTCAAGCCAGTGTGATTAATGTATTAACTTACAGCCCTACTAAATTGTTACAAACTTAACTATAATGTTGGAAATGAATTCAACCAACAAGCATGGGTTGACGAAAACAAAGAGACTTTATTAAAAGAAAATAATAAAAACAATTTTGCAAAATAGAGTGGTATCCCAGCAGATCTCAACAAGGAGTTTGAGCCCGGAAGTAAGTCGTAAAGTGAGATTTGGATATAAAAATGAAATGATACGGGGTTGGCTTGGATGATCTCTAAAGGTCCCTTGTTATTGTAAGAGACAGTTTCTGAGTTCAAAAAGTCAAACCACAGAGTTAGCTCACTTTCTCCTTTCATGTCAAAATGCAGAACTAAAAACCACATGGGTCAGCATGAATCAGCCTAGCTAATAGGAATGATTTCACATATTTCCGTGTTTTGTTGCTTTTGGAGACTATAAGAATGCGTGTTTTGATCAGAATGTTGTTCAGATGTTATCTTTTCTGTCTGAACCTTTTGGCCAAAATAAAACTTCTCTTGATTTCAAAGTCCGAGTCCTTTGATTTTCTGCAACAGGAAGGGACCCTGCAGGTCATCAAGTCCAACCCCCTGCCTGAGCAAAATACATACTATTTTATTTTTGAATTTTCTCATATCCTACAATAAGATGATGTGTTATCATACATTTTACAGACAACTCTACAGTAGTTTGTCACAGTGTGAGATTTTTTCTTGTTCTTCCTCGGTGTTATCTCTATTATTGGTGTGACCTCTATGGGATTGTGTCGGGGACATTGAAAGCAGCATGGATATCTGGTTCAGCTCACTTCTTGGTACAAAAACTCATGCCCTCATAATTTCATAATTACACGAAGCTATCTTGGGAAACAACCTGGAAGCTGTAGTTGGTGCACAATGAAGTGGCCTTGGTGCTAATAGAAACATGTATATTTAGAAGCATTATAGCTTGCTTGCTTTCAGTTATCAATACACTTCTGGAGCCAATTCAAGGCCCTGGCTTTAAACCATAAAGGCCTACATGACTCAGCAAATGTTAATGTATCTCTTCGGTCCAGACTCAGCCTACGTGTGCATCCAGAGGAAAGCTACCCCAAATGAAGGGAAGAGAAATGGAACGAAGGACATGCCTTCCTGGTGTAAATGCAGTGGTGGGATTCTGCCAGTTCGCACCACTTCGGGAGAACCGGTTGTTAGCTTTCAGAGCAGTTTGGCAAACTGGTTTTTGGAAGAAATCATTAGGGCAGAGAATCGGTTGTTAAATTACTTGAATCCCACCATTGTGTAAATCCACTATCTATGGAATGCTTTGCCATCTGACAAGCACTTACTTTGCCTGGTTTTAGCAGAGTGATTTTATTATGATGGTGTTTTTGTGTAGCTGATGGACCTTGGTAGCTTGATTTGAGTAGAAGTGGTTTGGTTATGCTGATTATTTTCATTATGCTTGTTTTATCATATTTTTTCATACTGTAAACTATTTTGAATTTGAAGTAGAATGAATGAAGCATCCTTGATTGATTGTCCAGCTTCTATTAAACTCTTCCCGTTATCTCTCAAGACTGTCTGTCCCTTTATCAAGTAGTCTTTATTTAATATTTCTCTAACAAGAAATCTCATGTGGCTTTAAAATGTTCTGCTGTTCCTATTTTAAGTGCAGGGAAAACTTTTGTAAGCATCCACAGAGCTATTTATTTCTTCTGAATGTTCCATACCCTTTCCCAAGTATTGATGTTCTTCAAATCAAGAGCATCTACCTATTTTTTTAAAATGAGATATTATTAGTTCAACTAGAGCCCATAGAAATGTTCAGAAAATTGGATACAGTGGTTAATGTGCATTGGGGAAGGGGAGGATTGCATATGTGAATATGCTGACTGTCTGTGTGTACAAGACTAATTTGTCAGGGAGAAAGCAGTATAGATGTTTTTCCCCAACAGATTTATTTTGCATGTACAAAAATGCAGTTCAAACATGCAGTTATCTCATAAGCATGTTGTCAAATGGCTGACATAATTCATAAATCCCATGATAAAGTTGCCAATCCAATGAAGAATATAGAGTATTATAATACCAGATTCTGCTAAAGTGTTACTATGATCTGAGGCCACAGTTGTAGTTAACGTTTTAATGTACTACCTTTCCTTTGACCACACTTACTGTAAAAATTGTCGTGTGGGGTATTTACCTATACCAGTGATGGCTAACCTTTTTGCCGTCGCATGCCAAAAGTGGGGGCAGCGTGGGGGGTCGCAGGTGCGTGTGCCCACATCCATAATTCAATGCACCCTGCCCTCCCGCACATGCGCACATGACCCCCACACACTTCCCCTGCTTTTGGCACAGTGGGCCTGGTAGGCTCATTTTTCCCCCTCCCCAGGCTCCAGAGGCTTTCTAGGAGCCTGGGGAGGGTAAAAACAGCCTTCCCCATCCCCGCTGGAGGCCTTCCGGAGGCTGGAAACAGCCAGTTTCCCGACTTCCGGTGTGACCGGAAGGCCTGAAAATCAGTTGGCTGGTGCACGCATGTGCGCTGGAGCTGAGCTAGGGCAACACTCGTGTGCCCACCAATATGGCTCCGCGTGCCACCTGTGGCACCCGTGCCATAGGTTCGCCATCACGGACCTATACACACCTGAAAGGCACTAGGCCCGTGATGGTGAACCTATGGCATGCGTGCCAGAGGTGGCACACAGTGCCCTCTGTGTGGGCACCCGAGCTGTTGCCCCAGTTCAGCTCTGCCACGCATGCGAGCCCATCTCCCGCCGACCAGCTGGTCTTTGGGCCTCTGCTGTGTATGGGGGTGCATGTGCATGCATGGAGAAGGGGTGCATGCATGGGGGCGAGGCACATGCACAGGGGCTGTGCACGCATTGCATTTGGGGGGTTCGGGTGCACGTGAATGCATTCGCACGCACACACACTTTGGGCACTCGTTCCGGAAAGGGTTAGCCATTACTGCACCAGGCTGAGGTAAACTGCTCTAAACTCCCCCATAATAATTAACAGAAAATCTGCACCAGAGATATTTATTGCAGCTATCTGAACTTCCATCTAAAAGATGAACTGAAATTAAAAATAGTTTATATAATACACAGAAAAAGTATTTGTGAGACTTTTTAAAAAAATCTTCAAAGGATTAAAGCAAAACCTTCTCTTGTATTTGGATTATGGATACTGTATATGGAGAAAGTATACGTCCATTCTGAAGAATTGTTCTGGAAGTCTTTTCTATCTTTGTTAAAAAGCCTGATGAAGGCGTCAGATGACATTTTTGGCTGCTTTTCTTTTAATATGGAAATCTAACAATTTTCATATGCATAATACAGTAGTAACCTAGCACACAGTTTGTGAAAGATTCTGCACCAGAAAGATAGAAAGAATGCCTCTGCCCCAGATTTGCAAATATTCCTCTCCTGTTTCCACTCTGATCTTACTCAGTCAGATTCATTTCTTTTTAAATGCATCCCTGCTCTCCTTCCATAATACAGTGTGCTCTCTTGTACGCATAATTCTGTCAAAATGGGGTAAAGGTGAAAGCCTAATCTGTGCTTTATATTTAAATAATTGAACTTGTCTTGGAGGACATTGTATCAAGGTAATAATAATCAACACAGAGCTTTGGAAAGGTGTAATGCACTGGGGAGGCTTTCAGTTTGTCTAATTACAAAGCCTGTTAATCTTCAATCAGGTTTCCTTAATATGTGCTAGACAGAGAGGCTTGTTTGCCACTTGCTTGGGGGAACTGCTATTCGAATACAAACACAGAGAAGGTGATGTAAGTGGGGAATGGGAAGGCTCTGAGTTCCCAAAGAAAACTGAAGCATGTTCTCCCTCCCTATCTATCCATGCCTTGATGTGGTGTTGCTTTTTTGTTCGTGGCTGCAATCATAGGACGAAACAAGTTTGTATTGCTGCAAAAGATGGAGCTGTCATTGGAACTATTTTGGGGGAAATTCAAAGCAACAGATTTTCAGAGCGGGCATATGCAGTCTGGAATCAGGGATGGGCTTCAAAAATTATAGCAAGGGGTCCTCTGCCCGGTTGCTGGGTGGGCGTGGCCTAGTTGGCCTCCTGCACCAATGGGGGGGAGCGTTTTTGCCTTCCCCAGACTCCAAGGCTTTCTACAAGCCTCTGGGAGAGCAAAAACAGCCTCCCTAGGCTCCGGAAGCCCTCTGGAGGCTGGGTATGGGCTCGTTTCCAGTCTTCCCAAGCCTCTGTGCATGTCCTGCATTTACCTGCATCCAAAATAGGCCACACGGGGACTCCTGGGAGGGGCTGGGTGGGGTGGACGGGGCCAGTCAGGAGTGGGATTTGGGGGTTCTCCGAACTGCATAGAATCTTAGCTAGAGGTTCTCCCAAACCCCTGAGAATCCCCAGCAGCCCTGGTAAAACGACTGGAAGTACATTTAAAATAAGAAATCCATATTGCATATATGCAGTCTCCTCTTCCTGTAAGACTACCAGACTATACATTGATTTCTTTGAAAAATCTCCCTGTCTAGGATTATATTCTCCAATCCCTCTCCATTTCTCAGCTTCAAAGAATTTTGAGATTTATCAGTTGTGCCACTATCAGAATTTGGAGTTCTGCTAGCCACAATACCTCTAATATATGTTAATTACTAGATTTCTTCCCGGTGAAGCTCCCCCACAAGTTCAGTTCTTTCCATGGCTGTCTCAGGGCAATGGTTCATAATGTCATTCAGATCTCTGAGAATCCTGACGTTTGCTGTAATTTACTGTTGCTAAGTTCAAAGAGAGAAAATTGGGCAAAACTTTTTGTAGGGTGTATGTGAGAAGTGTGGTTCAGTGGATGTCAAATATCCCTCCTGACATCTCATCAGATTTTGAGACCATCCTAACTGCAGATTCCAAAATGTTGTTAGATTTCCATCCTTCTCCATAGGTGTCAGCCCTTAAGGATAAACTCCTCAAATAAACAAACAGGCCTACAGCAGGGGTGTCAAACTTGCCACCTGTGGGCCAGATGCGTCATGCACTGGCCATGCCCACTCCTGGTTTACTGAAGGGGAAAAAAGTCTCAATACGTCCCGTGACAATGTGATGCCACAAGTTTGACACCCCTGACCTAAAGGAACTAATATAACTCTATGTTTTAAGGTATAAAGACAGAATCTTAACAACCTGACAGAGTTTCCCTCTTGCTTCCTTCCTTTTATATCTCATGGAATTAAGGGAAGCCAGCCTTGATTATTTTTCCCCACTTTTTCATCCCTTTCAGGGCTAAGATGATGTTTTCATAATGGCTACCATTCAAGGCAATCTTTGTGCTTCTCTAGAATAGATTGTATTAAATGTCTATGGAGATTTTCAGTCATCCAGGTCATGGTTGTCCCAAAGGTGCTTTTTCAAGAGGCAACTGGACTTTCTGGTTTTTCTCTGAAGAAACTTCTCATCCAAGAAGCTTGGACAGAGAGGACCACTGGTTTGAAAGAGGGGTAAAAGAGGCCATCTATGTCAAAATTGAACAGCCCTCTCTCAACAGAGTGGGAAGGGTATGACATCATCTATCTCCAATTTACAGCACAGTCCTTCCAATTGTTCCAAGAAGGCACCACACCCATTTGCACCACTCAGGTAACCCTGATGACATAGATAAACCTCCAGAGATAGACCTTAACAACCCCCTAAAAGAATGCAAATGACCAGCTGTCTGCAAGGAGTATAAATCCTTCCATTCCCCACCATCCAGTCAGAGCTGAAGAAGCTTCTTGCATGAGAAGTGAAACATGTTCAAAGAAAAGGGAGCTCTGGTGGCTCAGCAGACTAAGGCAGTTATTAACATCCACTTACATCTGCTGCCTGCAATTACTGCAAATTCAAATCCCACCAGGCTCAAGGTTGACTCAGCCTTCCATCCTTTCTAAGGTAGGTAAAATGAAGGCCCAGATTATGGGAGCAATAAACTAACTTTGTATAAATATACAAAAGAATGAAGGCTATGGCTTAACACATTGTAAGCCACCCTGAGTCTCCGGAGAAGGGCGGCATATAAATCAAATTTAAAAAACAAAACAAAACAGAAAATCCAGTTGCCTCTTGAAAAAGCATGTTTGGAATACTGTAGATTGTGTTGCTTGGGATGCCAAGGCTCTATCTGACAACTGGGAACTCAAATTGAGGGAAAACATGTCCTTAGGTAATATGAGATCTACCATATGTAGGATAATCCCCCAATCTACCCTTTTAGAGAGTGAAAACATACCATGGTTTATAGGGCAATAGCAATAAACTTTAGCAATAGACTTTAGAAGAGATTTTTTTTTCCTCTTAAAAGCAAAACCCATCAAGAAAACAGACAATTGATGCAGAGTAAAATTGTTTTTAGGGGCGTCATCATAATAAGTTTGTTTTTATATTGTGTTGTTCTATGCTAGTTTTCTCTTTCAAACTCTGCAAGCACCTTACTTATTTTCTCTTTCTGTACAGTTAGTCCTTTAGAAGCTTGTGATCCATTCAGTCCATTCATATGTTCACCTCTGTTTCTTTCTAAAATTCCAGCTCCCTTTATAGAGGTAAGATAAATACTGTAACAGACAGGGCCATGTTAACACCTAGGAGACTTAAAAATCAGGAACAGATTCAAGATTCTGGAGACTCTGACTTGATATTTAGGATAAGAACATGAATATATAATACTTGGAAAATCCACACAGCATTGCAGATAAAACCTCTATCTATGTCCTTAGAGAAAAAGGGCATTTTCTTTATCTCTGATTCCTGATCTCAGAGAACCATGATCTCTGACATATAAATTCTGTACTATATATGAGGAAAATGTTAATTAACTGGTCCAAATTACTCAAATTGCAGGATATTGTTCAGCTATAAGAGGGTTAGATAGCATGCAAACCAATAAAAGAAAAATAACACCTACCAATACCCACTTAAAACCATCTTGCGATAACTCTATCAACAGAAATAATCAATACAAAATACAAATATAAAAAAATAATACCTACCATACACCTACAGTACTTAAAATCTGAACATAAGAGATATTTTGAATGCTTGGAAGTTTTGTTTTGCTTGTTTGTTTTCCCCTTAAAATCACCATGGAACTTTTTGCCATCGTGGTTCAGAAATTTGAGAATTTCAAAAGCCATTTCAGCAAAGCACAAAGAATTCTTGATTTGAGAAAAGTGTGAGACTGGAAGGCAGAAGTTACAAAAGAGAATGGCAGAAGCTCTAAATTATATTTTCATTATTGGCTGTAAAGAGAATCAATCTTATGAAAGGATTGACCAGGAAATGGCAAAATTAAGTACTGGGGAAGCTTCCAGAAAAATTCAGTGTTTTGATTTAAGCAGAATCCATCTAAACCATCCTTTTTTCTATGTGGTTCTCTCCAAACACGTTGCATTACAAATCCTATTGTTTCCATTCAACATGATCAAATTTGAAGGGCATCAGGTTGGGGAATAGTGATCTAATATCTGGTCTTTTATTTTGTTGCTAATCTGCTGAATAGAAAAGCTTGGCCCTTAAGCAGGAGGTTAACAACTGAAAGTAGCAGAGCTCTTTTGGATTCATATACCAAAGTGGTTGGAATACGTAATAATTGGAATGATGATGGTGCTGCAAATTTTTGTTAGTTGTTGTATTCATTTCCATCTTCATGGATAGAATAAGACATTACATCCTGTTCTAGACCAGTGGTCACCAACTGGTGGTCCATGGACCATTGGTGGTCCGCGAGAAAATTTTGGTGGTCTGCAGAAAAATTTCCATTTTTTATATTGCACTAAATCAGGGGTCCTCAAACTACGGCCTCTGAGCCAGATACATGCAATGAATGCTTGTGTTGCTGCAAAGAGTTTCCCCCTTTGGGGTCCTTTTGTGCATGGCAGAGGGGGGCAGAAATTCTGACTTGGGGTCTGCTTCAGCCTCCTGGTGAGGGGCTTTGGCGAAGGCTGGAGAGAAGCGATGCTGGTGGCAAAGAACCGGAGGGCCTTTTTCCAGTGGGACTGCATCATGGCCTGGAACTGGCTGACCATTTCAGCCCGCTGAGCCTCCAGGCGCTGGTACCTGGCCTTGCACTCCTGCAGGTCTTCCCTCTGCTTCGAAAGCCTATGCTCCTAGTCCTCCATGAGGTGCTTCTGCTGAGCCTCCTTCTCGGTCAGATCCAATTTGAACTGAGCCAGCTGTTTTGCCAACTCTTTCTTGTGGTGGCTGCTTAGCTCCAACAACTGCTTCCTGTTGGGGCCCTAAGGAGCCCGGGCAGGCAGGCAAGGAGTGGCTGGGAGGGACGAGTAGAGGCTGGCGAGGTGCTCCTCAACTTGAGTGACATCAAGTTGGCCACACCCACCCAGCTGATCATTAGGCAGATCATATTAGTGGTCTGCGGGATTTAAAGTTAGGAAGTTAGTGGTCCCTAAGGTCCAAAAGGTTGGGGACCCCTGTTCTAGACAATGATCCACAGAGCAATTTAGTCAAACTAGGTATTGGGAAACCATCAGATTAAGTCCTTGCTCATCCATATCAGTATAATGTAATAATAAGCACCAAGTTCATCTCAGTTTGGATTCATCAGTTGGATGGTTTAGAAAACAGCCTGATTTGATTTAATGAAAGCAATTTTGAAGTCCAATAATCATTTCTGAGAAGGTGAATTGTAAACATTTTCTGAAAAATAAAAACAAAGATTCTGATGCCAAATTATATTATTATTATTTACTTTATTCATTAAACATGAAACCCCTTCAACTGAACATTCAAAAATGCATCACAAATACCATTGACTGGAACAGGTAAATATGGATGTTTGACGGTGTTACAGATATTGTCACAGGATGGAAGCTGTTCCAAGTAAAGCCGCCTTCTGCAATTGACTGATGGCAAATTTGCCAATGCCAGTTGTGTTCAAGTGGTGCTGCAGTTGTTTTGGGATTGCACCCAAGGTGCCTATTACTATTGATACTACCTTTGCTTGCCTTTGCCATAGTTGTTCTATTTCTAGTTGTAGGTCTTCTCCAATTCTTTCTTTTCTATTCTGCAATAATAATAATAATAATAATAATAATAATAATAATAATAATAATAATAATA
>WNWU01000001.1:52201042-52238227 GCA_012654045.1 Ptyas mucosa
TAATAATAATAATAATAATAATAATAATAATAATAATAATAATAATAGGCATGGCTTAAGATGGGAACCATCAAGAAAGAAACAGAAGGTTTAATACTCGCTGCTCAAGAACAAGCACTACAAACTAATGCCCTGAATGCAAAGATTAAAAAATCCACTAACAATCCCAACTGCCGACTTTGCAATAACAAAGTCGAAACTGTTTCACATTTAATATGTGAACGCAGCAAAATCGCACAAACCGATTACAAAGTTAGACATGACAGAGTTGCTAAATTAATCCACTGGTCATTATGTAAAAAATATGACTTACCTGTATCCAAAAAGTCATGGGAACATAAAGTGGAAAAAGTTATAGAAAATGAGAAGGTGAAGATCTTGTGGGACTTTCAAATACAGACGGATCGTCATTTGGAACACAACACACTAGATATCACAGTTGTCAAAAACCGAAATGTACAATTTATTGACATCACGGTACCAGGAGATGCCAGAGTCGAAGAAAAAGAACTGGAAAAAAATCACGAAATATCGCGACCTGGCCATTGAAACTACACAATTATGGATGAAACCTAACAGTGATACCCATTGTCATTGGCGCACTTGGTACCATGTCCAAGAATTTTATAAGATACATCAACAAATTGCAGCTTCCTGCAATAACACCAGCGGAACTGCAAAAAACTGCACTACTTGGAACATTGTACATCTTAAAAAGGTACTTGGTTGATACCTAGGACACTGGCAGCAACCCATATCAACCATTAGCACCAGTCAGTGGTATTTGTGATGCATTTTTGAATGTTTAGTTGACTGAGTTCCATATTTAATGAATAATAATAATAATAATAATAATAATAGGATTTATAACTTTTTTTCTATTTCTGATAGACAAATATGCAATCTCGTTCTTGTTTTAAGAATTAGATTCAAGATTGGGACTTATCCAAATCCAATAAACAACTTAACAGAGATAACATCAATTTTAACTACTGTGCACTATTAGAAAACTGACATGAAATGATGTTTCAAAGGATGGTATTTCTATGGTAATCATTTTAAAGTTTAACAGTTATGATAAACTAGGTTTTGACCATTATAAACAATTAACCTTAATACAAATATACAGATAGTTCTTGAAATACAACCATAATGGAGCCTCCTCATTATGGTCAAATGTCATGATGTCTATTAAGCAAAACCACTTTGCTTAATGACCCCTATACCTTGCTTTCCCTAATGTAGTTATTAAACAAACATGTGAGCTGTTAAGCAGCACCCAGTGCCTTAGGAGTGGGGGAGGCTTTAAGAGGTTTTGCACAGGCCCATGTCCATCTTCCCCAGGCGTCCCAAGGCCTCCCTCACCTCATGAGACACTCTGTGCTGTGCTTCCCATCCCTTGAGTTCCTGAAAGCCTTTCTCTCCCCCAACAGCTCCTTGCTGGCCTTAGGCCTGATTCCCACCTATAAGGCTCGAAGTCTTCCATAGCACTGGAACAAGTTGCTTTGTCATTTGGCCTCAATCATTTAAAAATCCCCAAAAAATTCAATAAATTGTTCTTATATTTTTTATAAATGTGATAACCCTAATTTGATAAATAGGTTGAATAGTTTCCTCTGATTTTTCTGATTCTGTTCTTCTCACTTGGTAAACTTGGTAAGGTTAAAACCAGTCTAATTTTTAGAGGAAAATTGCATGACTGTGAGAATCTTATGATGTTCTATAAATGAACAAGTCTATTATAAAAGTAGCTGTGGTGGGTAATCTGTAATCCATAAATCTATGCCATCCTAAATGCATTAAAGGGAATCCTGATCTCCAGTTCCACTGGCTGCAAACATTTAGGACTGAGTGAATGAGAATTTTCCCAACAAGGAAGAAGTCCATCTACAGTGAAAGTACTACCTCTGTGCCATGAAGGACTCTGAACACTTTCTGAAAATTCCATAGACATAACTCTATCCCTGGAAAGGTTTGATGGTAGGCCCATGAAGGGAACATTATGGAAGAAGTCTTGAATTATCTGGAGATGGTATAGATCTTTTTGTCCCATGCAAACTAAAAGGAAAATAAATCAAAATTTTAAAAAAAATCTAATAAAGATCAGAAGTGAGACTATCTCCATCACCAAATGTTCTGGCCAGTGAGTTTCAGCAAAACGTTCAAAAGTGTGAAACAAGTGATGTTCTACTTCCCATTTAATACTTTCCTCATATCTACTCTACTTTCCCCTCCTACCTAGATTGCTCAGTTCCTCTTTAAGCTTCCAGAATATATTTTTTCTGTCACGGACTAGAAATCATAACATGAATATGTGGAGAACTTTTTCTCCCTTCAGCTGAATCTCTTGTTTATGTTGTGAGTATTACTGTTCAGTCAAGACATTCATTGATAAAGTATTTCAATTAACTACCGTATAAAGACTTACACAGCTAATCAGTTACAACTGACGTACATTTGGGCTAAATACCTATAATTACAGTTGTTTCACACCTGAGCCCCTGTTATTGATGTTGTATAACAAGCAGGCCTGATTGCTGACATCAGCCCACTTAATGTGCCTGCATTTATGTCATAATCAGATAAAATCAAATATAGAGTTAATAGTAAAACTTCTAAAATGCAAGGCAAAATCCATTGCAAATATCTCTCCTACAAGGCTCATTGAAATACAGAGGAAAAGTTCAGAGTTGGTTATGCAGGAAAAGTTGTTCATATCCAAATATTTCAGTGTTTATATTTTCTATTCAATATTACAGGCGAAAGAATAGCATCCAAGATTCTAGGAGCCTTTTCCAATTATTATACAAAACCACCTCTTTTTCCTTTTTAATTAACTCCTGTGTAGCACCAACAATGCAATTACAACCTCAGACTCTCTGATTTACAGTACAGTGGTGAGAAATAATTCTAAATAGAATAAAGTTTGGTTCACTGATTGATTGATTGATTGATTGATTATTAGATTTATATCCCATCTTTTCTTCGGTAGTTCAAGTTAGTATGCATAAGCTCCCTTCTTCTTCCCCTAAAAAAGAAACTTGAGAGGTAAGTTGCTTGGAAAGCAAGTGACTAGTCCAAAGTCACCCAGTGAGTTTCTTTCGCTGAGGGTGAACTAGAACCTGAAACTTTAACTCCATACCACTGTGATGGCAAACCTATGGCACGTGTGTCAGGGGTGGCACACAGCGCCCTCTCGGTAGGCATGTGAGCCGTCACCCCAGTTCAGCTCCACTGCGCATGTGCACACAGCTCCCTCCAGCCAGCTGGTCATTGGGTCTCTGCCACGCATGCTTGGGGGTGGGCCACATACAGGGGGTGCATGCGCATGCATGGGGGCATGCGTGTATGCATGGGGGCAGGGCACATGCGGGGCATGCATGCATGCGCAGGGGTGGGGCGCATGCGCAGTGGCCACACATGCATTGAATTTGGGGGATTCAGACTTTGGGCACTCGGTCTGGAAAAGGTTAGCGATCACTGCTATACCACATTGTTAAAGGCCATATAATTCCTACTGGCCAGTTTCCTTTAGCTTCAATCAGTTCGAATTTTACCACTGTAATTGATATTTGAGAGGGGGGGAAAGATCTTCCTTCTAGTCTTCCCACTTCCCCAGTTGTCCGTTTCTTGAAAGAATACATTCAGTTTGTGCTTTACTGCAGCAGGATATTTGGCTTGAAAAATATCCATAGGTCTGATATATCCTTTGTGGCTCTCATAACCATAATGCAGGCCCCCATTTAAGGCACTAGAAGTTAGATTTGAATGCCTGTGGATTAGTCTGCATATCCTACATTTCTATAATTGTGTGCAATCTTATTCCAAATTCATTTTCTCTAAATATGTAAGGAAATAACTTAATGGAAGCCTTATTCATACGAACTTGGTATAAAATGTTTCTATTCACAGTCAAATGCAGCTTATTTAACAAAAGCTATTCTGGTGTTAATGTACCAGGGCCTTGGAAAGAGACTTTTCATTCCAGCCTTCAAACTTACTTATGCAATTCCATTTGTCTTTCTGCTCTTTTACTTCCTAACTATACAGGGCTGCCCTTTAATTCTTCTTGCCAACCATTAGCAATGAAATATGTTTTAATGCAGTTCTACCTTTTGTATTCCCAACTTTTACCATTTATAACAATGGTGACATTCATTGTACTGTTTAATTAAATCTAATATCCAGGGAAAGAGATAGATACATCACTGTAATTGTCAGGGACTTTATTTACTATTTGAATATTCAATAAACTTAATTAAGGTTTATTTATTTTAATAAATCCTTGTGAGACTGGTCCTATTGTGATACATCCAATTTGATGTTTATATTGATTTTTATATTTGGAATCATTCAGCTTAAGTTAATGATATAGCAAAATTTGATAGTACTAAGTGGAAGTAGACTTGGTGCATATATATATATATACACACACACACACACACACATACATACACACACACACGTACACGTTAATCAGGCTATTCAGCACATTAATTCATTGAGCCACTAATTGCACATTTAAATAAAGAAGGTTATATAGCTCAGGAAACACATTATTTTAGGATTATGGCTCAAAAAATTCCATGTCAATATAGTCAATGGCACATCCTCAGGGAATTCTGGAACAAATGGTTCCAGACACATTTGGAAGCCAAAGAGCTAGAATCCTTGTTTTAGAGAATCATTATCATTACATTCACTATCACTATATCTTCCATAAGGAGATATTTCATCTCTGAAAAATCCTTTTACTAAGGTGACTTTTTCCACTTCAAAATGAGTAAGCCCCTATTCCAACTTCTGAAAGCAGTTTAACAGCGATCTGCTATTTCTTAATATGGAATGGATGGACAGACGGACGGACAGACTGACAGATTGATTGTCATCAAGTTTTTATCAACAACCACATCGATAGATGTTCTCCATGTGATGATCTATTCCCAGCTTGGTCCTTCAAGTCTTCCAATAGTGAACTCAATGCCGCTGTAACTGAGTCCATGCATTTTGCTGATGAGCTGTCCTCTTCTTCTTTCTCTCTTTTCTTCTTCTTCCACCTTTCCCAGCATTGGAGCCTTCCCCAGAGAGCTAGGTTTTGTATAATGCGTCGAAAGTAGGATACTTTAAGCCTGGTCATTTTTGCCTTAAGGGAGAATTCTGGGT
The DNA here is from genome assembly GCA_012654045.1 of Ptyas mucosa. NCBI lineage: Eukaryota > Metazoa > Chordata > Lepidosauria > Squamata > Colubridae > Ptyas > Ptyas mucosa. The sequence goes on from WNWU01000001.1 coordinate 52,206,206, forward strand.
TGATTTGTTCAATGATCTATTTCTTTTTTTGTCTATCCATGATATTCTCAGGAGTTTTCTCCAACACCACATTTTAAAGGTTTTGCCATTTGTATATTGAAGTAAAATCCATTCTGGGGTTGGATTTTACAATCTAGAACTTGCTTGAACAACAACACCCCAACACCCCAACACCCCAATCCACAGTAAATCAATCAGTCTTGCTCTCTGCAAGGAAAGCAAATTCAGAAACAGGATTTTTAGCCCTTGTGAATAATATGAAGAGATGTTTCTCTTACAGTAAACTGATTTGCAAAGATGTTCTATTAGAATGGAATAACTGCTTTAAGCTATTTTAAGTAATTTACAGCAGATTTTGCTTTAAGGGCCCTAGGTTATTAATTATTTTATACATTACTGTTGTGCTATATGGCCAGGGAAAGACAAATGTAATCAATCAATCCATCAATGACGTGATTTATATAATCTTCTCCTCACCCTTGCAAATGTAATGTTTTCAACAACTTGAGAAATTAAGGCAATCTGAGCAATAGCATTTGGCTCAAGGTCAGTCAGTGACTTCATATTGTAGGTATCACTTATTGACTATTCTTTCTCTTGTTTTCCCTCTCTCTCCTTTTTAAATAAATAAATGTTGACCTAATAATATGAAATACTCCTTGAGATTTACCCAAGCATGGCTATTCTGTCTTGAACGACTACAATTTAAAAGGAGGGGGCATTGTTAGAAATCTTGCTCCAGATTTTCTACTGTTGTTGCTAGGTGAATTAACACAGTGATGCAGTATATGCTTCTCTCCAAGAGATTAAGGGTTGGTTCCATGAGATGCCATCCATTTATTGTAGATGACATTAAAAGCTGAATAGAGAAAAACATGGAAGCTATCAATAGACAACAACAACAACAACAACAACCATAATAATAATAATAATAATAATAATAATAATAATAATAATTTTATTTCTATACCGCCCTTCTCCTGAAGGACTCAGGGCGGTGTACAGCCTATTAAAAGCACAAAGACAAACATCAATTAAAAATAATTAAAATTATTAAATAATTTCAGCTCAATTTAAACCCAAAAATTTAAAACACCCAATTTAAAATCATTACATTGATAGCCCGGCCTGGCGGAACAGTAGGGTCTTGAGGGCACAGCGAAATACACGGAGACAGAGCAATGACAGAAAAATTCTGCTTCTACAATTAGACACCACCTACTTTGAAAACAATAGCAGGAGAGGCTCATGTCCTGCCATCTTGCTGACCACTATAGAGGAAGATACAGACTAAAAAAAATCTTTGATTTGCTCCAACTGAGATCTTAGATCCTGAAGATCTTAAGATTTACTTTTAAGACTTGTTTAAAATGGATCTAATGAATTAAAGGAAATTAAGTTAGTCCTAAACTATAGACCCAATGAGATCAAGGAAATAAAATGAGTTCTAACTATCTTGTCCCAATGATATCAGAAATACTAAACTAAGCATGACTTGGTCTAAATCAAATACCAAAGTTTGTTTTTCTGAGGGAAAGAATTGGAAGGTTTTCTGTATTTTTTTATCAGTATACAGCATTTATAAAGAACCTCTTAATTGACTGTTGCTCTAATCAACAGAAAAAGAGGAAAAGGTTAACGAGTGGACTATAGCTATAGGATAATAACCTGAGGACTATAATGGAAAAAAATTCCTTAGTTTGCATTTGCAACTGAATATGTACAGTAGGTCCCTCAGAAATATTGAATTGACTTTTTCCATGTTTTTTGATTTTACAATTGCATAAGTTGATTTACTTTTTTTTCATGTTATAGACCAGGGGTATCAAACTCACGTCCCCACGGCGGCATCACGTGACATATCGGGACTTTTTTCTCCTTCACTAAACCGGGTGGGGGCATGGCCAGTATGTGACCGGGAGTTTGACAGCCTTGTTATAGACCGATAAACATGATTCAGTTCAAAGAGCTAAGTTTAGTTTTAGAACTGTACAATCATTTAAGGTACTTAGTCATAACTCTAATGTGTTCCATAGGGTTTATTTCCTGCTAAGCATGTTCAAAACTTCAGACTTTGCAAGACTTCTGTTTTTGGGTCATCCATTTTCACAATTTTTCTGAATCTGGTGGCATTGCAGTTGTTTTGGGATTGCACCAAAGGTGCCTATGATTGTTGCACTACCTTTGCTTTCTCTTGCCCCTGCAGTCTATTTCTATTTGCAGGTCTTTGTATTTGCCATCTCTTTCCAGTTCCTATTATTATTAGTGACCATCTAATTCCAGTGGATTCTTGGCAGCATACAGAATTAGTTTGTGATTGAATATCAAAAGCAATTTGATAGGGGGATAGATAAAAAGAAATTATGCATATATAGGTTGTTTGAATTTTCTGTGTCTAATGCAAAGTGCTGAGACATATTATTGATAAAAACTGAGCATGCCTTAAAAAGCCTTAAATGTTGCACAAAGGTATTTTTACATTCCCTTGCACTGAATGTTTTACTTTGTAAATTAAATACTGTGAAATAATAAGCTTCGACTGCTTATAGAAATGATTTATTGCATGAAAATTTCCATGTATTAGATAATAGAAATATTTGACTCACTATTTTTCTTTTTTTTAAATGTTACTTTTCCCTCAAAGACCAAACAGATTCAAGAGCATTTTGTCCCAGAAAGCAAAAGTCCTTATGCTTTCTACCTAATTAAAACCTTATTCACTTTTTCCCAGTGAAGTTGGCTCTGCCCATTCTTGCTTTGTGTCTTTACAACTGAAAGATAACAATATCACAATATAACTGGGTTATGAAAACTGTAAATAATAGCTATCTTAATAGTTAAATTTATTTTTTTTCTGAACTGAATATTTTTGCCTTCTTTATAACACTTCCTATTCAAATAGTTTTTAAAACATAAATAAAAGACTGTAATATAAACTTTACTGTTACATAAAAATGCAGAGGAGCTAAAGAAAGATGTTCTCAATTGTAGAAATGGCAAAATACAATTTATAATTTGAAAATGTATAATAAAATAGATTTGTTTGATAGAGGGGATGAACAAGGTTGAAAATCTGGCTATTAGTTGAACAATTTTGGAGCTATTCTGCTTTGAAAATTGGCATTGTTCATTTGAGAGGAGAGCAACCAATGATATTTGAAGTTTATATCTATTAAAAACCAAGAATTAGATATAACTTCTACATTGATTTTATTCACAGTTATATGTTTGATATGTTTAATTATTTTATGTACATATATGAAAGTTTATTATTGTTTGAATTTGTTGTAAGATTAAAATTATCTAATTGTGGTTATGAATCCAAATCTATAGCAGAAATACTTCCTATACAAATATATATGATATTTATTTTCACTAGAATAAAGAGTTTGATAGCACTAGTAACTGGGATTAACTCTAAAGCAAATGGCACTATTGCATACATTTAACCTTGCTACATGTAATATACAGTTCTAATTGAGATAATGTAGTACTTCATTGTTTGTAATGCATTAACCAGACAACTTTACATGAGGGCTTGATAGAAAAGAAAACAATGATCTTGTAAATAAAATGCACATTGAAAAGTAAACAGTAAATATGGCAAGATAATATGGAACTTCATTCACAAATGCGTTAATCCTGAAGTACTTGAATTTCAATCAATTTTGTTCCATTTATTTCATGGCAAGTAAATCAACATAAGTAAATCCAATCACTTTGGATGTAACTGGGATGGGGAGGGATTGTCTTTTAAAGAAAAAATAGTATGCCAAGCAAATAAGAGCCCAATCAGAATGGTCAATGACTTCTTCTGTTCTTAGGGAAGGTTTTTCAGCAGCCTTTCACTCATTATTGGAGAGATTCATTGTGATGCCTCCAGATTCTGAATGACTAAAATGTTTATTTTCTGGCAAGCTTCTGCATCCAGCCTGTGGGAAATGTTTACTCTAAAGCTCAGCCGTACATGGCTGTAAGAAATGTTGCAAAGCAGCCAATACTGACTAGAACTAATTATCTGCAGTGCTTCATTTCTTGTTCTCATTTCAAGCATCAAGATACTGCACAATTCCTATTCTTATCAGGCTTTCTTTCTTTCTTTCTTTCTTTCTTTCTTTCTTTCTTTTTTTCTTTCTTTTTTTAGGACAAAAAACAATCAAACACTTTGGGGGTTCCCAAAATTCTAATCATGTTTTTCTTGGTAATATGAATGATCCATGGGGTTTATTTGAAGTTTGGGAACCAATAAACTAGAGTTTCAAAAATCTTGTATACATGCTGAAAACTTAGTGGTTTTAAGAAGTGATTCCCCACTGATGGAATGTCTTCCTTATATATGTTGCATGTTCTATCTTGCTTTAGTGCTTTTTTAAAAAAATTGAAATATATGGAAATATACAAATTGGGGCGTTGTAATCTTTTTCATCACTTTAATTTATCAGCTGGATTTGTACAAACTAAATAAAATGACCGCATCAAATTTTGCAATGAACATGACAGCTACATTCTTCTTTCAACAAAATAATTTAACAGGCAAGAATATTAAATTATGCACAGCAGATTATGACAGTGTCACCCTGTTCATATCTTCCTAGAAGTAAATCTTCAATGAGATCTGTTACCATCTAGGATTACAGGCTAAAATTAAGGCTTAGATTTATTTTAGAGTAAGTTTATAGAAGTCCATTGTGATTTCGGAATATAATTTTGATAATCCAAAATTACTTCCCAAATACCGTATAATGAGAAAGAATCAGTATGAATGACTACCAGTAAAACAATTTCATCACTGTGATATCTTAAATACTAGCAAATTTATCATAACATAAAATTTGCTCCTCAGATTTATTTTATAGTATTGAGAATGAAAGTCTACTCATAATAATTATATTGCTGCTTTCAATATTGCAAAATCATTATTGATTTTCATGCAGTTTTGTAAGATTATTATCCCTTAAGGAAATTATAATTTCCCTTTCATTATATAATTTTAAAATCTCTCCAAAAATCATATAATGAATATAGGTAACCAGATAAGAACAGCCTTTCCAATTTTTACATGTTGCTTGCATGAATAAACAAATTAAGTTGCTTGTACTAATATATCTGAAAGATCATTTCTTTCAGATATATTGAACTGGTCCAGGGTTGTATCCCTTATCTGAGGCTCTGCTAGATGCAGAGGTGGGCTGCTGGGGGTTCACAGGGGTTTGGGAGCACCTCTAGCTAAGATTTTGTGCAGTTCAGAGAACCCCCAAATCCAGGGGTGAAATGCTCCCAGTTCGGACTGGCTCGGGCGAGTAGGTAGCGATGGCAGCGGGCAATTCAGAGAACCGGTAGCAAAAATCCCTACCCCCTCCTCCCATGCCCAGCTCAGCCCCGCAATCATCAGAGCCTTTTTTTTCTTTTAAATGGCTCTGATGATCCAAGCTCTGACGATCTCAGCTCTGACGATCCCAGCTGCCGATTGTTGTGGCTCCGACCCTCGAGCCCATCGTATCGGAGGAAGAAGGCTCCGAACATGAGAAGAGGAGTCGGCCAGGCCTCCCTCCCCCGGCCCTTCCTCTCTGACAATTCCTCAGGTGTCGGCCGAAGGAGAGGAGATTGGCCAGGAGCCAGGTGTCTCCGATCGGTCGGAGAGTGATGAGGGAGACAAATTGTGGCTGGACCCACGTCAGTGTCGGCATGCTAAACGATCACAGCAGAGGAGGAGGTGTGCCAGGGATTAAGCTGAGTCACTGGACCACACCCCACAGGCTATATAAAGGAGGGGGGTGGCCGTTTAGATTCTGTGACGGACAAAGTTAATTCTTGCAAGCTTCTTTGGTGCAAAACCTCAATCTGCTGAAGGATTGTGAATTGACTGTTTTTTCCCAGCCAGTGTGTATTGCATTTGTTATCTGGTGGAGGAACACCCTCCTTCTTGTTATAGTAAAGAACTTGGCAGCCGGTTCCCGTAGAGCTGTCAAGCCTCTGATAACGGAACGCTTGTGTGTGCGAATTATTTAACCCTCAACTGTCTGTGTGGGTTTGTGCGTGTAGAGGACGGGGACAGAATATCGATGAGGCAACTCAGCTTGGATCATCAGAGCCATTTAAAAGAAAAAAACTTTTTTTAAATGGCTCTGACAATCCAAGCTCTGACAATCCCAGCTGAGTTGCCTGCCAATCAGGCAACTCAGATGGGATTGTCAGAGCCTTTTGAAAGCACTTTTTTACATGGTTTTACACGTAAAAATGGTTTTAAAAGTTTAAAAAAAATTGGCCATGCCTACCCAGTCACATTACCCCCCCCCCACCAAGCCAGACCCACAGAACCGGTAGTAACAAATTTTAGATTTCACCCCTGCCCAAATCCCACTCCTGGCTGGGACCACCCCACCCTGCCCCTCCCAGGAGTCCCCACGCAACCCGTTTTGGATGCAGGTAAGTGAAGGGCACGCACAGAGGCTCAGGGAAGGTGAAAAACGGGCCTCTGGAAGTTTGGGGAGGCTGGAAATGGGCCTATTTCTGACCTCCAGAGGGCCTATGGAGCCTGGGGAGGCCATTTTTGCCCTCCCAGAGGCTTGAGGAAAGCCTCTGGAGCCCGGGGAGGGCAAAAACGCCCCCCCTATCGTTGTGCAGGAGGCTGACTAGGCCACACCCACCATGGCCACGCCCACCCAGCAACTGGGCAGAGAACCCCTTGCTAAAATTTTTGAAGCCCACCCCTAGCTAGGTGTCCCATCTCCTGAAGGAAAGAGGTTGGAGGAGATTGAAGAGAGATATTTCTCTAGTGTAGCACCTTAATCAAAGAGTATCTTGGAGAGTGGGCAACCATATAAACTGAATTAATCAACCTCTTAAGATAAGGTGTTGGGGGTTAAGTAAGACTGGGAAGTTTAAGTTGCTTTTAGCTACTGAAGATCAATGGATAGCTTTGGTTCAGTAACACATTCTCAGACCAATCTACTTATCAGTATAGTTACAGGTAAAAATTGGATGAATGAATGCTACAGCAGACCTTGAGCTCTTAGAGGAAAAGCTGGACGTAAAATGCAAAGAAACAGAAGACAGTAGAATTTCTCTCCTAAAGTAACACTGAGAAAAGCAACTGGATGTGTTCACCTCCTTTCAGTACTCTTTTGTAGTCAATCTCTTTTCCAGTACAGAAAAATTCACACCCTCTTGACCTTCAGGAGCCACATTTGAAAAAGAAAAAGAAAAAAAAACCTAGACAAATACAGATGCTAAGAGAGCACTGCTGTGATGTGTGATTAAGAGACAGTAAAAGCAGTTGCATGGCTTAATACTTAATCTTTGGGGTTTCCAAGCATATTCCTTCAAGCTCTTAAGGAACACTGATGACTTCTCTGCCTGGGAACATTCCCTTTCATTATGTAATTTATATATGTGAAGTGTAAGGTGTATTTAGAACTATATTTTTTCCTCTTGTTTCATCATTAGAGATAAAAGAAGTTGCCATATACTCTGTGAGACCTTTAATCTATCTTACTTAATATGGCCAACACTGTCTGGCAGCAGCTGTTTCAGGCAGAATAATTCTACACTTGGACCAAGTCTGCATAGAAGATTTCCTAGGCAGTGACACAATTTAGTTTTCTCTCTTGATGTGTTCATTCTTAGTGACAGGTTTCTACAGTAACAGAATAAATATTTATGCTCATTGATATACCTAATATTATCTTTTTGATCCAACAGTAAAATGTGGCTTAATTAGCCATCCAAAGGTTCTGATCAAAGGGCAGCACCTGTCTATTATAATAATAAATATTTGATTACATAAATATATAATTTCATCTGATCTGGTCTTCATCCCTCATTTCCCTTGTCTGAATTGTGAAATAAGAAATCTGTCAGTGTATCAATAAACCAGACGTGCATTTTAATCTGTAAAGATATTGCTAACCAGAACATGAATCATAAACCTATGACTTCAGGTATCAATATGATTCACTTCCTCATGGTGCAGTTATATCTGTGGCAGAACTTGACAGAGGGATGAATAAAATTTGTTTCCTACACTTTCTTTAGCATAAAATGCACAATTTGAGGCGGGGGGGGCTTATGATGCTGAGCTTATGGGAAGGAAAAAGATAAATATATTTATGAAGGAATATGGGCTTCTTACGATCAGTCATGCAATTCATGGTAAATTGTGGGCATGACCAAGGAGCAACAGGAAAGGAGCCCTAAAGTAAAACTCATGCACCTAGTTTAACTACAGAGGGCCAAGGGAATAATTATCATTGCAATTCAGAAATGTTAACTATCAGCGAAATACAGGGATTGCTCAGGAAAAATTTCAATGCTAGGATAATCCTATGTCTACATTTGTCTAAGAATTTTCTCAGCAGGAATTAAGAATTGTATTTATGTGTTCCTTCTTTGAAAATTATACAATGTGATGCGGTATCTTGCTCTAACACAAAAACTAAACAAGAAATGAATATATAAAACCAAAAAATAATTAGTAGACAGATATAGTATAGTCTATAATAAGAATATCTTGATGAAGAAAGCACTTTTGGGATTATGCTTGTTCTGAGTATCTGTACAACACCTTTAAATTTGGGAAGATCAGTATCACCACTTTTGGACTGTACAAAGGTTGACCTTGGTGCTATAGTATCATAAGCAGCTTTATTCAAATCTGCAACTGCAAATTTTCCAGTTTGGTTATTTAACATCCTAGCTGCACGTAGGGGACAATGAGGCACAAAAGGCAAACAAATAACAACATGCTGATGAAATAGATCGTGTCACATGTTGAGCAGTGCACCTTATCCCAATCTTTTTTGAGCTGGACAACAACAATTGTCTCATAAACTGTGCTGCCAAGGCAGGTGCTCCAGTCATAGAATTCTCATTTCTCAGAAGGAAAATGAATGATGACATTCCTTGCCATGCCTGTAACCTACTCTACAGAATGTTCTGTTTTCCAGTAGCATCAGGACACTTTTCCAAGCAATGGACTTGCCTGTAGCCTCCCACAATTACTGTTTTTGAAGATACTTGTGAGTCTCATGCCAGACACCTTCTTAGAAATAGTCACATGTGTTGCTTTGCAGCACACCAGCTTTTCATACCATTTTTTTAAAATCCCAGGGTGATAAGAAGCTAGGCAGATTCCTAGAGTGGTGCCCATCAGCTTCTAGGTGCTTATGGGTCCCATATGGCCTATATATGAGCTTCAAGTCTTCTATACAGAACACTTGTTCTTCTTCCTAGCATTATTCCCGCACTATGGCAGGGTCACTTGTCGGGCAAAGCCATCTCCATTTGGATCGATCCAGGGGTGATGCCCATGTATTTCATGTCCTCCTTGATGTGATCCTTCCACATTTTCTTGGCTATGCCATGGGGTCGCTGGCCATCAGGGTCCAGAGTCCTGACACATGGCTGCCTTTGCCACCAAGTCTTCTTCACCACGTAACTTCTTTACTGCTATATAGAACACTATTGCTTACAAAATCCTGTAAATGTTTAGAGATGCTCACAGTAAAGTAAAACCATTTACTTCAGGCATTCCAGTAAATAAAGAAACTTATGTCACACCAGCCAAGATAATCAATATGACACAATGCCACTTACAAAAGATTTCCAACAAGTTAAATAAATCACAATTCCATTTTAAAACTACCCAACAGCTCTATAACTACCCAGATAAAAATGTGACTCAAGTAACAGCATGTTTTCTACAGTCTTTGTATCACTATCCTATGCAGCTTTGCTCAGAAGTAAATCCTGCTGTATTCAAAAAGGTGTTTTCTTTTCTTTTCTTTTTTTTAAACCCTGTTCTAAATGCAGCCAGTCACTTTACAATAAAGCCTCATCATGTGGATAGGAGCCATTCATACCTTCACTTTCGTATTTGGAACTATTCTATTGAACTGAAGCCACAAGGATTTCAGAATGCCCTTCATACTCTCTTTTTTTTCTTCACCACCCAGTGGTCTTCAGAAAAGCCTACATTACATTCTAAAAGAATGATGTGCCAATAATAATCCATGTACATCAGGGTGATTTTGCTGCTTGAGATGAAAAAAATTTCTGTGATATGATGGACCAACACTGCCAATTACCCTTTCCTTCCACAGTGGTGATGGGAAGCAAGAAGCAAGAAGAAAGGTGGCTAGCACAGAAGGGTGCAGATACAGGGAATGTAATTCTTATTATGAATCCTAATTTGTCATCTCCAACTGCTTTGCTTATCCTAATGAAAATCTACCCTGGTATTTGTATGTGCATGTATGAGAAATACTTAATAAATGCCAATAAATGATAGTCTTAAAAATGGGATCAACAGCTCTAATCAACACTAGAACATTGGAGTAGATAACATTTTTCATGTGCCCAGGAGGACGTCTTGTTGAACTTGATGGCACTTGTTTCTGGATGGATAAGACTTGCCCCAAGCCTATCCCAGTTAAAGATCATTTTTATAGAATTATTCTGATTTACATGCAGGTATTTTCTTACGTGGGTATCTATGAGTACCTATTTTCATCTCAACATACTGTACAGCTGCTGAGAGCAAAACAAAGCTTTGATTTCAATTTCAAAGTCTATGATCAACACTGGCACTGCAATATTTTTCTTCTGCTAATGCTTCTCTCAGTTTGACTTTCATAAGCAAATAGGGTTGGAATGAACCTTAGAAATGATCTAAGCCTATCCCCTCCCCAATACAGGACTCCTCAAACCATCTGAGGCAAAGGGCTCAAACTTTTTCTTGAAAGCTTTTAGTGGCAGAGTCCTTGTGACTCTAGAAAGCAGATTATGCTACTGCTTAATACTCCTCATGGTATGATAATACTTCTATCTGTCTCTTAATACTGTCTCTTATTATGTTTCATCCAGTCTTTAACTAATCCAGCCTTAATCTACATCATGGGAAATGGTTAGAAATGTCCATATTGTTTTAGAAAGGAAACGGCATTGCTCTTTATTTTCTGACATTATTGCATAACATATTTACTTAGAACATAGGAAACTATCATATAATGAGCCAAGCCTTTTGCATATTTTCTCTGTCAGCACTTCTCCAATTATTTTTCCTTTTGTTGTTAGTTGCAAAGTCGTGTCCGACACATCGTTAACCCATGGACAATGTTCCTTCAGGCTTTCCTGTCCTCTACCATCCCCATAGACCATTTAAGCTCATGCCTACTACTTCAGTGACTCCATCCAGCCACCTCATTCTCTGTCGTCCTCTTTTTCTTTTGCCCTCAATCTTTCCCAGCATTAGGCACTTCTCCAGTGAATCCTTCCTTCTCATTAGATGGCCAAAGTATTTGAGTTTCATCTTCAGGATCTGGCCTTCTAAAGAGCAGTCAGGGTTGATCTCCTCTAGGACTGATCGGTTTGATCGCCTTGCAGTCCAAGGGTCACGCAGGAGTCTTCTTCAGCACCATAATTCAAAGGCCTCGATTCTTTGGCGCTCAGCCTTTCTTATGGTCCAACTTTCATAGCCATACATTGCAACTGGGAGAACCATAGCCTTGGCTATATGCACTTTTGTTGGCAGGTGATGTCTCTGCTTTTTAGTATGCTTATTTTTCCTAGGAGATACCTGAGATTGAAACTACCCTGTTTCCCCCAAAATAAGACATCCCCTGATAATAAGCCCAATTGGGCTTTTGAGTGCATGGCAATAAGGCCAAGAGCTTATTTCAGGGTTCAAAAAAATATAAGACATGATCTTATATTTTCAGGGAAACACAGTAGGGCCTTTTGTTTGCAAAGTATGTGTTTTACTTCAGTGCTGTGGCTCCTGCTCCCCTAACAAAACTTCGACTAACCTGAAATGATATGTACTTTCTAGACTGACAGCTTTGTATTGCATATATTACATCTTGAGTTGATCAAATTTTTGTTCTGTCCCCACAATAAAATTAAGAATGACTTCCTTCAGCTTTGATTCTTCTTTAGTCATGCCTTTGTGTAATCCAGAGCCTTTCCCTAGATATCCAATAATCAGTTTCATAACTAAATACCTTATTTACTATAACTATGCTCTATAATAAAATTGTAATTGTGATGAGCATTGTAAAAATATATTTTAAAAATGAGATTATCTATCTTCAGCCTACTCAGAAGTCTCTGTCATTTTGAAGCACAACGGCACCTAAAGAAAAAAGACAAAAAACATGTTGTAGAAAAGCAGGTTACACAATTCTCAATAAAAGAAGTTCAGTATGTAAGTATATCAAGCTGTTGCACCATTTCTGCTCTGTAGGAAAATAACTTGACCTGTTAGGCACCTCAGTCCATGTAACATTTTCTCATTCACATCAGATCCATCTTCAAGCTAGCAAAAAATCAGAACAAAATGGCACATTTCCAGGGCTGATGCAATGTACAGTAGTTGTTAAGTAGAGAAAAAGATGGTGTATAGTTTATGAGTTTTCAGGCCAGGAAGATCAGATGGTTCTGGAGATTTCAAGATAATGGTATTCAGAAAAGGAAATCTTAATACATACAGTGACTGATCAAAGCTCATCAAGCTAGTAAAGAATAAGACAAGCACATCTGTCATTTCCAGCATGATGGGTAAATGTCTCCATTCTCCCTTCATAGACAGTATGTAACTAAATGAATCTTAAACAAACAGCATCAACTGGCTCTCACCCTTTCACCAGCTGCATTATGACTTCAGTTATGTATAATGGTCACCCCTAAGTCCATCTGTCTTTCGCTTTTCTGGCTCCAAGGGATTTAACGCTGTCTTGGAAAGTCTTGCAGCTTTTTTATTTGCTTTTCTCTGAGGTTCCTTTGAGCTTGTCATGTGCTTTATACATATATCAGAATGATTTGTTGTTGTCTCTGAAAGCAAAGGATAATTTCCCTGTACTATTAGTTTAGTGGAGAAATAATGTGTATAATATACCATAATATCTTTGAGGCCCTGGAATTAATGCAGAATTCACTAGAAATTGTGGGATTCTGTCTATAGGCAAACAACCATAAAGAAACTCTGATGTTACTCCAGAGGTGAAATCTGAACCGGTTTGCTACTGGTTCGCTGGCCATGCATGCACACCAAACGCACGCTGCGTGCACATGTGCAATATGCGCCAAAAGGAGGCTTGGAAAGGTAAGTAGAACAGCTGATCGTCGGGTCATGTCTTTTTTTAACTACCAGTTCAATCGAACCGGTAGCTAACTTCCGGTTTGCCTGAACCAGAGTGAACTGGTAGCATTTCACCCCTATGTTACTCCCTGGGTCAGGGGTCTGCAACCTTAAACACTCAAAGAGACATTTGGACCTGTTTCCCACAGAAAAGAAAACACCGGGAGCCACAAAACCCTTCCCATGCCTGACTATTTCTTGAGTGGCCACAAAACTAGCATATGTAGTTGAATTAAACGTTCTGTTTTCTTCTGAAACATTTCTTTTCTTGGATTTATCCATGGCTGGCCTACCGGGGGTTGAAAAGCTCAATAAATCGCGTGCCAGTGGGTCACACATTGGTGGTTGTGACACATATTTTGAGTGACAGGGAGCTGCAGCAGAGGGGTTAAAGAGCCATTTGCGGCTCCAGAGCCGCAGGTTGCTGACCCCTGTCCTGGGTCATTCTTGGTTCCTTGGGCCTGATACTTACTTTAATAATTGGCTACTAGAGGGAACTAGAAGGAATTAAAGATTACATTTAAAGAAGAAGGACAGTCAAATGCAACTTACTGATACAGAACGAAACAAAACATTTTAACATTGGGCATACTGAACAATATTTTTGAGCGGTGGACCCAGAAGTTAATTTTAAGAGTGTCTGTCTCTATAGATAGATTGTGTTTAAAAGATGTTAAGGAAGAAGAAAAGTTTTACCTTGCAAGACTGAGGCTGGTTTGAAAGTGACAGGCTATAAGAATGACATGAAAAAAAGATGTTACACTGAACCTACAAAAGAAACCCGCTGATGTCTTAATCATTAAAAGGGATATACAAATAACAAACCAAGGATCATCCAGATAATTTTCCTATATTGCTTGTTCAAACTTTGAAGAATATTGGGAGACAAGAAAAAGAAAACATTAAAAGAAATCAAGTTCTAAGATGTTAGCTGCATGGACTAAAGATCAAGATTGTTAGAAATAAAAGGGAAGAATATATGAGGCACAAAGTATCAGGGCTATTTGTATAGATTGCAGCATCAATGATTTATTGAATCCTATACACAAGAATCTAGTCAACAAATGATCAGCACTAAACTGGTGCTACATAAGGGTCAATGGAATTCAAAGAGGGGCTAGACTTGGATATCTTATGGCAACACGAGAACTCTAAACTGATGGTGTGTTTTACTATGCCCCCTCAAGCTCTGTCAGCTTTTCACCTACAGAATATAATGTAGGTTCATTTGCTCAAGATTAAAATAGACATATTGCTATTTCCTGTAACCCTTATTTTGCTGACATCAGGACTAAAATGATAGCAATAGCACTTAAACTTATATACCACTCCATCGTGCTTTACATCATTCTCTGAGCTGTTTACAATGTCAGCATATGGCCACCAACAATCTGGGTCTTCATTTTACTGACCATGGAAAGATGGAAGTGCTGAGTCAACCTTGAACACCGTCAGGATCAAACTTCTCGCTGTGGGCAGAGTGAGCCTGCAATACTGCAGTCTAACCACTGCACCACCATGGCTAATTTGATGATGTTTTATATATTTCTTTATAGATAAACGATGGGATAGGGCAAGAAGTAAGGTAGAATGTAAAGTGAAATTGAATATAAGAGTGAAATAATACAGGGTCAGCCTGAATGATCTTTGAAGGGCCCCTTTAACTAGTAAATATAAGAGACAAATGCTTGGTTCAAAAAGTTAAACCGCAAGGTTACACACTATTCTGCTGTTGCAAAGTTCAAGAAGTCAAACTGCAGGCAAACAGACAGTTGCAGAGTTACTCCACATGGATAAGCATGAACCAGCTTCCTGCAATAAAGGAGGGGGCTAGCTAAAAAGGCAGATCTCAGATACTTCCTGTTTTTTGTTACTATAAAGATACCTGTCTTAAAGAAGGTCTTTTGTTCAGAATGTAAATAGAATGCATTTCTATTTCTGAAGGTCTGAACCTTTTGGCCAAAATAAATAAAAGCTTTTTCTGATCTCGAAATTCAATTCAATCATTTATTTTTCTGCAACAGAAGAGTTCATTTGTTGCATTTTAGAGAAGATAAGTTACTAAAATTGTTTATGCTTGTGATGAAGGGGAATGCCATTTCTTTATATGTTTCTTTTCTTTTTTCTTTTTTCTTTATTTTTCTCTTCTTTTGCACCTTTTTCTTTTCATCTTTTTCTTTTTAATTTGTATTAGTTTTTATCATTGTAATTTTTAATAAAATTACTATTTAAAAAAAGAAGTTGCATTTCCCCCACTAAATAGACTACAACTTCTGCCCTGCCTTTAATGATGGGGTATGGAAGGGGTAATCCAAGTGCTGTTTGTCTTGTTGTCTTGCTCCTTTCTGTTCTAAACTATAATTTTTAGTAGTGTGTGTTTTCCTTTTCCTCAAAAAAAGTTATAATTCAAATATTATCATCCCCTACATTTAACATATAAAATGGTTTCCCCAAATTGCCAATACTAAGAAGAAATTATTTTGGTTTGTAAAATCCTAAAAAAAATTTCTTTTTAAATTGTATTGAAGGTTGTAGGGGAGTCCATGGCTAATTGACAGAAGCAGTAAACAAGAAGTCTTTTGATAGTATTGTTTAACAGAGCCTTTCACTTCTAGCAATCAATACGTTTGTGATGCTGTGGTATTACTGCTAAATTGTGTGCCAGTTCCTCCTTCTTGACAGCATCTGTTCAATGGTACTTAAATTTCTTAAGGCTGAATCTCTATTCTATATTTATTCCTAATTTGCCTACTCCAACCTTGTTAGAGGTTGCAGCAATCCAACCAGCACACAAGTAAATAATTCAGCATGATTCATGTATAAAAGAAACTTCTATAATAATAATATAAATATAAAGTAATATAAAGCATGATATTGTATACAATATTATATGTTCAGGTATACAATATGCTACAATATGCAGCAGAAGCCAGAACCAGAACTCAGAATCCAGAAGCACAGAAGCAATATAATCACAGAAGCAATAATGCAAGGACAAACCAACTCTTTTATACATAACAGTCAAGCTAAGCCACGCCTAGGCTCCAAACTGTCTGAGTCACCTACCAATCCCCATTGGCTGACCTGTTGCCATGTCTACTCCAATTCATGAACTCTTATACACTGACAAACCTCTTACAGAGCCTTTCTGATTTTGCTTGATTGGTTTAAATCAAGGCAAGGCAAGGACCCATAAATAACAATAAAACTCCAGTGGAAATCATACTTAAACCATATGAAAAACAGCAGCAGTTGCATCTTATTATTAACAATGTTAACAAGAAAAGACCCACCAAAACTCAGCTGTCACTTTTGGCGACAAGCAATGCAGTTTGACTCCCTTAAAAGTCAGTTTCCCACTAAATTCATTTATTCATGAATAAGCAAGTAAGGCCAGCCTATAATAATCCTTATAAAGCCTACTCTTTCCTCTTCCTCCTCATCATACTGCTGGTTACCTGAGTTTGTTTTCATTCTTGAAATAAGTACACTGCTCCAGGAGCAAGAATTTTTCTGTCAGCTAAGGGGAAATGTTAAAAACTGTGATGGGACTTTTTTAAATTCTGGAGGGTAGAGATGCACAGGCTGTGGGGGAGGGGAAACATAACTAGCCACTAACTATCTTGAAACGGAAGAGCAAACTCTAGTAGGTGGGAGAATTGTGGAAGGATTCCCAGCATATTGGAAAAGGTCTACCACAGGGGTTCCCAAACTTGGCAGCTTTAAGACTTGTGGAGAAGTCTGGCTGGAGAATTCTGGGAGTCGAAGTCCACAAGTCTTAAAGCTGCCAAGTTTGGGAACCCCTGGTCTACCACATAAGTGTTTCAGCACTTAAATCCTCAGAAAGTGAGGAGGGAGGGTGGAAAAAGATGAATGGCTAGAAAGTGATGTATCCTGAGGGGAGGAGAATGTATCTCTTACCACCAGTGAAGGCACAAATACGGTTTGAAAAACATTTGCACAAATGATTTCGGGAACTGCAAAAGCGTGTGTCTATGTCTATGTTTCCAATTAATACAAGTTTTTTTAAAATAAAAATAATGACCGATATGCTATTTCCTTAGACAGCTATCCTGCTCTGAGAAAATGAAGGGAAATCAAAATCCACCTTACATTTGTAATATTACCCCAGAATGATAACAATTATTCTGTGAGAGTAGTTCTCCATGAATACACAATGCTCCCTACACATAGTACAATTTTTGGTCAAGTGGGTATTCTTTTCAGTATGTGAATATACAGACAGACTAACATATTTTCTATTCCAGATTTGGGACTCAACGCTAGTTGTCTTTGATCAGCATCGGTAATCCTGATTCCAAAACCTCGAGGGGTTTACTTTTCATTTATTTATTTATTTATTCTTCAAAAAAATATTGAAAAACATTCCTTTGGCTGTAGTTTTTTTTTCCTTAGAAACATTGCATATGACTATGCGCCTATGTATATTTAAATAGGGGTGAAAATTCAAACTCCCACTACCGTTGGAGAACATTTGGAGCATCCTTCATTCTAAACACGGATTCATTTGAAAAATAATTCTCCCCAATTTAATAAGGGTGGTGGTCCACTCTTGTGCAAATAAACTCCGAAGAAAGTTGTAAAGGACTGCAAAACCAAGGTTTCCAGGGAAGAGGGCGTAATAAAGGGGCGGCAGTTTCATATCCAACAAACTCAGTTGTATGAGACCGATCGCTACAGGAACGGACAATTAAAAGAGAGGCATCTTCATCAAGTTCCACATTCAATGAATTTTCGTAAAGCGGGGAGAGAGAGGGAGGGAGAGAGGGAGGGAGGGGTCATAAAAAGAAGCCTGTTTAAAGGAATTAGGAGGTTTCTCCTCCTCTCCTCTCCTCCTCCTCATGCTCCTCCTCCTCATTATTCTTTTAATGGAAATATACAAAGTGCAAGAAGAAATCCTAACTCCATTATGATTACGTTGAGATTAGGGTCTAATTGCTTAAGGTTCAGGTGGAATCCGCGGGCTAAATCCTAGCGGGGCGAACTGAATTTCTCAATCATTCTGTCAAAAGCGGCAGGGTGAGAGCCCACACGCTTCCGAACAAGTCATTTTAACAGTTACAAGCTTCGGACAAAGACCACACAGGGAGCTTAAGAGATGCAAATCGAATCTTAATCCGCGCTCATTCTGCGAAGCCTTCAACAAAGATGGAGTAATGCCTAATAGAAAAGAAATCGGTGTCTCTGTCATCAGCTTCTAGGAAAATCTATTCGAGAAAGTATAGATCTTATATTTACAGCCGTTGCCTTAAAAGGTTAAAGACAATGTTTTATATAAAACATATATGGAAGCAAAAGGGATGGTGAGAGTGAGTGGGTTTTTTTTTTAAATGTGAAATATTAGATAACCCCTTAATGATGATCCTCGCGTTATATCCCTGGCCTTGCTTTGATAATTTCGTTTGTATTCATTAGCCAAAGGAGAATCCTTTCAAATGCATTCAAAACAAAAGTGGACAGGGAAAGGATGATACCCTGTCTTTAATCAATTTCACTCCTAAAGCAAGGTCCCTTTAGTTCAAGAAAGTTCCTTCTAATTAAATTTGGGGAAAGTAACTGTTTTGGTTGGAACACGATTTTGTCGGAATAATTCAGCACGGATGCTAAGGACTTCCAACTTCTAGGCAAGCCTCCTGCACATGGGGTTTGGGGACACATTTCAGATCCCAGCCTAAAAGGAATCGGGTGAAGAAGGGATTGCTTTGAAGACATTCCTCTCTTCCGAACTCACTCACACCTCACTCCCCCCCCTGAAACGGAAGAGGCTTTTCGAAGCTGAGTAGATCTCAGGGGCTCTTAAAAAGTCCGCCCACCGGGTTAAAGGCGATCTTACTTTAACACCTGCCTGGGCTTGCGCAAGTAAAGTAGGCCACCCCTTCTCCGCTCCAAGTCGCGGAGAGAAATCCCTTCGGATCGCAGGGGGATTCCCTTTCTTTCCAAATGAATGGGCACATCATGAGAACTTGATCAGCCTGACACCAACCGCGCCCAGAAGTTGTTCCGCTCAAGATTAACCGCTTAATCCTAGGAAAGAACTCCGTGAACATCTCGAAGTGGAACGCAGAATTTCAAAGGGTGGGACTTTTGGGGTGAGAGCCGTGTTTCTTCCCCTTGGCTTATTTGTCTAATTTCACTTAGTGAGATTATTTCACGGTAAACGAAAATTTGGGAAGCGAATGCTGTCGTTGGCAGAAGCTCCGGTTTCACAATTTACGTATTGGGGTAGAAACCCCCACTTCCTTAGAGAAATGCCAGTACCACTCCCCCTAGATCTCGACGGATTTGCAATATTTTCTGGAGAAGTTTATTAAAATGCTACCTGTTGCGTCATTCCTCCTGCTAAAAGTCCAGGTTACTTTGCGGAGGGGGGGGTTCAGGGGGAACCCCGTGTGAAGTACACCTGAATGCCGCAAGGCGGAAAGGCATCTCACCTGCCACCTGAACCCAGAACAGCATTTTACTTCTGTCTTGCTTGCCCCGTGCACATCAGAAAAAAAACGAAGGAGGAGGCAGAACCGGTAGGCCTGAGAGTAGCGTTCCCTGTTCGTTTGAAAGCCACCCTGCCTCTCCCTCCGGACGGGATCGGCTTCCTAACTTCGTCCATGCCAGCCACGCTCGGCTAAAACTCCTCCAGATGTACCCGCGCCAGTGATGGCAACGGCGGAGATCTCGCGGAGAAGGCTCGATAGGCAGCATCGGTGTGTGGATTATGGACACCTCTCTCGGTGTTTGGGTTGTGCAAAAGACCTCGACGTCCTGCCGCTTGCATCCCGCCATGAAAGCTTTGCAGTCAGGGCGATAGTTGGGGTGCCATTTTGGAGGGTAAATAAGGGCTGCCCCTAGGGAGAGAACACTCATTAAATTGAAATTAGAGATTATGGATTTTACGTCTATAACGGGGGAAACAAATAACATACTGGCAAAAAATTAATGCAGGCGTTCTGCATGTTTTGGGACTCATTCGGCCCCGTGAAGCCTGTGCATTCCGTGGCTAAGCAAACGCCTCTGCGGGAGCAAAGCCAACCGATTCCACGAAGGGCCTCCCTTTACCCAAGAGCTTTCTCCTTGAAAGGGATGAGTTAGTCCAGGCTGAAACGCGGCGCTCTGCCTCCCTCCTTCCCTCTTCGCGGGAAGACAAGGGTCCGCGCCGTAAGGGGGGTCCTAATTTGAGGGCTCGACGCCACTCGCGTTGTCCCCACGCGGAAATGAATGGCAGCCGCTAAGTCCTAATGCGGCTCATCGCTGTCTTGGCTTCAGCAAGCCTTGCCACCCGCAGAAACGCCAGGCGCCCTGGAGAGCTCTCGGCCTTCGCGCACGGCAGGTTCCTCCGAGGCTTCGCCATAGGGAGGCCTTCCGTTGCAGGCCTATGAATGGGTTGGGGGGCTGGCCTGACCGGGAGCGGAAAATAATAGCTGAAGGGTCCTTCACGGCCGCACTTCTGCGCGCGGAGTCGCGTTGGGCGCAATCCTGCTAACTTGGCCGGCGGCCTCGTTGACTTGAACGAGATGCAAACGGCTAACGGGCAGAGCTGCCCATTCGTGTGTGTGTGGTTTTTTTTTCTCTCCTTTCTGACAGTTCTTCTAGGGAAAAAGGCCCCGACGCTGGCATCAGACCGAGGAGGGGGGGGAAAGGGGGGAAGCAGGAGGTCGGCCAGCATCTGCCGGTGGTTATTGGGGTCATTGGCAATGGATCGCTTCAGGAGTGCTGCTGGACACGTTCTAGCAGAAAGATCGAAAGAAATCCTTCGTGAGACAGCCAATTCCTGAGATTAAGAATTTAGAATCGCGCCTTCGTTTTCAGAGTTAGTCCTTCTTCCTGCCCTCTCCCGTCCTGAATATATAATTTGGCACCTTGACTGTTTCCAGAAGCTGGTGGCGATTTGGAATATTGTTAACATCGGTAACTTCCCAGGTGTGGATCTTCAGACTGAAATCCTATTCCTACTAGAAAGAATTCTGAAAGATGAGTTTAGGCTCGCACTGTTTCTACCCGAATCCCCTTTTTTCTTCCTTCTTTCACCTACTAGGTAGTGTTTGCATATCCCAGAACCAAGTCCCACTTGCTACACACTCAGTGTCAACATCTAATCATTGCAGTTAACTTCATTGGAGTTTATATCTGACACAAATCCCATGGATTTCAGCATCACAACAGGCACAGTCTAATTAAGCTTTCAGGAATTCTATAAAGGCAGTGGGTAGCTTATCTCCTTCCTCCTAAGGGCTTAATTCGAGTAAAATTAATTCCATGAAAGGTTGTTCGTAAGCAAACCTGTTTATTTGCCTAGGTCAGTTAATATGTTATGTTATAAGGTGCTAATAACCTTATATTGAAGCTGTATGAGACTCATCTTCAAATGTTCTTTGCCCATTTTCTCCAAAGCAAGATTAGTGGTTGAAATCGAAATATCCAATGCAAATGTGGAGAAATTTAAGAGAAAAACTCAGGCAGAAGTCCAGTTCTGCAAAGGGTTAGTCTTTTGATCCTTGAATTCAGTAAAGACAATAATTTGAAATGTCAATATTTTGAGCGAACGCTCTCGATGAGGTCCAACTTCATCTTATTTGGTTCTGCAATTAACATTTCACAGGATAGTTCTTAACCAGTTCCCAGCAAATACAGCTCTTAATGAAGAAATTTAAAACAATAAAACAATAATATTTGTATCGTTATTATGCTAGCCATTTCTTTCTTAAATTTTGGGACACTTGCATTATGCCTACTCTATAACTTATTTGTAAACACTATTAGTGAGTAAACAACGTTGTTTTTAACACTGTCTCCAGATATTTTTTCAGTTCTTATTCCAGGTGTATTTTTAACTTTGAAAATACCATAGATTGTTAAGTCAATAATCTTCAAACCTAGTAAGTTTGGCTTCATTTCAGACCACCGTTTGAATGCGTACCAATTGCGGCTTTGAAATTATTGCTTGAATCTGAAATAGCGTCAGAACATCCCGCTTAGGGCGGGAATATTCTCATGTTTGAATTTTAAGGAAAGATCGCAAG
The DNA here is from genome assembly GCA_012654045.1 of Ptyas mucosa. Taxonomy (NCBI): domain Eukaryota; kingdom Metazoa; phylum Chordata; class Lepidosauria; order Squamata; family Colubridae; genus Ptyas; species Ptyas mucosa. Next base: position 52,228,373 of record WNWU01000001.1, read on the forward strand.
AAGTACTGGTAACTGGTCCTTTCCTTTAGGCAGACAGATAGTGTCCGTTCTTCCGCGATGCAATCAGCAGTTCAGGGTAAAGACAAAGTTCCAATAAAGCGCTCCGGGTAGAACGAGGGGGCGGAGGGGGGGGCATAAGGCGCGAGGATAATTTCCGGTCAAAGAAAGCAGATCCTAAAATCTATCCCAATCCTAAAAATCCTCCCCCCCCAAAAAAAAAATCGCATTTCCTGCATGGTTTCTAACTCTGCTTAAGTAGTTGCCTGAAGAGTATTGGGGGCGGGGGGTGGGGGGTGAGGCACCTCTGACCTTAAGTCTTCCTTGGTTTGAGAACCGGAAGAGGATGCAAGTGAATTCACTTGTGTGGACAGACTCTCGTGGGTTAAAACTTGCTCAAACCCCGTCCCTTTCTATGGGGACTGAGCAGAAGCTCCTTTCCTGTTTTTACATTGGGGGTGGGGTGTGTGTGTGTGTATGTGGTCAGTAACAGAGAACAAGCTAAACCGGAGCGTCGGCATGAAACTTTCTTGAGTTACAAGCTTGTACATCCAGAAAGTTTGATTCGGGTTGTAACCTACGAAAGGCCAATTCACTTTCATGTAAGGAGTAAAGTAAAAGTCAAAAGGGGGGAAAGAGCAAAGAGAGGGGAAAGTGCGATGAATACCGCTGGATTCAAGGTATTTCAGTTCCGATTAACACGAGCGAAGCGGGAAACGTAGCAGTAATCTGAAGTGTTTTGCAAAGAAGGATTTTGCCAAGTGTCAGATTCTCCTGTGAGGTCTGGCAACGCTGCAGTTGATGTGAACGATAACAAGTCACACCCGGAATAATGCCATGTTTCCGTGCAGCCAACCAACCCCATCAACCTTCTCCTTCTACGGTGTGGTCGTAGCGAACAATAAGGACAGGTGGATCTTTCACTTAGCTCTAGGCGTTGACCAGCCAAGGTGGCGGGGAGGGATGAGTGAGACTGGGGGGGCGCTTTTCCTGCCCATGCAGCCTGAAAAGTGGATGCCAAACGGTTCGGATTCTTAGAGACAAACCTGCAAAGGGCGGACAGGGGCAAAAGCTTGTGAGGATGGCGACTTTGACATGAACTCATACTTGTCCCAGGCCTGGAAAGGCTGGTGTTCTACTCTCCCAGATCACCCCCGGTTGGGGAAGGTGATGGACAGACTGCCCTGCTGCTGCTCTGACACTAATATTTTGACCTGTCCGAAGTGGGGCGCTAGGCTGCCTGGACGAGCAGCCGCAGCACGAAAAGTCAGGCGGTGGCCCCTTGGCATTTCTGGTTGACAAAGTCTGAGCCAACTGTGGTTTGGCATTACGGAGGTGCATTCCTGATCTGGATGGTCTATCACCCTGGCCTTAATAGGAGCCTGAGTGGCGTAGGAGGCTAATGCCTCCTACTAAGGCAGCATTTAACATCCAGCTGTCTGCAATTACTGCGAGTTCAATTCTCACCAGCTCAAGGTTGACTCAGCCTTCCATCCTTTCTAAGGTGGGTAAAATGAGGAGCCGGTTGTGGGGGCAATAAGCTGACTTTGTATAAAAATATACAAAAGTATGAAGGCTATTGCTTAACGCATTGTAAGCCGCCCTGAGCCTCCGGAGAAGGGCGGCATATAAATATTTTTTTAAAAAAAAAAATCAGAAGGACTTGGCTGTTCGAAGAAGTGACACGGCAAATACCATTGTTATCGTTGTTGCGATTGTTGTGGTCCCTTTAGGAAATGCACAACTTTTTTCTTTCTCCCGCTCCTCCTAGCCTCTCCATTGGTTGATTTTCTGTGCTCAGTTTTTAGGACCGCCCACTCATCAGGCAATTCGGGGCCGCCATAGAAGTTCTGCGATTTTTTTTTATTTTTTTTTAATTTTTATTTTTTGCAGTTTGACGCTCTTCTCGTCTCGGCAACTCTGGCAATAGGCCGGCGAAGCCTCCCGAAATCCTATCCCGAGCGCTGCCCCAATCCTCCGCCTTCCCGATTCTTCCTTCCAGCAGCGGCCGTCTCCAGCGTCCCTTCCTTGGAGGCCGTTGAGTTGAACGATCCCCCCTTTGCTTCCCCCACCCACCCACCCAGCCCCGAGAAGAATAAGGACTGCCCACGAAGGAAAGAACGTCTGTGAGCCAGCGGAAGATCGGGAGAGGCCCTCTAACTTCTTCGGTCAATGGCGGTCAAGCCTCCTCCCTTCTCGACAGATTTTTGTTCGTTGTTTGCTTTTACTGTCCCTTAGTAAGATGACCTTTTGGGAAACGCAATTGGCCTAGCGGGGAGGGAATTGAACTAGGACCAGGTTTTCTTTCTGTGAAGGAGATGGAAAGTTGGGTTAATCAGGGGAGGGTCCCTGATTGAGGATGGTATGTTGAGGCTTCTCCCCTTGTTTACTGTCTTACAAATCCTTCTTAAGACTGTGCTGTGAGTGGCTGAGCAAGTCTTCTATTCTTTGGTTCTGTTGGGATTGCAGGGCATTTTATCTGAGGGTAAGAGGGATCAATTTGGGTTTTGATGGGATAAGAAAAACAGAGGAGCTAATATTGTTCCCTGGTCGTATCTGAAAGGGAGGGTGAGGAAGAGTAGGGACTCCATTTTATTTATTTATTTATTTTATTTTATTTATTAGTCGCATTTCTATACCGTGCAACTCCCTAGGGCAGTGGTTCTCAACCTGTGGGTCGGGACCCCTTTGGGGGTCGAACGACCCTTTCACAGGGGTCACCTAAGACCATCCGAAAACACATATTTTCAATGGTCTTAGGAATAATTTTATGGTTGGGGGTCACCACAACATGAGGAACTGTATGAAAGGGTCGCAGCATTAGGAAGGTTGAGACCCACTGCCCTAGGGACTCTGGGCGGCTTACAGCAAAAAACGAATTTTGTTAGATCTATTTTCTCCACCATAACTGAACCAAGTTCAAGTCCACTAGCAGTAAACAAGGAAACTCACCGACTGAGCCTGCTGCAGTTCCTCAGTTGCAGGTTAACCTACCTCGCAAGGTTGTTAGGATAGGGATCAAATTGACCAATGATGTTCTGGATGTGATTAAAAGGTTCTGAACCCAAAGAGGCTGTCAAACCAACCAACAGTGTTTTTGAAACATAGTGTTTATTAGCCTCCCTCCCTTCTTAAATTTTAGCAGTGGTGTTCGTTGTTTTTAACATGTTTTCAAAAGTAATGTTAAGGTTAAAAAAACCCAAACAAATGATTGATCTTTTGTGGAAAATAAAATAATCTAACTAGGCCAATTAGTTAGGGTTGAAGGAAGGATTGGAAGGAAAGGGAAGTAAATCTTCTGTGCTTGTCTGTGGATTTTCCCCCTTCCCCCCTCCAACACAATATTCAGTATCTTTCAACCTGTCCAGCTCTCATGATTACAAATAGGCCTGTTTTCAAATGGAAATAAGACTTCCAAACTGATTATGTGTATTGAATTAGAGTTGCTCACTAGAGCCTCTTGTTTAAGGTGTATTGAGGAGAGAATGATGGCTAGAGACCTTTGGAACCAGCTCAGAGAGGTAGATTTATTTTGCAACATTTGGCCACTGCAGAATATTGCAGCAAAATAATTTTGGCAGAGAAGGCAGAGCACCATCTTATAAATAACCCCTCCGTTCCCTTCCCTCCTCAACTTCTAATTCCAACAAACAGGAAATTTAAACACGTCTGCTCCCAGCCCATAAGAATCCTTTCAAATGTTCAGTTGGAGGAACTGGTGATTGAATACTCCCATTTGGCCTAAACGCTGTATATAGTGACTCACTTTCTGTTCAAATCATTTATTTTTTAGAATGACTTTTTCTAATGCGACGTGGTTAGAAGACGACTGCGGTTCTTCCAATTCTCAGCCAGTGTGGCTATTGCCAGAGAATTATGGGAATCCCAGAACCTCTGGGAGGTACCATGTTGGAAGAAATTGATCTACGTTAACTAGGGTAACAGGTTTGGAAAGAACAAATGAGGTGAAGCTAAGGCTGAATTCAGGAATATTTGTTTGGTTATTTTGGAGGATTCAAAAATATTTCACCTGATAAACACTGCAGTTGCATGAAATGTGAATCAATTAACAAACATTAACGGAATTCCAGATTACTTCGTCCTTAGCCGGTTGGGTCCAGCAGCCCAGCAAGTGAAATTCCTGAGTGGTGCAGTGGACTAATTCACTGTTATTAAGATCAGCTGCCTGCAATTACTGCAAGTTCGAATCCCACCAGGCTCAAGGTTGACTCAACCTTCCATCCTTTCTAAGGTAGGTAAAATGAGGACCCAGTTTGTGGGGGCAATAAGCTGACTTTGTATAAATATACAAAAGTATGAAGACTATTGCTTAACGCATTGTAAGCCGCCCTGAGTCTCCGGAGAAGGGCGGAATATAAATCAAATTTTAAAAAAAATTGTAGGAGAGACAAGTATAAGCTTGTTACTCAACTGAACTGGTTCCTTTGGATTTGGATTTTTTTCCCCCTTTGGATTGTGGGTGCTTCATCACTGGAGGTTTTTAAGAAAAGACTGGCAGCCACCTGTCTGAAACCGCATAGGGCAGGGGTGTCAAACTCAAGGACCGGGGGCCAGATCCAGCCCACGTGGTGCTTAAGCCACCCTAGAAACAGTGAAGGACTAGCCCACGGTACTTCTGCCAGCAAAAATGGAGCTTGGGAGGGCTGCCCTGTTTTCACCGGCAGAGGATTGCAGGAGGCTGTGGCAGCTGAAAACGGAGCTTGGGAGACCATTTTCTCTGGCAGAGCACTCAGGCCACCACAGGCAGCCCAACACAAGTGATGTCGAGCTGGCCACTCCCACCACAGCCATGCTCACCCAGCCCTCCCCCCCCGCCCCGATGTCAAACGCAACCCTGATGCGGCCCTCAATGAAATCGAGTTTGCCACTCCTGGTATAGGGTCTCCTGCTTGAGCAGGGGGTTGTATGGGGAGACCTCCAAGGTCCCTTCCAGTTCTATTCTGATGGGTTGATTGATTGGATTGGCTCCCATAAACCCATGTGATTAGGTTTGAGAGAACGACCCCTAAAATCTGGTAGAGTTACCTGCTCTACCAAATGGCAAAAGAATTGCTAGTGGCTGTAATTTCTCACTCTATAAATCTAGAATAAAGGCCAGGCAATGGTGTTTGGCTTGTGAGGGGGAAAAAAAGAGATCAGTTGAATTCCTTGCCCTGACCTGCTCCAGCTCTGCTTTAATTTTTACTTTAAAAATTCACCGAAAGCATCTGAAGCATCTTGTGATAGCTCACAATAAAGGTTAAAAATTCCAGATAATGAGATACATGCAAAGGTCTGCCTTTCACAGGAGCGGAATGTATATCAGAATCTGCAGTTCCCACCAATTTCTTATAAAAACATTGTTCTTTGAAATGATAACATAAAGATAAAAACACTGGGTTAGGTTTGTGATGCTGCAGCGTGATCTCTTTTGGGAAAACCTGCTTTTTATGCCCTTGACTGTTTGGTATAGCCATACATTTCCATCCAGCCAGTTGATAAAAGCCTCTACAAAGTCTGCTGTGTAAACAGCCAATCACCTTGCTTGGAATTTAAAGCATTCTGATCATCCCTGAGTTATGGATTTTCCTGACCATTCAGAAAGTATCAATGCATTCCCATCAAACGCTGCTTATAGTATATTCTTCAGAGGTTTATTTATTTTTGCCTTCAGGAATTAGGATCAGCTGCAGTTTCTGGCAAGCCTGTAATTTCTTTTCAGTAATTCAGTTTACTATTTTATACGAATTTTTTGTAAGAAAAAAGAACATAGAAAAGTAAAGAGAAATTAAGGATCAGGATTTTTTTTCCCTATAGAAAAGAGTGAAGGAATGGAAAAATGGGGGAGGGGGGGAATGATCCATTATGTTCCGTTCACGCTAGTGAATAAATAATCCATTAAATTGTCTTCCCTTCACCCTTCCCTAAGAGTCTGCGTGCTTGAAATACCCCTGATGTCTAGGACCAGAGAGAGAAAGTTGGGTTAAAGCAAACCAAGCTTTATAGAGCTTTTAAAAAAGGTTTAAAAACTTTTCTGGGTAACTCCAGTTTTGTTGAGTTAGACGACTAGAGGAAATAAGATGTAAACAGTGCACAATTGTGTCCCCAAAGATAATTATTTTATTTTTAAAATTACTTATTCTTTAAAAGCTGATCTCCCCCTTTCCCGGCTTCTCCCTCACGCGCTGTGCCAGTGGAGAAAAAGCGCAGGAGCCTCTTTCCTTCTCTGCTTTTCCAGATGGAAACTTCACCTTTCAAAACGGGAAAAGGAATCCGGTTCCTTTCTGGCCAGAGAAAGCTTGATGAAGAGGAAAGGCCGCGACTGGCTGGAACAGAGCGGCTTAGAAATCCGAGCAGACCACATTCATTCGCAGGGACGCCCGCCTTCCCTCCTCCTCCTCTCGGTTTCTCCCCAGTTCCCCCGCCCTTCGCGCCCTGTCCAGCGTTTCGCCTCTCGGCTTCTGATTGGGAGGGAGAGTCACTGGGCGCAGTTCGGCTGCATACACGATCCCCTACCGCCAATCCCCCCGCCTCCCGCATATTGATGAGACCTTCTCTCAGAGCCCTTCCTGTTGAATGTGGAAGGAGGGGGTGTTGAACAGACAGGGAGGGTCTCCTCTGCTCCACATGGTGATCCTTTCCAACGCAGGATGATGACCAAGCAAGGCAGTAGCTCCTGTCCATCAGATGACACAATATTTCCCCGTCTATTAGTTTGATGACTGTAACACGCCTGCCCAGAATAAATCTCTATTTAAGATTCTCACGAGGTGCCTATGTTTAGTTTATCCGAGGATCGCTGCATAATCAGAGTCTTTGTGTGTTCAGATACACATTCAGGATCATTCTGGATTTGGACCTAACCACACGAGCCACTGTTTAGATCAAAGAAGATCTAAAATGAGCCACTTACATATGGGAGTATCCCTATAGTTATCAATGGAAGTTCCGCTGTGGAAATGAACCGCGAGTGACCTTTGCAGGCTGTGCAATGCACTTATAAATCCAACTGCTTGTATGTTCTCAGAAAGGGTCATATTGTGTTTGATTGAATTTGTTCCTAGATAGCCATGCATCAGTTAATACTCGGATCATATTTTCTTATAGATATCATCCAAACATGGGAGCATTTAGCATGTTTAAGACTGCACTGTTAACCTATCTGACCCAAAACCATTTTAATCTATTTTATTTATTTGGACTATGAACTGTACTGTTGTATTGTTTGCATTTTACTTCTTCAAATACAAATATATTATGTCCTGGCATCTGGTGAACTAGCATATATTACTCAGAAATTATAATTAACTGTGCGTGCGTATTTGAATCTTGCACATATTCACCATTGGTCCACATCAGCTAAATGTAAAGATGTTTAAAACATTATGGACAATGCTCGTTTTGGATTCAATTCAACTGAATATATTTCAGAGTGACCAAATTTAAATGTGTGCAGACAGAGACCTATTCTGATAGGGTTCTTTAAGCAAAATTCACTTGATTTTGATAGATTCGGATTGAAGTTCTCTTCTTCTGAAGTTTCTTGTGGAGTATGAGTTAAGAGGAAGAGAGAAGAGATTACGTAGGTTTGACTTTCTGTTGACCAGCATTGAAATGGACTATGAGTCAGTCTAAAGTAAATGAACCATTGAATTCTGGTCCTTTATTTATTTGTTTATTTGTTTAATCATACTTACCCTTGATTGGATGTACAGTACTTTTTTTAAAAAAAATCTAATTTTGTTAGCAGTATCAGGACTATCTTGTAAGAATTAGTAGAAATTGTGATATTTATAACCCTTTAAGAAGCTTTCTTTGGAAACACTTTTAAAGTTGGAAAAGAAAATAAAGAGTGAATGTGTATATAAGTTCCATCTAAAAATCTCAGAATGACAAAATGTTTTAAATAAAAGGTCCCTATGATGATACAACATACATCACACTAAAAATGATATTCTTATAATCGCTGTGATCTACCATCTTTTTACATGAACCAATTTATTTCAAATTTTGAAACCGTGAAACACATTAAATTGCTTACTTTAATCCTGGAAAACTAAGGAAATGTGAAACACATTAAATTGTTTACTTTAATCCTGGAAAACTAAGGAATTAGAATCCCAGAGCTATTTGCTCCTTATGCTTCTGAATTAACTTAGCCTTCCTGATTATAACTAAGTTATACATTTAAGGAACGATCAACTACAGTAAAGTCTGCAGGAGTTTGATGTGTTCCCGTTTATACTTAAATTGTTATTTAACTTACAGAATATTTTGAATGCCAATACACCAGGACTATATACAAGTGTGCACAGGCACACAGCCTCCATGCACAAACGCAGATAAATATGTCAGACACACTCACGAATGTGCAAGAGCCGTTGTTATGTACTTTGGGGTGTTAAAACTAATTTTTCTTGTTTCGTTTATCACAATTCATGATCTATTATAGAAATACAAGTGAATTGTGGATGAATAGATGAACTATGTTTTTGATTCCAAGAATGACAACTTAATTTTCTGCCACCGAGTTCTTTTTCATGACAGAGTTCTTTTTAAAACACACACATACACACACACACACACACACACACACTTTGAAGTCCTCCTTGTTAAATAAGAGGAGGGGGGAGAAATTCTCCGATATTTCTCAATACTTAAAAAGGTAAAGGTTCCCCTCGCACATATGTGCTAGTCGTTCCTGACTCTAGGGGGTGGTACTCATCTCCATTTCAAAGCCGAAGAGCCAGTGCTGTCCGAAGACGTCTCCATGGACATGTGGCCGGCATGACTAAATGCCAAAGGCGCACGGAACGCTGTTACCTTCCCACCAAAGGTGGTCCCTATTTTTCTACTTGCATTTTTTTACGTGCTTTCGAACTGCTAGGTTGGCAGAAGCTGGGACAAGTAAAGGGAGCTCACCCTGTTATGCGGCACTAGGGATTCGAACTGCTGAACTGCCGACCTTTCCATTGACAAGCTCAGCATCTTAGCCACTGAGCCACCACATCCCTTTCTCAATACTTAGAAGTTCTGATTCCAAACGTCTTAATTTATAGCTTCTCAATACTTAGAAGTTATAAATTAAGATGTTTGAAATCAGAACTTCTTGTGCCCGGACAGTTTTCAATAGGAATCCTGGAAGAAGTTGACCGTCTGCGGCTCCGACCCAAAAAAGCATTTCGAAGGGAGAGTCTCTAGAAGCAGTGGAGGAGCAAGAGATCAAGAGAGGAGCCTTCTCTCTCTCAAATGTGTGGGCCGAGGGAAGTCTCCTAGGACAGGGGTCTCCAACCTTGGCAACTTTAAGCCTAGAGGACTTCAACTCCCAGAATTCTGGGAGCTGGCTGGGGAATTCTGGGAGTTGAAGTCTTCCAGGCTTAAAGTTGCCAAGGTTGGAGACCCCTGCTCTAGGAGTTCCGTGAAATTCACGCCCAACAAGTAAGAAATGTGGGTATCAAATTGACCCAGAAGAACTTCCGGTACTGGGTCGTGAGGAAAGGATTCCGGAAGAAAGCAGGGCGACATCCTCTGTAAGACGTCCCAAATCAAAACTACGGGGATAAATCCAGAATCTCTCAAAGAGTCCTCCTGCCCGAACCCTATCTTTTACTATAGCCTTGGTGGCTCAGCAGACTAAAGCAGTGTTATTAACTGTTATTAACATCAGCTCCTGCAATTACTGCAAGTTCAATTCCCATCAGGCTCAAGGTTGACTCAGCCTTCCATCCTTTCTAAGGTAGGTAAAATGAGGACCCAGTTTGTGGGGGCAATAAGCTGACTTTGTATAAAATATACAAACGTATGAAGGGTGTTGCTTAATGCATTGTAAGCCGCCCTGAGTCTCGGAGAAGGGCGGCA
>WNWU01000001.1:52238327-52263008 GCA_012654045.1 Ptyas mucosa
GGGGGGGGGGGGGGGGGGGGGGACGACACATCTAGCTTAATCGTGGACGGTTTCTCCCTCAGGAGGCCCGCCCGCATCTCCCAACCTTTTGACCATCCACGTTTTCAGAGAAGAAACTACATCATGTACACATCCGGGGATTTCAGCGGGGCCCCAAGGCAGCGTTTTGACCCACAGTGTAGGCAGGTGAATTCAGAGATGACGAGAAGACAGCGAACGCTTCTTGGAGCACCCTTGTTCTAACTCTTGGCCACAGCGGAGCGGGGGGGGGGAGGGGGAGGGGAGAAGTGGACAAGAGGGCGCCAGCAAGAACGAGACTCATAAGGATCACCTGGCAAGTTTAAACAAGACGTGAACTCTGCAATAATATCGCCAATGGGCCCGGCCACTTCAGTGTCTACTCTGACCTGTTAAGACTCCCGCCCATCCCAGTTTCTCGGCTTTGCTCCACTTGCTCCGTAGTCTTTGGCTCCAAAGCTTTGGCTGTCGTTTCCCACGACATTTGCACAAACGTGAACGCCTTTCCACAACTTCATCCCTGTAAAATTGCGGCCCGGAGAACAGGACTTAAAGGCCTCTTCAGTAGGTTTCCTTAGAAAAGGCTTGGAAAGATCCCTCTCGATCACATTATGAAAGAGAAAGGAAAAAGAGTTTCTTTTGAGATCCGGGCAGAGAGGGAGAGAGAGTGGGAGTGGGGGGTGGGAGAGAAAGCTGTAGAGAAGCCGAGAGACTGAAGGTGCTGAGCAAGTGAATCATGTAAAATAAAGTAGGTGAAGTACAAGAAAGACGAGGGAAGATCTCTTTAACATGTACCACCGGCTAACGCATAAAGAAAAGGAATTCACAGGAGTCCATAGATACAGGCTGCTCGGACATCACAACCACTGATTGCTAAGGGAAAGGATCTTTGGACCCACCAGAGTCTCGCTGGTGGGAGAAAAAGTCAAGCAAAACTTCCAGGACGGGGCGTGCGGGCTCCTGTTAGAGAACCCCGTTCTGCGTGGCTCTTTCTGTTAGGGAAACCAACGTCCCTTCCTTCCTTCCTATTGAGTGTACAGGTATCAGGGCAGTCACAAAACAGCCCAGCGGCCACAGGGACTGGAAAACGGTTCAACCCATCCGCTCCTTGAGAAAGGGCTCCGGCAAAGCAAAGGCAAAACTTTTTATCAACTAGAAAAGGCTGCGGCTGTCTCGCCTTCTGAATATTTAAGCACTGGTTTGTGACGGACTTTGTATCTTTGGGCTGCTGCCTTGAAAGCGAACGGGGTCTTGGAAAGCCAGGTCCTGGGCAGCTTTTCTCGAGAAAGTACGACAGGGTTGGGAGCCCCGCAGGAGCGACTCTGGATCAGCCACCTGCTATCTTGATCCTCGGGGGTTGAAAGGATGGAACACGGGGTAGAAAATTGCCGGCTTTACCTGAGCTCGCCGGGCCTGGGCCGGGAGGCATTTCGCGTTAATCACCAACTTGGTTAAGACAAGGGGTAAGAGAGCACAAATTACAGCGTTATATATTTGGCTTCTTCACTCCCCATCCGCCCAGACCAAGGAGGACGAATGAAAGAGACGCTGCCAACTTTACTCCAACTAGTACTTTTAAGGCTGGGCCGTCTTCATCAGCCAGTCCTCGATTCCTTCCAAGTCGGTGTTCGACATTTAAACAAGCACCAAGTCTCAGCGAGGCCCTGGTAGCCGCTACCCGGCCCATCGCGCGTCCTTCCTGAGCGACCGCTGTTTCCACAAACAGGGACACGGAAACGTTGTGGGGAGGGGATCTAGCTGTTTTCCCCCCCACCGAAACACTTTCGCTTATCTTATCTTTTTTCTTTAAGACGCCGTTTAAGAGTCGCCAAAAGCGTTCTCACCAATAGTCAGAAAAATAACAAAAAGGTGCTTGGATGCTGAACACCAGATGTGACGAATGTCTGGGTAGCTGTGGCTTGTCCCTTTCCATCCACACCTTAGAGCAATATTGGAAGAGGCTTGTGTATACAATACGTAGATATTCATCATGCGATGCCCTTTAGGATGAGGAACGTCATGCAAGGGGATATGACATAGAGGGGCAAAGAAATGAAAGGCGTGAGAAGTTTCTTTGTTTTTAAAAGGAAAGGAAATGTAACTTTAGTATTTACGAAAACCATTCCCTACGCCTTTCCCTATTTTTCTGCCCCTGCCGATCATTCTTGCTTCGCATATCATCTCACGTATTACTTTCTATTCTTTAAACTTGATACTTTGAATGAATGTTGAAAGAAGAACAGATACGAGTTCTGGAAGGAAATAGGCACCACCTGTATGTATGTATGTATGTATGTATGTATGTATGTATGTATGTATTGAAAACAATACTGTTAAGTGGCATGAATGGATGGGTGGCAATGAAATAAAACAGAACAGGGTGGAAAAAGTTTGAGATATTCGGAGACCTAAGAATGATTAAGAATGGTGACTGCTAAGTATTTGTTTTGAGGTAGGCGGGATCTGTTTCAAATTCATGGTTTTGGTTTCGGTTGCTATGTATACATGCACATAGCAAAAGAATTAATAAACATCTAAAACGCGGTTTACTCGGTTTTATTTTTGAATCATAAAATTGAGAGTGCTAATACAGATAACAAGAATATTAATACACCCGGAATATGGGACCTGCCAATTTTTTTTAGGAATGTTAACATTTAGTAATGTTAATGTTAGTAAAGTTGATCCTGGGAGATATTGGACATGGAAGGAAAAGAAAGGGAAAGGAAGCAAGTAGAATGCCTGCAGAAGGCAAAGTATGATGAAGATCACATTCTATCCACTCCTTTTCTGCTGCCACTTGCAGGCTTCACAATTTCTCCACCCGTTTTCCCAACTTCACTAAACGTTTATCTACTTGCTCTGAGATTTTGTTTTGTTTGCTTGTTTTCTTGCTTGCTTTTTATGTGCAATTTGTGATCATTTATTCTGTTTCTATGCCGTTTGATGCATTAATTTTGAGATCCAGTCTCTTGGTTGTCTGAACTTCCATTGAAATTATTAGAATTCTTAGCCAAAAGGGATACCATCAGATACAATATATATATATATTCATGTTTCTATTTACACAAATACCCATTCCTTATATATTTAACCATCAATGTGTTAAATAATAAAGAAGTTACCATACATTCTTCTTTTACTCCCTGCTCAGTGTTGAACCATTCACTAACCATTTAGTCTATTCTCACACAAGCTTTCCTTCCAGCAACCAACCTTCACTCTTGTGAAAAACATCCTGAAATTCAAGTCTGTTCATTGTCAAATGCTCTCTCTAAATCAACTATTTAAAAAGTAACTATTTTATATAAAACTTATTTTTCACAGCTGTCTTCATCCTATGGATTCCTACATTCATTTGCACCCACAACAATGTAAAGACCTTTCAGTTCATAAGTTACTACATTTTAGTCTTGTCTTTCCTAGTTCAATGAACATCTTCATTTCCCTCCATGCATTCATTCACTCTACTGTGCAAGAACAGAGCATCTATTGCTTCCTTTACATTTCTTTTACTGTAGCTTCACAGACATTCAGCCTATTTTTCTTTTCTTTCTTTCATTTATTCATGCTCTTTACATTTACTCCTCTTACTTTCCATGTTTCAATCTTTCATGGTCACAGACAGACAGGGACCCAAATATTGATCTCTATTGCCAAAATGGTTTTGATCAATCTAGTCAATCCCACAATACTTTTTTTTTTCATAAGGTAGGAATTGCATAGGCTAGCTAGGTCATCCTATTTGGTCATATCCATGTCACATGCTTCACTCCCTGTTAACAGTAAAACAGTACCAGTTTGGGCACATTTTTGGTCAGTTTGGCACAATTGCAATCAAAGTCCAGTTTTAATTCAAGCATGCTCCAGCTATTCCATGCAGATTAGGATCTATCATCCTGAGGCAGACCTGCAAACCAACATACTGTGGCCCACATCCTTCCAACTCAGAAGACCATGTAACATGCATTGACATGGTCAACTTGCCTGTTAATTTCAGAGAAAAATATATTCACAGGACTATAATAAATAAATACCCATCTTTCATTAGCTTCTCAAATCTTATTGCCTTGAAACCTCTGAGATATACACACATATACACACACATTTTGCATATAATATATACATGCATTATGTGTGTCTCTGTGTGTTTAGTTGTAGAATTTTCATTAAAACTGAAGTGTGGATTTCTGATTTTAATCACTTTTCTTTGCTCTAAACCTTTTTTTTTATTCAGGAAAGAATTACATTTAGGTTTTGCTTAGATTTGCAGATTTCCATTTGTGTCAAGGTTAACATGCAAACAATACTTTTTTAAAGCAAAATGAAATTTGTTTTGGCTGAGGCAGTACAGAAATAAGAATGAACAAGAATTTGCTTGAATACTCTACTAGTCTCTGGAAAGAAATTTCAGTGTGACATAATTTTGTCAAGAAAGAAAGAAAGAAAGAAAGAAAGAAAGAAAGAAAGAAAGAAAGAAAGAAAGAAAGCTTGATGTGCCTCGATCAGCCAAAGCTTGACCCTGAAAGGAAAGTTATAAAGCAATGATATAATTTCTTCTTTTAAAAAGGGAAGGGGAAGGGTAATTTTCTTAGAACACTTTTGTTTGCATTTCTTCTGACTGATAGGTAAATAACCTTTGAATTGTGTTTGCTTGGACTCTAGAGGTCTATCAAGAGATGAATTCACCTTTTCGGTGGAACAAGCAAATAGACTTTAATCTAAGCCGACCCCAGACAAAGTGGAAGCCAGTTTATTTAATCGAAACTAAATCTAGTTGCAGAAAGATAAGACGGTGTACACAATCATCCATTACACCCATTAGTCCCCACCTCCAGATATGTGTTTTATGAATTTGACCAGAAATACCAGACTATTAATTTCCCCAAAGATTTCCCCTTTTTTTCCTCTTTAAAAAGTAAATATAACAGTTCTTTGGAACAGAGCTTGGCTTCAGGAAGCCCTTTTTTACACGTAACTAGAAAGCAGGAGATCGGGAACCCTGTCCAAGTTTAAGGCAACATTAATGTGCAGGGAGGAGGCAAGAGGAAACACAATACAATTTAGGAATGTGCCATGATTGCTTCCCAATGGCTCGTCAGCTCGGCTTGTTAATTTAAACCCCAAAATGAATATATTGGGATGGGGGGGGGGGCGAATCTATAAACCGGGTATATTTTTCGACAGTTAAAGACAGGTTGATCTGTTATCCTCTCTTCCACACCTTGATGTTTCCATTCCCAAGATACGGAGCTATTTAATGGGCTATTACTCACCCCCCCCGCCCCGCCCATCCCACTGCTGATTCTTCTTTGCCAAGCCTTGAATGCATGCAGATTTTTCAATAAAAAAAAAAGAGAAGCTCACCAGAAAAAAATAATAATAAAAGGAACCACATTAGGATTTCAAATGACAGCTCTGAGTGCTCCATTTTGGGCTCTGAAGATGCTAATTTTAGCACAGAGCTGTAAAAGACGGAGAAAAAAATAGATCTCACAAGAGGGGGGGGAAGGGAACAGCTGGAAATGTTTCTCCTGAGCTTGACCAAACTCACTTTCCCTTCCTTCCTTCGTTCCTTCCTTCGTTCCTTCCTTCCTTCCTTCCATTTATTCTTTCTTCCTTTCACTCTTTTTTCATGGTTCTTCCTTTCTTTCGCTCTTTTTTCATTCTTTCTCTCTCTAAACAAGAGGAATACCTAGGAGATTACATTCTGCTGACACATGTAGCGCCTGCAGACACGAACCATTCTTTTTCCATTCCTTTAAAAGCCGAAGGTTTCCCTCTTTTTATCCCTACACCCCCAGCTATCAGGCGAGATGCTTTCTTCGGTAAGTATGCGGCTCTAGCCGCCATTGAGGCGGAGGGCCATCTCCCACCCGCCCACCCGCGTTGGCCTTTGGCAAATTGCAAATCCCTAGTCTGGATTTCCAAGCAACTGATTCTTACATAGACAGAGAGAGGAAGGTCCTTTAGAAAGAAAACCCCAAAGAAAAGGCTTCGGGGCAAACCCAGCCTCCAGTCCAGGAAGGTCTCTACTTCTGGCTGCCTCTCGATAAGGTCGAAAACATCATCCAACCGGCGGTGCGCTAACATTACACTCCTATTGCCCCGAAGGAGACTAGGCGATGCCATCACTTGCGAAGAAATAGCCTTGCTATTTCCCCTCTATCAGCCTTGAACAAGCAAGGTAAACTAGATC
Source organism: Ptyas mucosa (assembly GCA_012654045.1). Lineage (NCBI taxonomy): Eukaryota > Metazoa > Chordata > Lepidosauria > Squamata > Colubridae > Ptyas > Ptyas mucosa. The sequence continues at coordinate 52,244,545 of WNWU01000001.1, forward strand.
GCCGTAGCCTAAAGTCCAGAAAGTCGTTCTCTGCATGTTTTCAGCCCGTTTCTGAGACCTGCTTTGCCTCTAAAGCCAACCAAGGAGAGATCGATCTTCCCTCACCAAGATTTGGGAAGCTACACCTGGTCCGCATACATCCTTCTCCTCAGCACGTTACCAGCGTCAGGCGGGGAGGGGGAAGAGTTGCGCGTCCGCCTCGGGCCCTACAAACTCTGCGGAGTGTCTCCCGTGTTGCGGTTAAGTCAAACTACACGATACGCTTCGTGCACAATAAACTATGTTTTATTTTGATTATAAATAAGATGTTTTAAAATACTCATACTTCCCTTAAAGTACAATTACATAGGAAACCTTTGTAGAAATGATGGGCGTGTTCCTTTTTTTTTTTACAAGTTAATAAAAGCGGACTTTTAAAAAAGATTCTAATGTTCTCCCCTTACCTGTTAGTACGTCCCTTGTTAGCTTTCCCACCCTGAGCATCAACAGTATTTTAAATGCTCCTTTTTGGGATTTCAATTAGTAGGTCTGCAAATATTGTCTTTCGACTATGAACGACGCCACTCGGATTCCCTTGTCTGCTTGTCTTCTCATTATCTTGGACTCCCTTCTCCCGCGGCAGAGTTAATCGGGAATGAATGAACCAACGATGTAGCTTTGCTTTTTACTCTTCCTGAAACAGGGACCTCTCGTATATCCCGTTGAAATGGCCGCAACATTTCCCCCGTGAAATTCAGTGGGCCTTTGGAGGAGTATTTCTGGCGGGATTCAACTCCCTTCTGCATATATATTTTTTTTTTTACAAAGCAGGAAAAATACCAAAGGCAATAAGGAATGTCGGTGATAATTATAATTTATTAGACGCTTCTTAGGAAATATATTTAAAGCCAAATATATCTACATAAGTAGCAAAGAAGGGAAGGACAGACAGTGAAGAAGGAAGGAAGGAAGGAAGGAAGGAAGGAGGGAGGGAGGGAGGGAGGGAGGAAGGAAGGGAGGAAGGAAGGAAGGAAGGAAGGAAGGAAGGAAGGAAGGAAGGAGCATCAAGAAAGACTAAACTGCCCCAAATGTCAAGGTTCTGTGGAGATCCATTTTTAAAAGTGGCTTTCCCCCAGTAAAATTAAAAAGAAAAACAAAAAGCTTTGTTTGATAGATCCTCGCTCCACATATATTTTAAAAATCAACAAAATATTCAGGTTGCTAAAAACTATGGGTTTTAGTCCAAGGTTTGTGACGGACCATATAAGCTACGAGTTCGTGAGCTGATTGATGTTAAGGCGCCAAAGTGTCGCTGCGTTTCCTTCCCTTTCCCGAGTCTGGGACTTCGTGCCTACACAGAGGTGCCGATGTTAACTTTCCGGAAGGAGAGGAGAAAAGCCCACCCCTCGCCCCAATGTTTGTGTATGTACATACAAGCGTCCAATGGAGTTTCCGCGTCAGCCGAAGAGGGTACACGGTCCCCAATGGCTTCCAAGGCCCTCAACTTCTCCGGACGACTTTCGTCGGCAGCCCCTGCGAGAGCAGTCTTTTTTTTTTTTTTGCTCCGACTGAGACCAAAGCCAACGGCCCCATCCTCTCCTCTCCTCTCCTCTCCTCTCTTTTCCTCTCCGAAACAAACAAACAAAAAAGGGAAAAGTCAGGGAGGGGTCTTGTGGGAGGCAGGGGGCAGGTCAGCTCGTTCGGGGAGAAAGGGGTAGCGGGCGCCGGCCTAAGGCGGGGCCGGCCGGTCCTTTTCACCAGGTCCTGCCATAAAGCAAGGTGGAGCAGGACATGGCCGTCCCGTAGTCCGAGGTGGAGGAGTTCAGGTGCGACAAGGCGGACACCTGGCTCTGCAGGGCGGAGGGGCTGCTGCCCGCGTGCTGGCCCAGGTCTGGCGATTGCCCGGCGCTACTGGCCTGGTGGCTCGGATGTTGTCCCAGGCTGGCCCCGTTGGAGGCCACGGTGATGGCGGTGGCCGCCGCCTGTTGTTGCTGGTGATGGCCCTGCAGCGCAGTGGAGGGTGCGTTGGAGCCCGCTTGGCACGGCTTCCCGTCTTTGACCAGGACGGGCACGGCCACTCGGCGGGGGGACTGCTGTTGCTGCTGCTGCTGCTGGCAAGAGGCGCCCTCCTGCTGCTGCATCTGCTGCTGGGCCGCCTTGTCCTTGGCCTGGCGCTTCATCTTGTAGCGGTGGTTCTGGAACCAGATCTTGACCTGGGTGGGCGTCAGGTGGATCATGCTGGCCAGGTGCTCCCGCTCGGGCGCCGACAAGTACTTCTGCTGCTTGAAGCGCCTTTCCAGCTCGTACACCTGGGCCTGCGAGAAGAGGACGCGGCGTTTCCGCCGAGGTGCGCTCTGCAGCGGAGCCATGCTCTTGCTCACGTCGCTCAGCGAGCCCAGGCCCCCCATGCCGCCCATGTTCATGCCAGACGAAGGGCCCATGAAGCGGGAGACTGCAATCGAGAAGAGCCAGACAGGCAGAGTTAGTCGCCCGCTGGCCAGGCCGGCTCAAAGATTTTTCACCTCCGAATCCAGGAAGCCCAAAGCCTCCCCTCTTCCCGCACCCCCCAGAAAATGAACCACGCTTGCCGGATGGCCAGACATTGCCTTTCTTTAAAAAGCCTAAGCACAAATAACAAGCCAAGAGTAAACCAAACAAGACCGCCCACGAGTTACTTAATAACCTGCAGAAATCGGGTTCTGATATAACACGGGAGCTTTCCCGTGAAGTTTAAATCAGATCGCCCAAATATGCCCGGGCCCTAAACATCGCCACTGAAAACCCTGCGAGAGGAAGATCTGGAGAGGAGGAGAAGCCTTATTAAGAAAAGGAAAGGGGGGGGGGGGTTTGCTGATGTAGACAACATTTAACGATTCTGTCCTTAACAGTTGCTTCCGCGGACGCATTGCCTCCGAGAAACCCGGTTCAGAATCATAAACATATGCTGAGTAATCAATAGAGCGTATTCCTCTCCGTCTCCTCATTTACAAAGTTATGCTTTCTTGCTCTTATTATTGTCTCTGTCGGCGTTGTTCCGAAGTTGAGATAATATTCCCACTGTAGACAAAGGCTTGGAGGCCCAGTGTAGTTTGCAGGATTCCTGTATTCTGCACTACCCAAACGCATTCTCTTAACTCCTCCACAGCCCTGAATTTACTTTCCCGATTTCCCCTCGGTTTTTCGCCCATTTCTTCCAATTTCAGCTGCCGCCTGCGATCGCGCGGACCTCTCTCCTTCTCCCCGCTCCGATTGCAATTCAACCTTGGCACCAGGTCTAGCCATCCATCCCCCGCGGCAGCAGAAGCCGCTACGGCCTTCAAAGTCTGGAAGCGCCTTAAATGAGGCGGCACAAGAGCAGAGAAGAGGGGAAGGGGTGCCGAAGGAGGGGAAGCAACCCGGGCCGATTTTAAGAAAGTGGACCCAATCTCCCGAGCCGCCGATCGCCGCTCTGACCGCTGCCCCACACCTGTTCCACCTGTCTAGGGCCGCGCCACGATCCCTCCCTGAAGCGGGTTTGGAGGGGGCAGCCGCGAGCACTTACTTGTAGAGAAGCGGGGATCCGGGTTGGCTCCGTACCATCCGGTGGCGGAAGCGCTGTTCCTCATGGTGTCCTGGTAAGGCGGGAGGTCGCCCATGTTGCCATTGCAATAGCCGCCCATGGCGGCGTGGGACAGCTGGGGGACCCCGGCGGCTGTCATGTGGTAAGCGGCGGTGACCGTCCCGTTATGGCCCATGGGGTGCTGCTGCATGGTCGGCTGCGCCACCTGGGATTGCCTGTACGCTGCCAGAGGAGCCCCCAAGTTACTCCCCTCCATGGCCACTTTCTTGTAGCTTTCCTCCAAAGGGCTCAAGATGTCAGACACTGAGAAAGGAGTCGTATGCTTTGGGCTCATCGACATGATTCGGCGGCTGGGGGGAGAGGAGGGGAAAAGAAGGGAAAGGGGAGGCAAAACTCTCTCACTCACTCTCACTCTCTCTCCTTTTCTTTTGCTTTTTTTTTTTTGCCAAATATTCTGCTGGGTTGCTTCCACGCCGATCTTGTTGGATGAACACGTAACCGAGTGGACCAAGTCCGCCTTAATTGGATGGAGTGGAGGCTCAGAGCTGCCTTTCGTTTGTTTTAGCCAGACGCCAGGTTTTAGGCTGCCACCAGAGGCGGGGCATAGGCTCTAAAGCAACAAGACAATAGATCCCCGCATCTTGCCCAAGATAATTAGCGTGCATGCTGATGACAAGGTAAACACCTTTAAGTTTTTTTTTTTACTTCTCGGGATTTGCTCTTCGTTGTCTGTACTTTTTAAGAAACAGGTTAGTCTTTTCACACGCACAAAATAAATAAAATTATGCCTCCCCCCTCCCCCAAACAGAACCGATTTTGTTCGTTTATTTATTTCCGGGAGGAGGGGAGGGGGAATCTAACCCTTCGACTATCCCCAAGAAGGGGTATAAAAAATCCCAAGGGTTTAATGGGGGAGGGGGTTCAATTCATCTTTTCTTGTTTGCTTGCTTCCCTCCCCTCCCCCCCCAAGCACTCCGCCCGTGGATAAGTCTGGAAAGCAAACCAGTTCCGATACCAACCTCTCCCTCTACCCACACACCCCGCGCGCCACTGCGACCCCCCCCCCCCCCCCCACCCCCTTCCCCCCTACCAGTCCTCTTCCTCCTCCTCCTCCCTCCGTCTGAACGAGGAAGGTCAGGACTGAAGAACTGGATCTAGCCTCCAACCCCCTCGCCCCCGCCCTCGCCCCCGCCTCTCGTTAGAAAGCCCGGACAGAGAGAAAAGAACAGTTCCCCCATCAGACGGTGCCAAGTTGGCCGCAAGGCGGTCCCGGGCCAGACCTTGGACGGCTCCACTCGGGAGAGGCGCTGGCTTTCCTAGAGCAAACTACTTGTGCCTTCTCAGGGCTGCTTAGGAGGCGTCAGCTGCCGCCGAGCTTCGCGGAAGCTTATCCGTCTGACCCTCGCCGCGCATTCGTTCCCCCGCCCGCCCGCCACTCCGCGCTTTGCCAAATATATGTTCTCTCTCCAGATATGCAATCACCTGATCCTAACGCCGCGCGTGTTACTCTCAAACAGGAGGAAGCTGGAAGTTTGGGGGGGAAAAAAACGTGTCAAGCAATTGTATAAGAACGAAGGGGCTGCTGGAAAACACATTAAGGCTGAGGGGCCGTTTGTTATTTTCCAATCGGCGCCGTGTCACGCACTCCTTCGGGCCACGTCTAAATCTTACAAATCTGACAAGCGGCGTTTCGCCATACTTATGAATCAGAGACGCCAGGCCTGGCAAAGACCCTTAGGTCACCCCCACCACCCCAACTCCACCAGGGGAGAATAATGTCCTGATTTCCTAAGATTTCGCTAAGACGAACTGCGGCCCCCTCGGTGTCTAGACAAACCGGGAGTCCAAATTGGCGGCGCTGCGGCGGAGGTCTTAATCCAGCCCCGATCCACCAGCGGGTCAAGATGCCCTGCTTCGGGGGCAGGACTTAGGAGGCAGAAGCCTAGTCTCGTTGGAGGCCTCGGAGACTCCTCTCCCCCGCCCTCCTCGCGAGTGGGACAGGCTCGGGTTGGGCCGGGCCCTTATTCATGCCTGGAAGCAACCAAGGCGGCTTGGATGCCTCGTGTTACCCGCCGCCGCCGCCGCCGCCGCTGCCAGCCGCCTCCTTGTTCCAAAGCTATTTTTTCCATGTGCGCTTTTCGTATTCTTCTCCCCGGGAAACGGAGTGGGTGGGAAAAGGGAAAGGTGGCGGAGGGGGGGGGGAAGAAGAGGGAGACAGATTTTCTGCATCCTTGCCTGGCACGTTAGTGGGACCTAATTTAATAAAGCAATTCTCTGAAACGGAGAGGGGGAAAAAAGGCAGCTAAGGGGCAGTTAACCCGATGATTTTCAAGCTTCAACCGTTTAGTAAATTGCCGCGGGTAAATCTGTTGGCATTGTACGACGGGCTCGGGCTTTTCAACATCATTAAGCCAGCCGGCCTATAAATAATAATTAAATAAATAAATGCAAAAGTGCACTTTTGCTGCTACCCGGGAATAACCGAACATCTTTACCTAAAGTGGCTTTGCGTAAATGGTCGGTCGCTTTGTCGCCGGCTCCATGTCGGCTCGTAAAGATCGTCTTGCTCCAATTGAGAGACCCTCGTTGAGGAGGCAAGGAAACGCTCAGGAGCGAAGCCGATGCCCGCCTGAGTGTTTCGCCTCCTTCAAGTAGAAACCGGCGCCTTGATTAGGCTTTAGGGCTCGGCAAGAGGTGAGCTCCGGCACGCCGATGTAATTGCAGCAACTTTGGAGGCAGAGCGTCAGTTTTTCCCCTTGAACACCCCGCGCGCCGCTTCCGGACAGCCGCTGGAAACGAGTGCCATCAAATCAATGGGAGTGACTTCCGAAATCGAGGCTCACCCGGGGCTGCTGGGTTAGGCTAGGTAGGAGAACTTCTGGGCACTTGTGGAGGAAGAAGTTTCGCTCAGGGGACGGCAAGCGAGTAACACGGGGTCCCAACTAGGTTCTGTGAACGGTGAGCCCTTTTTTTTTTTTTAAATGGGGCTTCCCTCCCTGGAAGTTGCTTTCTCTCGGGCTGCAGCGGACTTCAGAGCCGCGAATGAAAGGTCGTGTCTGTGGCGCTGGAGTTTTGGGTTTCCTTGCGAAGAAACTTTACAACTTACTTCTGATCTTACCTGAATCCAAAGATCCCCGTTAGAAAGCCCGATGCTTGGGCGTCGCTGGCGGTATTTTGTTTTTGGTTTTTTAGGGTATATTATTTTGTAATAATTTATTTTCAGGAGCTCGGAATCGAATGATATAAAACAATTTAGTCACCTAAGAAATGAAGAAGTTTGTTTTCCTTTCGGTTATTTTACAGGCTGGCCATTGCAGGACGGTTTCATTAAAGCAAATAAAAATGTAAAATTCCCCCAAACAAAAACGAATAGGAAGATAATAGAATTGTGCGCCACTATTATTGGGGATGGACCAGATCTATATTATGTGCAAAAATCCGAACAGAGGTAGAAAAGTAACTTATATTAATCGCATATTTAACCTCTTTAATAGTTACTGATATACAGAGATTATACAAGGATATGTATGTATCTCAATATAAATAAAAAGCACATTTATTTTCTACAACCGTTATTTTATTTATGTTAAGAACACAAACTTATCTTAAAGTACAATAATTGCACAGTCACAATACACTAAAATGTTAATCATCGCTCTAATAATATTCTAATAGGAGGTCAAAGTAATAATACTTAGCAGTAGATATATGTATGTATTAGTTTGCAGTGGGCAGCTGTATTGTATTGTTTATATATAGAAAAGGAAGAAAGAAAAAACAAAAACAAAATCACACTTTTTAGTCATACCTAGTTCCAACCCCCCCCCCCCAAAAAACAGGGCTTCTCAATTTATGCCTTATTATAAGAAGAAAGTATTTCAAAATTTTTCAAAACTTTCTTCTTTCCTCTCTGCATTTTCTTTGGAGTATTGATTAGACTGGAAATTTTCTCCTAGAATATGTTCCTTCAATGTGTATTATTAATAAGTTTTTATGAAATTGGACCCAGTTCTACTCTTCCATTTGGATTTCCACGTCTACACTGGAATGTATTTCTTTTGACTAAAATGATCAAACTACAGCCATTGATCCTCCAAAATCTAGCAGTCACAGAGCCAATCAAATATACAGCAATGGCGGGACAGGATTAATTTATATGTAAAATCACATCGAAAGAGATGAGTTTGATCCTAATCAAATAAGCTGATCTCCAAATCAAGTCAAGGCAAAGTGTTTTGAATTTCATTTTTCATATTTTCAATTAGTTGCAATAGTGCTTACTTGTAAGTGCTTTGATTTGAAGAGAATTTGATTTCCAGCTAAGAGAGCGTAGACTTTGCAGCAGAAGCCTATTGATTTCCCTTGATGGAAAGATGCAGCAATCATTTGATCGACTCTGAAGTCGCCAGGTCACTCTAGCTTGCCTTTCCTTCGGGCCAGCCTGCCCCGTGGCTTCAGCAAAGTACATCAACTGCTCTCAGTGCGAGAACGGCGGGCGTCTCGGGTGGAATTAACTTCCACGGAAAGGAGTCTTGTGGATGTACTACGGTAGGTTGCTTCTAGGAGGCGATTTCGGGTAATAGCCAGTCTCCTTCGGCGTCCTCCTCCGGATCTTCTAATTCAGCAAGCCAGATTCTGTCCTTCGGAAGGAAGAAATACAAAAAAGCAAGCTGGTGTTTACAAAGTTGAAGACTGGGTCTACCTTCGCAGACCCCACCGTCTCCTGTGAAACCTTGAGCTAACTTCAAGTGCCCCGATTGTCCACAGTTGGGTGGATGATGGTGATGAAGAATGCGAAGAAGCAGGGTGAAAAGAAATGCAAGAGGGAAGACCCCGATGGACTAGGGTGCGTTTGGCCTGCTTCAAAGGCTCCCACCTCCCCGACAGCCACCCCAGCCTCTGCCTCTGAGAACACGTTGAATTTGCCTCCCAGGACCGGCTCTTCAAGAGCTCCAGGTCAAAGATGCCTAAACTCAAAGTGACTGGTGCCCCCATCCAAACCCGAAGCACGCAGAAAGAAGACAAGCGCCCATTTAGGACGACAGCCGTTGCCCCGCCGGCCGCCCTTCGGAGGAGATGCCTGACGCTTTGGCGAAGGGAAGGAGAAAACCTCCTCAGCGCCAGATGGAATCAACTTCTCTGCATTTGGGGCAATTCTTCGGCAGCTGGATAAGAAAAGGAAGGAAGGAAGCTTGAACTATTTTTTTCCCCTCATCCCCTAAAACTTAGCGGGGAAACCTTCACTTCTATAGCCTTTTGGTAATACAGTACCAGGGCGTTAGAACTGTCTTGTAGCTTTCTTCAGAGGTGTTGGACAGGTCATCTTCCACCCAGCTGCGTACCGAAGGATGCCCGTCCCAGAGCTCGAGAGCACTCCGAACTTCGGGAAGTTTCTTTCCCAAAACCAGAAGGCAAGGAAGGGGCAGCTCTTTTCGTTCCCATCTCTAAGAAAAGAAGGGCGCATCCCAGCGTGAAAGTGGCACCCACATAAATTCACTCAAGATGGCGTCCTACATTAAGCACCGCTGAAGTACTTTGCTCCAACTGTTTAATGAATATTGTCCTTAATGTTGCCGTCCCAGGGCATTTGTCCTCTCCCCTGCTCTCCCCCCAACCCCCAATGCCGCCCTGGTTCTCTTTGCAAGCCAATTCTGGTTGGGATTTCAAGAAGGCAACCAGCCCAGTTTAGGATCATTTTAGACCTTCGCCTTGGGGGGTGGGGGAAGGGAAGGCAGAGTCCCTTTGAATCTTTAGAATTATGCACTTAGTGAGGCAGAAGAAAATGTTTCATTGAATAACATTAGCACTGACATCTATAAAATACTTTCCAAAATAAGGAAACGTCCTACAAAAAGGGCAGAACCGAATCCGTTCCTTTGGGATCTTTCCCTCTCCAGATTGCTACTCCTATCTGCTCTGAGGTTCAGTCCTGTTCCAATCAGTCCCAAATATATTTTGCTTTAGGACAGCCTTCTCTTAGGCTCCACTTCCTCATTTTGAATGGGTCATGGGTCAATGAGTGGTCCCATTTATTGATTGGCAGGACCTTTGTCTTCAATATTTGATAAGGACATATTTACATCCAGTACTAAGATTTGTGTGTGACTTAAGTAACTTTGAAAACAGAGGAATTGGTTTCAAATTAGATGACTTCAAAATGAAGTTAATAAAGCAAGCTGGTAGTGTTCTGACTAGTTTTCAGACTATTGCTGCTTTAGCCAGCTAAGACCATACTAGTGGCAGAAGTAATTAGCAAAAAGATGGGAGACTTATTTTTTGTGGATGAAGTGTCACCAAATACTTTTACTAAAAGGTTATGTCCAGTTTAGAATGCTATGTTCAGATTGCAATATTCACTTCTTCCCTTCTTCCTTTCTTCCATTCCTCTTGACATTTTCTCTCCCCTTTACTTACCTGGTTGAGTATTGTTTAGATTTTAGAAAGCTGATTTAATATTGATTTTAGCACTTCAGTGCTGAGTTCAGTGCTTTTCTTAGGTTCCAAGCGGCATTTGTTTCTTCTCGTGTTTCTACCAACAGTCCTTTCCACTGAAATCAGTTGCTTCCATATATATAAAGTTCAGGTGGGTTTCATCACTTCCATCCTTAACTTGACTTAAATTTGCTTAATTTGATGTAGATGGAGTCCAGAGTCATGAGAATCTTTCTCTAATCTTTTCCCTTCACATATTATTTTAATGCAATGAAACAATTAAATAATTTTTAACTTTGGACTTCGTGGCCTTTACTTTCTCCTTCTTTAGAAAGTAATATGCTTTATTTCACTTTCTTCTAAATTGTTAATCAACAGTACTGTTTGTTGTGTTTGGGTAGTTTCTATTCATTCTCCTCAGTGAGGCTGAATTCAGATCTAACTCCTAAGTATACCATTACTTTGATATCAAAAGGGCCAGATATCTGCCATTTTATGAGTCAGTAAAATTGTCACAAGGTTGAATCATTCCCCTAACATAATTATTGTTGCAGAAAAATAGTCCTTAATTCATGATGTGACACAAGAGGTGCTCCACTTCCAAACCTCTTATTAGAAAACAATTTCACATAACTCAGTTTCCTTTCAACATGATTTTAATAAACCATAACATTCAATAAAAGTCGGGTTCTTCTCAGTTACTGTAGCAGTACTTTTTCCAAAACAGAAAGTTTCTATGTTTCTTAGTTTTTGTTAGATAATTTTAGACAATTTTATTTCTTTATACCTTTTTTCCTCCTTTGTAATCTTCTAGGAGAGCGCATGACCAAATGCTCCTCTGTGATGTAAATATCCCACATGTTGCTTCCTAGGGAAAAGAGGTTTTTTTTTAAAAAAAGGTAAATAGTTATCTGAATATAAATACGGAAAAATATTCAGTCATTAATCTTGACTAAAATAATTCTGTCCACCCTGCCAAATCATCCTGAGAGGTATGTAAAATCCCACATGACATGACAGGGAATGTGGCTTCTGCTACATGGAATGCTTCATAATACCTCTTCCTTCTGCCTTTCAAAAAGTTGTTTTGCAAACTTTTCTCCCTAGGCAGGCATCCATTTTAATGCTTTGTGAGGAGAAAATCTGGGCATATGATTTTTTAATGAGTTGTGCCATTATTGATTATTGCTTGGGGGGGGGGCATTCTCTGTTTGCTGCCTAGAGTCATTTGACTGAGCAATGTCCAAATGTTGTAAATGAGTAAATAATCCCTCTAGACATAATATGAGTCATTCTAAACTAGGAACAGGTGTACCATCTCAACAGATGAATGTCGTTGAAGAGAAACCTCAACTCACTGCATTAATTGCAGAGTTCTTGTTGCAATTGAAAATCTTCTTTCCTAAATGATGGTTGCAGAAAATAAGGAAAAAAGAAAAAGGAAGGAGGGCAGGTATTTTCAAAAAGTTGATACACCTGTGTCCACAGGTATAAGAACATACACAGAAACTCTCTTTCTCTCTCACACACACACACACCCCTAGCTTTGTATCTACAAACTCACATTCATAAAGATATTAAAACATAGAGAGAGTGATCATTCACATGCAAACTATATAAAAACAGTATCATAATGGATGAAAATAAAGGCCAGTTCAGCGCAGTATTGGCCAACGAGATAGTATGGAAAATCTACAAGCAGAATAAGAGCATGAGCTTCCCATTTCTGCTTCCCAGGAACTGGTACTGAGAGGCCTATTGTTTTTAACATGTTTAGCCATTGTGACTTGTAGCTACTGATAGCCTTTGCCTAATCCCCCTTCCAAGTTATCCAATTCAAAATCTTCATTACAGGTAATCCTCGATTTACAACAGTTCATTTAGTGACCGTTCGAAGTTACAAAGGCACTGAAAAAAGTGACTTATGACCGTTTTTCACACTTACGACCGTCGCAACATCCCAATGAACACATGACAAAATTCAGTTGCTTGGCAACTGATTCATGTTTATGACGGTTGCAGGGTCATGTGATCTCCTTTTATAACTTTCTGACAAGCAAAGTCAATGGGGAAGCCGGATTCACTTAATAACAATGTTAAACACCTATCAACTGCAGTGATTCACTTAACAACTGTGACAAGAAAAGTTGTAGAATGGGGCAAAACACACTTCATAAATGTCTCACTTAGCAACAGAAATTTTGGGTTCAATTATGGTCATAATTCAAGAACCTCCTCTGCAAGAGCCACACTATATTTTGCTATCTGAAACAAATATGTGAAACTTTCCAAGTAAAAATAAGTAATTAGACTGGTAAATGAATTTTACTTCAGCGCTAAGAATGGAACAGAATCAACTACTAAAGGCAATATGTACTGTAGGTTGGGAACTAAAATGGCTGCCCATTCAATTCAGTTTACCTAGAACTAAGGCAGCTGCCTCACTCTGATAGAATAGGAAATTCAAAGAACAAAGCACAACACTGAAGAGAAATAACTGTTTATTCAATTGCTGTTGGGTCCCAAGTTTATAAGAAAGAACCCCAAGCAAGCAGAAAACAAAGAAACAAAGCAAAAAACAAAGAAAAACAAAATGGGAGTCATCAGAAGACTACACCACTGAGCTGAAGGCCTGCCTACCAGCAAAGATGGGAAAGAAAAAGAATGAAAACACAGCAAGGAAGCCCTCAGATCATGTGGCTATCCCAAATAGGCCTTCATCAAATCTCAAAAAAGACCCTTTTTTGGATTAAGGCCATTAATCCATCAACCACCTCCAGTGTGCTACTCCTCCATTGGGCCTCGAAGTCAACTGCCAGAGCCCCCTTTTCTGGAAAATATTAAGAAATCTCAATATATTGTGGTTCTTTTCACATAGCAATCCACCATTCTCTTCATAATAACCACTCAGTCACTGAAAATCAGCAGGCATATAAATGTAATAATTATTAATATTAGTTATTATTAATAAAGTCAGCAGGCATATAAATTTAATAATTTATTATTAAATAATATTGCTGTTTTGAATGAGCACAGTTTCCAACTGTACCTCTATTCAGGTGCAGTGACCAGAAGTGTAGTTCTACCTTACTGATTTGTAAAAAAAAAAAATCATTTATAACATTGGCTGTTTTGTTTCCTGTTCATTTTTGAATGACAGTTGCTGCAGTAGATAAAGGACCTGCAGCTGGTAAAGTGCTACATAAGCCCCAGAAACTTCTTTCGTCTATAGGGGCAGAATTGCCAGAAAAAAATAAATGATGATATAGATAAGTTTCATTCTAAGGCCACCACTCAGGAATCAAGACGTTAGACTCTAGAAAACCAGATGATTCAGTAGTGGCACTGATAGAGCTCTCACAGCCAGCTTACATTTGATAAAGGCCATCTGGCACCAAAAATACTACTTTCCAACAATGGATTTTGGAGAAGAACTCCAGGGTGGCAATTAGCATCTGTGAAAACAGGAGGTTACTGTACCAGGGCTGACTTGTTCCACTGGTCTTGCTTTTCAGAAAGGAGCTAGACCTGTGATGGTGAACCTATGGCACGCGTGCCACAGGTGGCACGCGGAGCCATATCTGTGGGCACGTGAGTGTGTTGCCCTAGCTCAGCTGCAGTGCCCATGCGCACGCCGGCCAGCTGATTTTCAGGCCTTCTGGACCCACTGGAAGTTTGGAAACAGGTCATTTCTGGCCTACGAAGGGCCTCCGGGGGTATGGGGAAGGCCGTTTTCACCTTCCCCAGGCTCCAAGAAAGCCTCTGGAGCCTGGGGAAGGTGAAAAACAGGCCTACCAGGCACACTGTGCCATCACATGCCAAATGTGGGGGGAGCACCGGGGGGTCACATTTGCATGCATAGGGGTGGGGCACATTGAATTATGGGTGTGCGCATGCATACATGCGACACCGCCATGCTGCCCCCGCTTTTGGCACGCGACGGCAAAAAGGTTAGCCATCACTGAGCTAAACTGTACTTCTTGTCTCTCTCTCCTCCTTCTTAACCCATCCCAGTGTCTCCCCACCACCAACAAAAAAGGGATGGGGTAATCCTTGTAAGCTTTAGGTTTCTTCATGCCTGCAAATAACTTGACTGAAATAAATGATTATGAAGTGCTGATGAAACAGGCAGAGCTCTCAAAAATTAAAAACCAAGGAAAGGTGTACACCTGAAGACTGGGCAGAAGTATTCGGTCCGCCTGACCCAGAGAGTGAAACGAAGTGCAATGATTTTCATCACAGATTAGCAAGGGTATTGTGGTATAAGTTTTGTTGTTTTTGTTGTTCCTGGCCATAAACTCTTTTGGACGCCACTGAATGTAAATGCCATTCTACATTACGCTTTAAGGTTCCAGAGTTGTTATTTGTACAGGCCTGAAGTGCAGATTCTGTTTGTCAGAGGTATTTTCTCCATTCCTAATTTTCCAAATTGCTCATGTTTTCAGAAGTCTGGCTTTGTTTTAGAGTAAATTACCTAAAAGGCTCTCCAGGATGTAACCAGCTTTCAAATAAATAAAAATAAAATATATGCTGATTATGGGTGATTTGTTTCATAGGGGCTCCTTCCAAACTTCAGGAATTTATTCAGTTACAACATCAGTGGGAAACCTCTCCTCATTAAAAAGTTGTAGTGCTGGATTTGGGTGGAGGAGGTGGTAGGGCTGCACAAAGAACTCTGCACCCCTATCCCTATTATTGTGCACAGCCAAGGAGAAAAGATAGCACCTGTGCTGTCACCCTGGGCCTTGACTTGTCCACTAGGTCAGATGAAAGATGTTATTCACACTCTGAACTTTCCCTCTCTAACATTCCTTGGGTTGGACAAACTTCTAAAAGGCAGTGATAAGGTTGGCTGAGGCCAAAGGATTTCTCACTGCAGTGAGCACTTTAGCAAAAAGATTTGTGCTGGGTGATGTGGTCCATCTTGTGGAAAGTTTCCACAGGCCAATCATCTTATCCCATCTGCTTATTGACTTTTCTTCGGCTCTACAGTATTGCATGTTCACCAATGAGCTTTCAGAGAAAGACTAATCTTTTGGTTATCCAATTTCAGTAAAGTAACATTAAGAGCTAGACCTCACCTAGGGGATGTTCAGATGATACTATACCCCTAACTCGGAGGAATGTGGGCTTTGAATTTTTCCCCCCTAAATCAAGTAACTATTGCATGACTTTGCAACTTAACAAGAAGTAACAGCAACTTTTTCAGAGCTGAGAGTATTAAAGTATTAAAATAAAACATCACCAATGAAGGAACTATGGAGGATTTCAAGAAGCACATAGGTTGAATAGCCAATATTCATTCATATTTAGACTATCAAAAAGCTTTTGACAAAGTCTCTCATTAAAGACTAGTGAGCATACAATACAAAAATGTCATATGGTGAGATTCTCCTCATGGATTAGTAACAAGCTAAAGAACAGAAACCAGAATGTAAGATTGTTTTAATTTGAACCAGTGGTGAAATCCAATTTTTTTTACTACCGGTTCTGTGGGCGTGGCTTGGTGGGCATGGTGTGGCTTGGTGGGCATGGTGTGGCTTGGTGGGCGTGGCAGGGGAAGGATACTGTAAAATTTCCATTCCCATCCCACTCCAGGGAAAGGATACTGCAAAATTCCTATTCCCTCACCACTCCTGAGGCCAGCCAGAGGTGGTATTTGCCGGTTCTCCGAACTACTCAAAATTTCCGCTACCGGTTCTCCAGAACCTGTCAGAACCTGCTGGATTTCACCCCTGATTTGAACAGGATTAATTGAACAGGATTAAATGCAGTCAAGGACTTTTTAATTTAGAATCATAGGACTTTTTAGTTAGATGGTCATCTAGTCCAGCTCTGTACTTAGTTTAGAGTTCAATCCACTAAGACATTTCCAACAAGTGACTGTTTAGCGCTCAAGGTGAAAACCAGGATTACTCTTCTAAGCAGAATGTTCCACTGCTCAACATATTATCAGAAATCTCCTGCCATTAGTCAACTTTCTCTTAATTTTACCAGAAGTAACAGCTCTGCTTTTTCCTGTTTCTGACAGTTACTATAGATCAGACTTTTGTGACCAAAGGATTTAGTTCTTCATATCCCTATCAAAGTGTATGTGATGATTAGAATTGGACCTAGTGCTCTGAGTACACCTAGCTAGTTGCCATGATGTTTCCTCAAGAATTTTTCTCAAGCAAGGCCCAACCAGCCTAGGAATGGTTGGGTAGAGTCAGGATCCTTTAAGTATTTAGTAAATGACCTGGGGTTAGAAAATCTGTGAGGATTAACATTAAGTAGCTTTTTTCAACTTTAAATTTCCAAACATTAGGGCTGCTCAATCGTGGTGAAATGCCTTGGGGATTGTAAAGATATTTTGGTTACTTTTATATAATTTAGATGTGCTTGGTAAGTATAAAAGGTATATTATATTTTTTTAAAAACATTTTGTTTCATTTAGTTTCCCATGTTCAACAACTTTTCAGTGTGAGGAATTCCCTAGCATCTTATTTTAGCCTCTGTGATATTCCATTTTTCTCCGCATTAATTTGTTTTCCAGAGGAGTGAAATATACCTTAAATATATGAATGTGAATTTAAAAGGAGTGACAGTATTAGGGTGTATTTGAACCTCCCCTCCCCTCCCCAGCCCTGTCTATATTAGCCGGTTACTACCATATTTTCCCTGTTTTCTCAGTCATTGCCAGTCTTTTGTTTCTGGTAAACAAGGTTAAGAAGAAGTTTGCAAATATATGCCTGCAGTTAAGGTGTCCATATTAGGAAGGCTGAGGGAGTTGCTTCTTGCATTCTGCTTTTCATCCATAACCTGACTTCTCCCTCCCCTTCCCATAATATTCCAAATCTTTGTCTCAAATACAGGTCGATATAGCACTGCATGTTCGCAGTATAGCTCTCTCCCATCTCACAGGCTTCTACCGCTACAGTGACTAAATGCTTCAGAGTTCTCCAATTTATCAATGTCATTTATCATTTGACTCTTAGATCCCATGAAAACAAGCTCCAGTATAGGAAACTTTTCATTACTTCTACTCAAGGTAATCAGAGTAGGAACTGAAGTGCCTTAAGGCTTCTGCCCATGCTGCAGATGACTTATTTTCTTGAAATGAATTCAGCAGTTTTGGATTGTATTTATTGTGTAGGCTTGGTGAAAGGTAAACTAATCTTAGCAAATCATTACTGACAATTGAAACGACTCTTAACCGAGGAGAACTTCATTGACAACAATGAGCAATGGAAGGCAATTGTTTTAAACAAACAGCCCCAAATTATTGATTTTAGTGGCTTATCTTCCCCTTCCAATTAGTATACAATAATTTTTAAATAAAGAAAAACAGGATAAATCCTACATATCGAAAGGAAAACATATATTTGCTCACTTAAAGTATTACTAGTATATTTTTTATTGGTGATGGAGCAGGGAAATCTATAGGATGAACTGCTCAGAATATCAAAATAACTATCAACTTTGTGTACTGTGCACCTGAATTGTGGGTAAGTCATCACTTGATGATTTCCTTTAAGCAGTAATAACTTAGACCATTTGTACTTCTGTATAAGTGGTGAAAGCACTCTGTTGTCCTTTATACTTCCATTAACTTCTATAAAAAGTATCATCTAATAAGCAACTATGTTTGGGCCATTAAAGTCAGCTTTGAGCACTTTATAAAGAAGCAAACTATACATATGAAAATGAAGATCGGCGTAAATGTTTTAATGTTTTATTACATTAATTAAATTATACATTGCCCAGAACCTCTCTGTGATGGTTAAGAACTTTAATAGAGATAGATAATGAGATATATGATAGATAGATAGATAGATAGATAGATAGATAGATAGATAGATAAAAAAATAAGTTGTCTGCCAGCCTATTTCATACTCCCTATAGCTTACTGAAGGACATTATGAGAAAGTCTTGATTGTTCAATGCTATTGTGGAGATGAATATCCACCATACTTTCCACATGACAGGAGATGGAGGTCAATACCATCCACTTGGAAGACTGTAATTTGTTTACAAGGACTGAATTATAAAAGAGAAGGGGGGAAGGAAGTTAGGTAAGTTGTGATTGGTGACATTAAGAGAGAAGGATGTAATAGCTCTAAATGAAGTTGTTCTGTTCTTTTGATGAAAAAGATGAACACCTGTAGGGAAATGAACACACTGTTTTAATTATGAAGTTAACTAAGCATCACAAAGCATGGACTAACTATCATCACGGTTGTTCCAAATACATGCACTCCCTTTTTTATGATCCTTTAGCCCAGGGGTGAAATCCAGCAGGTTCTGACAGGTTCTGGAGAACCGTTAGTGGAAATTTTGAGCAGGTCGGAGAACCAGTTGCGGAAATTTTGAGTAGTTCAAAGAACCAGCAAATATCACCTCTGGCTGGCCCCAGAGTGGGGTGGGAATGGGGATTTTGCAGTATCCTTCCCCTGGAGTGGGCTGGGAATGGAGATTTTGCAGTATCCTTCCTCCAGGATTGGGGAGGGAATGG
>WNWU01000001.1:52277615-52320665 GCA_012654045.1 Ptyas mucosa
GGTTCTCTCCCCCTGGACAGTCTGCTGGGCTGGGGAGAAGGGAAGCCCCGATTCTTCCCCCACCCCCTTGTATCCAGTGGAGCCAGTTCTCTACCCCTTGGCAGAGGAGCGGAGGCACCGGCCGCCTCTCTGCTCAGTTGCATGCGAGCGATCAGCCAACCAGCCGCGGGAGAAGCTGTAAAAAGCTGCAAGCCTCCCTGCAACCCCTAAAGCCAAAAAGGGGCATGGGGGAGGGGCACCACACCCCCACACACACCCCAATTTGGCTTTAGCAAGCCTCCCTGCAACCCCGGGAGCCAAAACGGTTGCAGGAAAAAAGGCCTTTTTTGGGTGACTTGAATATAAGCCGAGGGGGGTTTTTTTCAGCCTGAAAAATGTGCTGAAAAACTCGGCTTATATTCGAGTATATATGGTAATCTCGTAAATAAAATAAAATAAAAACAGAACATGATTTTATATATCAACAAAAGCCACCCATGCTAAGAACTTTTCACATCGTCTTATTTCTTTGCAGAAAGCAGAATGAAAGGAAAATAAATGTGTGAAAGCAGCGACTGTTGCCTCTGCTCAGGGCTGGAATGTCAATTACCCAGTAGCAGTGCAAGATGGCTACGCAGATCTGATATCCATGGAGAGAACTATTGAGAGGCTATTGTGCAGGGTGACTTGCATATTTTCATTGTCAGCACATTCTGATTTGCAGGAGTGAAATAGGGGAGACTAACTAGGAATGGCTTACAACAAACCCCACTTCTCCCTTTCTCCAAGAGGCAGGTGAGATTGAAAATACAGGTCTTCAGTACGACATAAGTACACTGTCACCTTAATATTTACCACATCAGGAAGCTTCTCAGTTCCTGAGCTTTTTCTCTAACATGATGAGCATTTATTTACCCTCACACTGGAAAGAGTGGAAAAGAATAAAAAGTAGGGTTGTATTGTGTAGGCTGATATTTGCATCCAGGTAGTCTGCCTCAGAAATCACTGATGGTTTTTTTTTATTTATGCAAGAAAAAAGAAGTAGAAGCAAATACAAATTGAGCAGCATATGACAACCATATGTTCATACCAAATGAGCAACTAATGCTTCCCATAATATCCACAACTCACATATGTAAAAGGAAGGTGTGAAGCATTATGTAAAAGGAATAAAGAAATATTTTTTAGATGCCGAGCTTCCGAGCCTGTATAAATGGGAATACTGTGCTGGTGGCAATCCACAATCCTGCAGTCTATTCTGCAGTAGTACTGCTGAAATTAAAGAAGCTATTTTGAAGGAAAAGTGGTCTCTAGTAGAACACAGAAAGGCTGTGAAACACCCAAATAAAGATAGCCTTCAGAGTTCAATGTCATTATTGAGTTCTTCAGGAACCATCCTAAGAGGTTCAGAGATCCTTAGGAACATTATTGGGTGCTGGTGTAGAAATTAGAATTCTGTGGCTCAGCAACTGGCTGATGTTTCTGCTTGGTATCTCCACTGAGTTTCTGGTCTTCTGGCATGCCCATCATGCTTCTCTGTCTTCAGTTTTTATTTTATTTTATTCCCCCCCCCCCCTTAAACACCAGTCATTTTGGACATTACTTACAACTAGTACAATGCTCTGTTTTCTTCTTTCCATCCTTGAAATACATTAAGCAATACACTTGTGGCAGATCATGATTGCTTAAGTGACATTAACAATTAATTGCTACCTCAGAAATAGGGCAAAATCATTTTCCTGTCAATTTATTATTAACTGATAACGTAACAGAAAGATAATGGATCCAGTGAGATATGCAAATTGCTATAGGTCTTAGCCATATGAGTTAAACCAGGGATGAAATCCAGCAGGTTCTGACAGGTTCTGGAGAACCAGTAGCGGAAATTTTGAATAGTTCAGAGAACCGGCAAATACCACCTCTGGCTGGCCTCAGAGTGGGATGGGAAAGGAGATTTTTGCAATATCCTTCTCCCAGGAGTGGGGATGGAATGGAGATTTTGCAGTATCCTTCCCCCAGGAGTGGGGTGGGAATGGAGATTTTGCAGTATCCTTCCCCCAGGAGTGGGGTGGGAATGGAGATTTTGCAATATCCTTCCCCCAGGAGTGGGGTGGGAATGGGGATTTTTCAGTATCCTTCCCTGGAGTGCAGTGGGAATGGAGATTTTGCAGTATCCTTTCTCTGCCACATCCGCCAAGCCACACCATGCCCACCAAGCCACGCCCACAGAACTGGTAGTAAAAAAAATTGGATTTCACCACTGAGTTAAACCATTTAGCTATTTAGCACATATAAGAAAAGAACGATGGGTTGTGTGTATGAAGGAGATAGGCTTGCCAGTATTGGTCTCAATGGCTGTCTCTGTGCATTGCTCATTGATATATGTGATGGGGAGACATCAAATGTTTACATTTATTAAAAAATACAGTAGGATTTTGAATGAGTTCTTAAAGAGGAGAACCTCCTACTTAAAGAAAGCCCTTTTTTAAGAGAGAGCAAAAGTCTTGAAACAGCATTTCACAGTTAATACAGTTAAAGCAACTAACCAGTATCACCGTCTTTCCCATAATGATAAAATTGCTTGCTTGTTTTCTCTTCAAGTTAATCTTGACAGATGATGACAGCCTGGATTGGTCTCTGCAGTTTTCTTGAAAAGATTTCAGAAGTGGTTTGGTAGGGTTGAGAAAGAGAGATTGGCTGAAGGTCCCCAGTTGACTTTGTGTCCAAGGTATGACCACAGCTCCTGGTCTCCTAATATCTAGCCTGGTGACTTACCCATTAGATTCAACTGGCTGTCTTATTTCTGATTATTAGTTATAATAATCATTTATACATTTCATCTATGCATATAAATTAACAAGTGCTAATTTCATGCAAATCTTCTACTGTTATCTCTGCTTGATTATGTTTTTTGGGGATTGGGAAGATATTATTTTATTTATTTATTTGCTTAAATTTTTTAACTGCCCTTCTCCTTCAGGGTGGTGAATAGCCAACTAAAAAATATTATATACAAAAGTTAAGACAAGTTTTAAAATAATTTAGATAAGATTTGGCCCATAATTTAAAAACAATTCGAATTAAAATCAGTATCAAAACTTTAAAACCAAAACATGGGGTCAGGCCAGCTCAGCTAACTGAAAGAAATGAGTTTTAAGGGACTGACGAAAAGTCCAGAGGTCTGGGATCACTCATATCTCTGGGGGGAGGTCATTCCAGAGGGTGGGCGCCACCACAGAGAAGGCTTTCCCCCTGGGGGTCGCCAGCCGACATTGTCTGGCTGACGGCACCCTGAGGAGGCCCTCTCTGTGGGAGCGAACTGGCCGGTGGGAGGCGATTGGTGGCAGAAGGCAGTCCCGTAAATACCTCGGCCCTAAGCCATGGAGTGCTTTAAAGGTGATCACCAACACCTTGAAGCGCACCCAGAAGTCCACCAGAAGCCAATGCAGCTCACGCAGGAGAGGTGTCACATGGGAGCGCCCCGTCGCTCCCATAATCCCCCGCGCGGCTGCATTCTGCACCAGTTGGAGCCTCCGGGTGCACCCCAAGGGGAGCCCCATGTAGAGAGCATTACAGTAGTCCAGACGAGAAGTGACGAGTGCTTGAGTGACCATGCATAAGGAGTCCCGATCTAGAAAGGGGTGCAACTGGCGTATCAGGCGAACCTGATAGAAAGCCCCCCAGGCCACGGCCGTTGTATGCTCTTCTAAAGACAGCCGTGAGTCCAGGAGGACACCCAAGTTGCAAGCCCTTTCCGTGGGGGCCAGTGATTCGCCCCCAATAACCAGCGATGGCGCCAGCTGGCTATACCAGGACGCCGGCAGCCACAGCCATTCAGTCTTGGAAGAGTTGAGTCAAAGCCTGTTTCTCCCCATCCAGACCCGCATGGCCTCCAGGCACTGGGACCAAGGCATTGTTGGGATGGTCTGGGGTGGAGATGTACAGCTGGGTGTCATCAGCGTACTGATGGAACTCCACCCCAAAACCATGGAAGATCTCACCCAGCGGCTTCACATAAATGTTGAACAGGAGGGGCGAGAGGACCGACCCTTGTGGCACCCCACAAACAAGGCGCCTCAGGGTCAACCACTGTCCCCCTGTCAACACAGATTGCGACCGGTCAGAGAGATAGGAGGAGAACCACCGCAAAACGGTGCCTCCCACTCCTAATCCCCCCAGCCGGCGCAACATGATACTATGGTCGATGGAATCAAAAGTCGCTGAGAGATCTAACAGGACCAGGATAGAGGAATAGCCCCTACACCGAGCCCTCCAGAGATCATCCACCAACGCAACCAATGCCGTTTCCGTGCTGTACCCAGGCCTGAAGCTGGACTGGAGCGGATCTAAATATGTATTGGTTTATCTACATTATAGAGAAAAGCTTCATTCGTATGGTTTAGCTGAACTCCAGTATATATACAATTACTTTGGGATACATTTCATTATGTTAAATTGATCTTATTTTTGCCACATGTATAACCATAAGTTGCTCTGAAACTAATGGAATTTAAAAGTGCATAATGTAAGCTGAATTACGGCCAGTTATTTCTTTCCACTTTACTGGATATGCAACAATGAGTCATTGGGGGTCAGGTGGCATGTAAGCTTAATTAAATTATTATTAATCGCATAGCTCTTATATGTCTACAGTGTAGAGCCAAAGAAACATATATTAGTAATATAAATATATTCTCCTTAGCATAAATTAGCATGCTGTGGTTTTTACTCATTTTTAATTAAGGCAGGAAACGCTAATTACCACTAGGTGGCAACTGTGCAATTACCGTAATTCTATTTATTTTTATTGTTCATCAGTCCTTCCTATAATTTTGAGATATGGAATGCAATCAATAGATGGCAGCATAACAGATAAACAAGTACTCTGAGGCCATGCAACAGTTGCCTGGATTTTTGCGACCAAGATACTGTGGTCCTAGTAATTCATATTAAGGAAATCTCTTTTGTTTTATCAACATAGTCATTCACTTGTGTGATTGCTCTGAAAATATTCAGTGTTTGCATACAATTAAAGTTCTGCATAGCAAAGTAGTTACACTCATTATGTTATGAAGCTAGATTGTCTCAATCACAGGCCATGAGAATTGTAGTCTCTTCAAAGACCAGGCAGGCAGTTGGAGAGCTTCCCTAGATCCAGCATTTATAGAGCAGGGCAAGCTTCTGTAATCTTCACCTTAATTATCTCCAGACAATATTTTTGTACTGGACTTTATGTAGAACTGCCTTGGCTTTAAAAGCAGAATTATTCAAATGTTTTGAACATGTGGAACACTAAATAAATGACCCCCAAAAATAGAGAAACTGCCCAGTTCAATTGCTATCTACATATCTTTAAGACCATGGAAGGTAACATTTTCACATATAAAATAATTATTATAGTTGCACTGGGGAATATCTTCATATCAAGGCTGAGACTGCAAGCAGACTGGCTTCAGGGTACTTGTAGCTGATGATGTGATGGAGCTTCATAGACTTCTAGTTGTCTCTGGCCCACAGATGGTGTAGAAAAGTATATCTAGGATAGGACCAGCATATCTCATGATCTCAGAAAGAGAACACACACTTTCGTATTAACTTGTGCTTCATTTTCATATTATTTTTTGTGTCATTTTACTGGCATGGGCCCAAGAATTCGAAATTATACCTTTGGTGAGGTTTCATTATTTTTTGCATTAAAACATATAGCAATAGCAATAGCACTTAGACTTACTGGTATATACCGCTTTACAGTGCTTTACAGCCCTCTCTAAGCAGTTTACAGAGTCAGCATATTACCCCCGGCAATCTGGGTCCTCATTTTACAGACCTTGGAAGGATGGAATACTGAGTCAACCTTAAGCCTGGTGAGATTCGAACTGCCAAATTGCAGGCAGCTGGCAGTCAGCAGAAGTAGCCTGCAGCAGGGGTGGGTTCTACTTACCTTTACTACCAGTTTGCATCATGCCCTATCTGTTAAAACTTGGAAGGATTCATGGAAAGTAATACAACTATTCTTATACTGCTACAAACAGAATGGACTACTGCAACATGCTCTACTTTGGACTGCCTTTGAAGAGTATTCCAAGATTTTCAGCTGGTGCAAAATGCAGCAAGGGCAATTATGGGTGCCAGTTGTTCGGCACATATGACCCAGGGGTGAAATGCTCCCGGTTCGGACCGGATCACCCGATCCAGTAGCGATGGAGGCAGGTGGTTCGGAGAACCGGTAGCAAAAATTCCTGCCCCCCCCCCCATTGCCCAGCTGAGCCGCGCAATCATCAGAGGCTTTTTTTTATTATTTTTAAAAGCATTTTTTCTACAACCTCTTTGGCCGAAAAAATGCTTTTAAAAGTAAGGGAAAAAAAGCCTCTGATGATTGCGTGGCTCAGCAGGGATCATCAGAGGTTTTTTTTTTAAAAAAGCTTCTGCCAATCAGGCAACTCAGCTGGGATTGTCAGAGGCTTTTAAAAGCATTTTTTTTACAACCTCTTCTACAAAACCATTTAAAATGGTTTTAAAAGTAAAAAAAAAAAAGTTGGCCACACCCACTCAGTCATATTACCCCACCACCACCAAGCCATGCCCACAGAACCGGTAGTAACACATTTTACATTTCACCACTGATAGGACCCTCTTCTTCATGAGTTGCATTGGCTTCCAGGTGCAATTATTATTATTATTATTATTATTATTATTATTATTATATTATATTTATATACCGCTCTACTCCCGGGGGACTCAGGGCGGTGTACAGACAAATGATAAAATACATATAATACAAATATTTTAAAGAATTGATTAAAATACAATTAAATAATTTGGTCTTAAACCTAAAATTAAAACTCTAAATTTATGAGATTAAGATTTAAAAATATAAGAGCAATTTTATTTTTTTTTATTGAAAAAGTTTTAAAAATTTTACATACATTTTCTCCCCCACTCCCCAACCACCTCCCCCGACTTCCCAGAGCAAGTACAAAATAAAATACAGCTTAAATTCTCTAAATTAAACTCCATTTCACACTTATTATAATCATGATCATTAAACAAATAGATAAAAGGAAAGCAAGTCTTTTTTTCTCCTTATTCCATCTAATTCAACAAAATTATCTCCATTTATAATTACAGCAATTAAAACAATTAAGTATTATCTAATCAAACCTGTCATTACTCAATTTGGCTAATTGTTACTTAACAAATTATTAGGTCTATACAATTTAACAAAATATTTTATAACTTCTTTCATTTAAAACAAAACAACAACAACAACAACAACAAAAAGAAAGAAAAAAAAAGGAAACCCTCACTCAAAAAACCTCCGATTTTAAAAAAAAATTACTATATAAACTCTTCCGTCCTTCACTTTTAAACCATCAAGGTCCAATTATAATCAAAACACTTAATAAGAAATAATATTAACAATAATTTTTTAATTAATAATCAAACCTCTTATATCCATACATATTAACAAATCAACTAAAACATCATTAAAGAACTTTATCAATCCTTTAAATTTTTCATACTAGATTGAACCAATTGCTAATCTTCTTGTCTTCACATCTTCCAACAGCATATAAGATATCTTCATTTACATCTACCCCCCTAAATAAAAATTGCTTCTGTATATAAAAAAAAAGCCCCCCGAGTGACTTTGTAATTGTAATTATATTTGAAATGATATCCATCAAATCCAGTCAAAAATTAGATTAATAAATTCGTCAGACATATTAGGGAAACCACCAGATCAACTGCAATTGCCCTAGGTCCATAGTCCTTTTGCCTTGTATTCATTACCATCAAGCAAGAAACTTCAATTTGCTATATTCAGTAGAACTTCTGCGATTGCAATTAAGTCCAAATTTGTTGCAGTCCTTAATAAAATAATCCAAATCATTCAAGTCAGGGCATATTTCACAACCCAATACACCAGCATTGCTGTGATCTGTTTATTCTTCTCAAATATTCCAATACAGCTGTAAGTTGCCTCCTCATCGTCGCTCATCGCTTAGTTAACTGGCATTAAACTGCTGTCTGTTTTTTTTTCTTTTTCCAAAAAATTCAAAATCTTTAAACAGTTAAACAGTACTTTTTAAGGACCATCATCTCATCAAGCAGGGTTATTTTCCATTTCTCCAGTCTTTCTTCTTTTCCTTTTTACGAACTTTCTTCTTAACTTTGATCCCTCTGCCTTTTTTAGCTCCAGTAAAATTTTGCGGTTTTTGGGATTGCATATTATAAAATTTTTGCAGAAATGTAGCTTCTTCTGGAAACAACTCTTTAAGTGCAGATTGAGTTTTATCTTGCTCCTTATTTTGCACAACATTCATCTGTCTCTCCTCAGTAAAATCTGCTATAATCTGTTGTTGTTTTTTTGCATCTTCCAACTTTTCATTCAATCCCCCACTGCTAGATTGCAACTCAGTATTTCCATGTATTTCATTATTTCCAGCTTGAGAAACTTAAAATATAGTATCAATTCTTTTCAATAAAGCAGAGGTAATTGAACTCAAAGCTTCCTCAAATTCAGACCATTGAGGGTTAAATAACCCTCCTTTACTTTCAAAAAGCCCAGCCATCTTGCCCCCCTTCTTCCTTCCCAGAAGGACAGAAAAAAAAAGGGGGAAGAGAAAAGAAAAAAAGAGTTTCAAGAAGAAAAAAAAAGGGGAATCCTTTACAATTTGTAATTTGTATTGCTGCTTCAATTATTATTATTCCTTTCTTATTACATCCACTTTGGATGTTATAAGAGCAATTTTAGAAGAGGTTAGTCCAGGCCAGCCTGCTGGAATAGAAACGTCTTGAGGGTACGGCGGAAAGCGCAGAGATCTGGGATTGTCCGTATCTCCGGGGGGAGCTTGTTCCACATGGTGGGTGCCCCCACAGAGAAGGCTCTCCCCCTGGGGGCTGTCAGTCGACACTGTTTGACCGACGGCACCCTGAGAAGCCCCTCTCTATGGGAGCGTACTGGTCGGTGAGAGGGTACTGGTGGCAGAAGGCGGTCTCGAAGATAGCCCGGTCCTAAGCCATGGAGCGTTCTAAAGGTGGTAACCAAAACCTTGAAGTGCACCCGGAAGAACACAGGAAGCCAGTGCAGCTCGCGCAGGAGGAGTGTCACATGGGAGCGCCACATCGCTCCCATAACTACCCGCGCGGCTGCATTCTGGACCAACTGGAGCCTCCGGGTGCTCTTCAAGGGGAGCCCCATGTAGAGAGCATTGCAGTAGTCCAGGCAGGAAGTGACGAGGGCATGAGTGACCGTGTTTAATGAGTCCCGATTTAGAAAGGGGCGCAACTGGCGTATCAGGCGAACCTGATAAAAAGCCCTTCTGGCCACAGCCGTCAGGTGTTCTTCTAAAGATAGCTATGAGTCCAGAAGGACGCCTAAGTTTCGAGCCCTCTCCGTGGGGGCTAATGACTCGCCCCCAATAGTCAGCGTTGGCACCAACTGACTATATCGGGATGTCGGAAACCACAGCCACTGGTCTTGGATGGGTTGAGCCTGAGTCTGTTCCTCCCCATCCAGATCCGTACAGCCTCCAGGCACCGGGACATCACTTCAAGGGCATCATTGGGGTGGTCTGGGGTGGAGATGTACAGCTGGGTGTCATCAGCGTACTGGTGGTACTTCACCCCGAAACCACGGATGATCTCACCCAGTGGCTTCACATAAATGTTGAACAGAAGGGGCGAGAGAACCGATCCCTGTGGTACCCCACATATAAGGGGCCTCGGGGTCGATCTCTGCTCCCCTGCCAACACAGACTGCCACTGGTCAGAGAGAAAGGAGGAGAACCATCGCAACACGGTGCCCCTCACTCCCAACTCTTCCAGCCGGTGCAGCATGATACCATGGTCGATGGTATCAAAAGCCGCTGAGAGATCTAATAGGACCAGGGCAGAGGAACAACCCTTGTCCCGAGCCCTCCAGAGATCATCAACCAATGCAACCAATGCCGTTTCCATGCTGTGTCCAGGCCTGAAGCCCGACTGGAACGGATCCAGATAAGATGATTCATCCAGGTACTGAGGAAGCTGTTGTGCTACCACACTCTCAACAACCTTCGCAACAAAGCGAAGGTTGGAGACTGGACGGTAATTAGCCAATATTGCCGGGTCCAGGGAAGGCCTCTTGAGGAGAGGTCTCACCACTGCCTCTTTCAAGGCAGCAGGAAAGACACCCTCACTCAGAGAAGCATTTATAATCCCCTGGAGCCAGCCTCATGTAACCTCCCGAGAGGCCAGCACCAACCAGGAGGGACACGGGTCCAATAAACATGTGGTAGCATTCAGCCTCCCCAGTATCCTGTCCACATATTCGGGAGTCACAGAATCAAACTCTTTCCAGGTGGTATTCTCAAGACCTGCCTCCATCCTTTCCTCTGAATCTACTATGTCAGAGTCCAGGTGTTCCCGAATCTGAGCGATTTTATCATACAGATATTGAACAAAATCCTCGGCTCTACCCTCCAAGGGGTCTTCCCGCGCTTCCTGAAGGAGCAGGGAGCGGGTCACCCTAAACAAGGCGGCCGGGCGGTTATCTGATGATGCAATAAGAGCGGAAAAATAGTTATGTTTTGCCGCTTTTATCGCCACTAGGTAAGTCTTAATATGAGATCTTACCAGTGTTCGGTCAGATTCAGATCGGCTGGCTCTCCAACTGCTCTCCAGGCATCTTTTCCGACGCTTCATCTCCCTCAGCTCCTCAGTGTACCAAGGAGCCAGGCGAGATCGGCGTCGAGTCAGAGGCCGCAAAGGCGCGACTCGATTCAAGGCCCCGGCAGCCTCCCTATCCCAGGTGGCCACCAGGTCTTCGATCGAGCCATGTGCCAGAGCCTCAGGAAATGGCCCAAGCTCCTTCTGGAACCTATCTGGGTCCATCAGGCACTTGGGGTGGAACCACCTTATCAGTTCCGCCTCCCTGCGGCGGGGTGTGGTGGTTCGAAGGTCAAAGTGAAGGAGGGAGTGATCCGACCATGACAAGGGCTCAATCACTATATCCCCTATCTCAAGATCACTCAACCACTGACCAGAGACAAAAACCAGGTCCAGCGTGTTTCCCTCAGTGTGAGTAGGGCCATGAACTAACTGGGTCAGGTCCATGGCCGTCATGGAAGCCATGAACTCCTGAGCCACCTCAGACGCCTCACCGACGGATGGCAGGTTGAAATCTCCCATGACTATAAGTCTAGGGATATCAACCGCCACCGCGGCTATAACGTTGAGTAGCTCAGGCAGGGCTGCCGCCACGTAGCAGGGAGCCAGGTACGTAACTAGCAAGCCCATCTGTACCCCATGACCCCACTTCACAAGGAGGGACTCACATCCGACCGTCTGAGGAACAGTGGCCTCCTTCTGGCCAAGACCTTCTCTAATGATAACTGCCACCCCCCCACCCCTCCCCTGTGACCTTGGCTGATGAAATGCTCGGAAACCAGGTGGGCACATCTCTATGAGAGAAACCCCTCCCTCCTGGCCCAGCCAGGTCTCCGTAATACCTGCCAGGTCCGCTCCCCCCTCTTGAACAAGATCACAAATGAGGGGGGGCTTTGTTTACCACAGACCTGGCGTTGCATAGCATCAGCCGAAGGTCCAGGGCCTGAGGGTCTGTGCAACCTGGGGAACGAGCAGAGCATTGGGGGCCGGAGCATGCCACCGCTTGAAGGCAGCGAGCGCGTACTCCCTTCACTTGATATGGCCCCCTACTCCCGCCATATCTGCCCCTCCCACCTATAGTACTGATGTAATGTCTACCGATAGTATAAGCTCTAACCCCCTCCTTGACTCCGGATTTCGTATCACCTCCGTCGTGCTCCTTAGCCGGACTAGA
The DNA here is from genome assembly GCA_012654045.1 of Ptyas mucosa. Taxonomy (NCBI): domain Eukaryota; kingdom Metazoa; phylum Chordata; class Lepidosauria; order Squamata; family Colubridae; genus Ptyas; species Ptyas mucosa. Next base: position 52,289,422 of record WNWU01000001.1, read on the forward strand.
CCCCGTCCCTTGCAGATTAACCCCTGAACCCACACAACCCACCCCCCTCCCGGGAGGTCCCCCAGCCTCCTTATTTACATTAGAAACCACCCTCCTCCCAGATCTTTTTAAAATAGAGTTTGAAAAACTATCTAAAAAACCCCAAAGCTTCCGGTTCTTAGCATACCAAGGTGCTGGTGATACCTTCAAAGCCCTTTGTGGCTTGGGGGCAGGTTACTTATTGTATGGTCTTTCTCCAGCGGTATGTACCCATCCTGGATTTTTACTGTGTTTATTTTATTTTAATTGTGAGTTAACCAGGGTCACATGTATGAGATGGAAGGCCTATAATTTTTACTGAATAAACAAATAAAAGAACCCTAGCAGGTCATGGGGGGGAGTGTTGATTAAATTTGATTGATTGGTAGACATATCTATTTTTAGTTGAATGGATGCTGATTAGTTATTTGAGATAGACTAATGGCTTCTCATTGGGTGGCAGGGATAACCAGTACTTAGCATGTTTTTGTATGGCAGGACTCAAACTACAGAAGGATTGGAAAAGTTAATCAGTTTGTTTGATTTAAAGCCCCTGGCCTGCCCCATATACTTTGGGAGTTCAAAATCCTGGACTAATGCCATGTGCCTGGGCATTTTAATCACATTGCAATGTTCTGTGGTAACATTATTAGGATCTACATATTATTTCTGAGTCTATTTACCTCAGTTTATTTGAAAAGTTCCTTGAACTATATCAGTGTATTTGAACTTAGATTGTTGTCTGAAGCCTTGATTTTTGGTCCTTTAGTAAAATCTGGTGAACAACACGAATAAGTCTCTTTTGTGCTAGATTTATTTGTTCGGAATTCTCTTCTCTGGGAAATACAGTACATCTCATTCAATGATCTAAAATAAATACTGGCTGTGGAAGTTATGCTACGTGACACATTGAATATATTGCACTGATAAATAAGTGATAAATATAGCTGTATTTATTATGGATTTGAAAGGATCGCTACCAAAGCCCAGTTATCAGATTACAGCTGATAAATAATGTAGGAATCTAGTAACTGGTTGGATCATATCGTAATTTCTTCCTTTCTGCTCATTGATTCATTCATTAATTCATTCATCTTCGTCTTGATTATTGTTCAGCTGATGGACAAGGATAGTAGAGAAGACAGAAAACTAAGGATGACAATGAGTGAACCAACAGCATGAAAATACAGTATTTCTCTGTGGAAAATATGTGAACTTTCCTCTAAAGCCTACAGGAATTATCTTTAATGATGCAAAGAAAATACAATCTAATTATGAAAAGCACATTGTCTATTAATATGTTAATGAAGCAAGATTGTTAATAGGGTGATCTGAATTTTAATACATTTTAAGAGCTTCTTGATTATGTGTTTGTTAGTTGATATGATCATTACAAATTAGCGGTATATGGCTTTACAGTGACTAAAATCTATATTAAGCCCTGTCATTTTAATAGGTTTTAATGAGGCAGGTGAATGTGCCATCTGTATCTCAAACACCATCAGTCTGAAATTCACTTGCAAACCAATAAAGCTTCTTTTGTGGCAGTTTAAATTTTTCAGCATAGCACAGCCTCCCAATTTTATTGCAGAATTATACAGCATTTCAATTTATTATTTCATCAGGAGAGCTATGGTGATCAGTAGCCTCTATAGAAGGTTTTGGTTTGAACAGACTGTACAATTTTAATTTTCACTTTATTTTTTCCCTATAGCAGCTTATAATATGATACGAGTAGTGGAACGGGGTTAATTATTCTGGGGATACAAAATGAGTCATGAAGTTCTGAAATTAAACCATTCTGAGAAGCATCCATCTCATTATGGGCAGAAGCTCCTTCTCTGAGCAAAGCAGAGACATGTGCTCGTACATTCAGGGGTATCAAGCTCAATTTCTTTGAGGGCCACATCAGGGTTGTGTTTGACATCAGGAGCCAGGGTGGGCGTGGCCAGCTTGATGTCACTCATGTTGGAGGCACCTGAGCACTATGCCAGCGAAAACAGGCTCCCAAGCTCAGTTTTTGCTGCAATGGCCTCCTGCAACCCTCTGCCAGCGAAAATGGAGCTTGGGAGGGTCTCGCAGGTAGCCTTCCCAAGCTCTGTTTTCGCTGGCAGAGGGACCTCTGGCTGGTCCTTCACTGTTTCCAGGGCAGCCCTGCAGGCCAGACCTAAACATCCTGCAGGCCAAATACGGCCCACGGGCCTTGGGTTTGTTCTACATTGTGCTACTTAGGAGAAGGGGAGAAGGCTTCGGGGGATGTTTTATTCCAAGTTCTTCCAAAGCAAATCCCCTTTTGAAACATTTATGAATCTATAGTTTGTTATTTAGACTTACAATTGGTCTTTTTGTCAAGCACAAGACTGCATTAAATCACAATAGTAACTAAGAATGAAGTACAAACAATACCAGTAGATAACAAAAAAGTTTCATATAATTACAATACATAAAAATATTAGAAAAAGTCAGATCAGCATATAACCCAATTATCTGCTAGAGGATTGATTGAATAAAAATATTTTTTGCCTGTTAAGCAGAAAGATAGGAGTTAAACCAGCAATTCAAGAACTTGGAGGTAGAAACCGAGAAGGCATTATTTTGCTTTTCATCAAATCTAATGTAAGAACAAAACAAAACATTTTAGCAAATTTGTTAGGAAAAATGCACGTTTTCACATTGCCCAGTGCCAAGCTAAATAAAGCTTTATGCTTCATGATAGTATGTTAATCAGTGTCTGCAGTAGGAGCAGGATGGCTCAACGGTTAAAGATGCTGAGCTAATCAGTTCGAAAGCTGACAGACTGGGTTCGAGACCTGAGCATTGCACAACAAGGTGAACTCCTGTTACTTGCACCAGCTCCTGCCCACCTAGCATTTCAAAAGCATGCAAATGGGAGTGGATAAATAGGTACCACTTCAGTGAGAAGGTAACAGTGTTCTGTGCACCTCAGTATATAGTCATGCTGGCTTTATGACCAGGAAAGTCTTCAGATGATGCTGGCTCCATCGGCTAAGAAATGGAGATGAGCACTGCCCTCTAAAGTCAGACATGACAGGGGAAACTTTTATCATTACTTTTACCTTTTGAAAATACAGTGCAACTAGTGCAAACGTTTTAGCAAAAGTATATGTTCTGTATAACGTATCCAAATCAAAATCTATTTACACCATTCTGAACTAGTTGAAGATTCCAATATGTTTAAAAGCAGTCTGTATTGAATGTATTGCAGTTGCCATCAAACAGGAGACCTGGAGTTTTAGTCCCACCTTAAGCTCAAAGTCACCAGAGTGATCTCAAATTAGTCACTTTCTCTTATGCTAGGAAGGAGGCAATAGCAAACATTGCCAAAACAACCTCACCAACAAAACTGCAGGGATTTGCCCAGGCTGCCTCTGTGAATCAGACAGATGAAATAGAAGAAAAAATATTATCAGTTTGTATTATAATAAAGAGACAAGCGCTGATAATATTATTCTAGGAACTGATATTTTGGATATCATAGAGATATCCAAATAATATTCTAATCTTAATATTCTAATCTCAGTAAACTTTGAATTGACCTTTGATATAGTTCAGAGTAAATTTATGAAATGTGTTCTAAGAAAATATGGATTTCACTGTGTTTTATTTACTGGATCACACTTTGGGTCTTTATCTGTTGGCCAACATCATTTTAAATATTTTGTCTTCAAGATATTCATGCTAACACCAAGGCAGATTAATTTTTAAACTAGTTCTTGAATCCTTAGCTTCTCTCATTAGTCAAGTTTAAAGTATTAAAGGTGTGGTGGCATTTGATAGTGAATACAAATTGTTTGTGTAAGCTGATGATATGGTAGTTATTTTGGATAATTATTTAGCAGCATTGCTGACACTTATTAAAATTGTACAGCAATATGGTTTATACTGATTATGCTATATTCTGAAGGCAATATTTGAGGCTCCAGAAACAGTCCAACCTGATTTGGGTTGGTCTGGAAGTAATATTTTTTATTCATTCCAGTTCCTAGAGCATGATTTGGAAAAACAGATCTATTCCAGAGTTCTGCAACATTTCAAAAATGTGCTTTATTCTGCCAATTGTTCAAGTGAAACATCCCTTCAAAACTGCTTCACAAATATAGATTATCATTTTTCTTTGATGAAAATTAAGAAATAGTACACAAAATGCATAGATAATATTTAATCCAAGTAGTGACTCGATATAGATTTGCTTGGCTTGAATAATTTTATTATATCTTCATATTACCCTTTAGAATATAAAATTGATACAGTAATTAATTCATGTCATCTTTGCTTTCTTTCAGGTCTCGTATGTTATTATTTTAGAAACATAATTAATATTCTCCTGTGGTTATTTGAGATCATAGGTAGTAGGATACAAGTGCATTTATCAGCCAGCAGGAAGGGAAATTGAGGGGGGGAATTAACTAAAATGGGAAAGGGGCAGATGTTAATTGAATAGTTTAGTTTAATTTAGGTCATGCTGCCCTCTAGGGGAATTAGTCATATATATCTTGTTTAATCATATATGGTATATCACCTCAGTTTTTATACTAAGGAAAAAAGCAACACATATATCAAAAGATATTTTGAATACATTTATTGTAATATATATTGAAATACATTTCATGTGTTATATAACTTCCGTAAATAATTTAAATATGTATTTTTTTGAAGATACTGAGAATTATAGAAGCATTATGGTTTAAGGCCCAATGACGTATCAGTCACATGATTTCATTTTCAGCCTCAATAACTGATTGATGGGCCTGGACATTTTTTGACTTGTTTTTCCATTTGTAAAATGGGGGTGATAATAGCACTGGTAATAATAGCATTGCTGTTTTTCAGGACACGCAAAGAATAATAATAACATTGTTACTTTGTAGATACAAAAAGATCGCCCATCAATCTTCTTCCCAAATTCATTGTAGCCCAATTTATTCAGATTGGTCTGGAGCATCATTCAAGGAAAAATAAGACCTTTTAATCCAATTTTTCTTAGAGACTATTGCTGTTGATAACATATACTTAAAGTAGTTCAAAATCAAAAACCATTGCATGCTAATTAACGCAGATTCAAATTGGCCATGTAGATGAAAGACTGCAAAAGACCAGTTACTAGCTCAGATGTCAGATTTAAACAGAAACAAAAACTTTCATCTATCTGTATGCTTTGAGGATCCAGAAACTGTCTCTTTAGTCAGTAAGAGGCTTCAGCGGTCCTAATTCTGTTGGTGGAATAAATTCTCTTTTCCATTACTTGAATACTTCCTATGTTTCCCAAAGTTTTGTGTCACATAATTTTGTGTCACATTTGGGGGGGGGGGGGAAAGGGAGTAGTTTTGATTCCTGCAAAGAAAGTGGGAAGCCAGCAATAACAAGCCCAGCCCAAATTTTAGTAGCAATAGTATTTGGGGAGGGAATCAATATTCCCACCATGGAACCAGCACAGAAGCTGCCTCTAACCAATTATATCAAATCTCTTTAAAAATATGCACCATTTATGCTGGGCTCTGCTATTCATCTGTCTACATTCATTACAAATTGGGAATAATTCTAGAACTAGCAAAGATCTTTCCATGGATGTAATCTGTGAACAACGCCAAGACAAGTAATTGCCCTAGACCTGAGACAAGGAAGAGAAAGGACTATAAATGATGCCTGAAATAAACAAATAGATTAATCCAGGGGTTCCCAAACTTGGCAGCTTTAAGACTTGTGGACTTCGACTCCCAGAATTCTCCAGCCAGCATAGCTGGCTGGAGAATTCTGGGAGTCGAAGTCCACAAGTCTTAAAGCTGCCAAGTTTGGGAACCCCTGGATTAATACTTTTCACTGAAAGTAGTTAAACTGTTTAGTTAAACTATAGTCTTGAATTATTTTAATATTTTGGCCTTCCCCAAACACTCATATTTGTTAGACTATTGACATGAGCAAAAGAAAAGGTGATATAAATTGGTATAGGATACAGTAAGAAGAAAATGGGAAGGGTGCTCAGATAAGCACTCTGCCCTTAGACTTCTGGTTTGCCATTTTGTGGCTTAGTGTGGCTGAGTCTGCATATCATAAATAAATGAACCCTGGTTTAGTAAGAGTATAAACTCAACCTTTAGAAGACCCTATCAAGCCAAAATGTACTTGTTTTTGGAAGCATGCCATTCTTTTGCTTTAGTTGGTTTGTACTGTATTATAACCCAAATCTATATTAAATGCCATGATAATCATTTGTGTTGTGGCATCCTCTCTTGCCTTTTGTAATGGAAAATTTTAAATTATGAAGCTTCAAAGCTTTACTAAAGCTACAGCAATTAGCATCTTCCTGCTAGCTCCTCCAGGAAAGCATTGACAAGAAGGGAAGTTACCCAAAGACAGTTCCTTGGTTCACACAAAAGTGCACACATTAATTACTTTTTAATCATTTAAAATCATTTAATTACTTGTGTAATCATTAACATAATTCCATCGTTCCAGTCTAGAATATCTGGAGGCATATAATACAAAAGTAAAAACAAGATGTGTATCAGCATAGATAAGACAAAGATACACATACACACACAAAAGGAAAGAGTCAATATTTTGCTGAAAGGTTCTAAGCCTTTTTGACGAATAACAAAGTTCCATTTTTCCTGATGCACATGTGGAGGGGAAAAAAATCAGACGAGTGCATTTCCAGGCCAAAAGCAATCCTTGATTACAGTATAACTAACAGTAATTAATCCTTTATAGAAAATATTTTCCACTGTCCAAGGCAACTTGTAACTGATATTTAAAAATTATTATTACAGTACTGATTTATTTGGAATTGAAGTGATCAGTAGAGAGGCTTAAACTGAGATCCAATACATGGGAAATGCGTTATGCATCGCTGTCTCCCAGAAGGACTAAGGGTGACATGATAGCAGCCTTTCAATATTTGGGGGGCTGTCATAGACAGGAGGGGGGGTCAACCTATTCTCCAAAACACCTGAAGGCAGGACAAGAAGCAATGGATGAAAACTAATCAAAGAGAGATCCAAGGTAGAACTAAGGAGAAATCTCCTGACAGTGAGAACAATTAATTAGTGGAATGGCTTGCTTCCAGAAGTTGTGGCTACTTTAACGTTTTTAAGAAGAAATTGGACACCCATTTGTCCTTGAGCAGGAGGTTGGACTAAAAATTCTTCCAGGTTCCTTCCAAGTCTGTTATTCTGCATTCAGATACAACTCTGATTCTGTGCTATGCAAACTTAATGCCCCATGAAGATAGCATGAAGTTTTGGAACTTCTAGTCTCAAAATTAGTGAATACTAAGAGGGTGCATGAAACAATATTTTCTGTGAGCCCATTCAAATCAGCTGAGATTCTGCAAAAAAAAGAAAGAAAAGAAATCTGGAACAATTTCCTTATTCTAGTGGAGTTGAAATAGTATTTGAAACAATTTAAGTTGTTCTAGCCATAGGAAACAGTGGTATTCTGAAGACGCTTCTTTGACTACAAAAATCTGGATAATCACTAAAGAGCAGCAAAAAGATCCATAATGCATTAAATCTTTGCTGTAATCTAGGCCATTGTCCAGATGTTTGCAACTCAAATTTGATAGATTTTAGCCCTAACCTTTTTAAGAGCAGTTACTTCTTAGAGCAGTTACAGAACTTGGGGCAGTTATTTATTTTCCAGTATAGGTGCTGTATTCTAACCGAAAAAAATGTGAGGAGAGATAAGTTGGCTGTATCATTCTGATCTTTCACACAAGATACAAACCTTTCAGTCAGTTACTTCTTCCAGAGCAAAAGGACATCTGGCAGAAAATGTTAAATTAATTCCAGTCAGTCCATTAATGGATCATTTTTTTTAAAAAAAAGTTTTAAAATAAACCTCCTCCTCTAAATCCATCTTGTCTATGCCTAAACTTAATCTTGCAGATGGTCAGGAAGATTTATTGTCTCCCTCCATCCCTCTATTGAAAAGTTCACCTGCAGATTTTTTTCCCCCCTGGCTGGCTGCCAAAAACAAACCACAAAAAAACTTGTAATTTCTGTCTAGCAGAATGAATAACCAAGCAAGGGAAAGCTTGATCAGGGAAAAGGCCCCACTTTGTGAAACAAAACTGTCCCCTGTCTTGCTGCCAATCTTTGCATCTTAAATTCATATTAAATTACAATTACATCCTCAGTACATCCTCAGCAAAGAGAACTAAAAAAGAAATCACAAGTCACATACACATATCCCCGTTCAGCAAAGCAACTTCTTTTTCATCAATTTAACTGCTAATTAAAAAAATGTTGCAACTAATTCAAACAATACCTTTGCATCAAAATGCTTCATGGACAGCAGCAACATGTGCAAGAGTATGAACAGAGTATATCAACACTCGTATCCCATGAAGACAATGTCTAAATAAAAGGGAACTGAATATGCAGAGTACCAATATGAATGAACAAAACTCACAAACTTAACCAATGAAAAACATCAGTATAGAACCTTTTGAGGAGAAAAAAAGGATAATATCAAAGAGTTTAGGTGAGTATTTGCACACTGTGCCTCACAATGCCATGCATGGCCATTTGCTGTTCTGGAAGCTACTTGAAGAATAAGTAGATGAAGTTCCAAGGGGAGGCGGACATCCTGGCATTGGTCTAACATCCACCTTCCTTTCACATTGTGACAATAACCAGTAATCATATGGCACTTGCCAATAAGAGCACTGGTAGCAATTTCTGGAATGATCAATGTGTGACCAAAGCAGCTGATGCCATTACGCATTTTGCAAGATGACTATGGAGTGATGGTTGATATTTAGAAAAGAATAGAGCTGGAAGGGACCTTGGAGGTCTTCTAGTCCAGCCCTCTGCTCAAGCAGGAAGCCCTATAGTATAGGGCCTATACCTGTGATGGCGAACCTATGGCACGCGTGCCACAGGTGACACACGGAGTCATATCGGTGGACACACGAGCATTGCCCTAGCTCAGCTCCGGCGTGCATGTGCATGCCAGCCAGCTGATTATCGGGCTTTCCGGGCCCACCGGAAGTCAGGAAACAGGCTGTTTCCAGACTCTGGAGGGCTCCGGGGGAAGGAAGGCCCGTTTTTCGCTCTCCCCAGGCTCCAGAGGCTTTCTAGGTCCCCTCGGAAATCAGCAAACAGACTGTTTCAAGCTTCCAGAGGGCCTCCGGGGGGTGAGGAAGGCCATTTTCACCCTCCCTAGGCTCCAAGAAAGCCTCTGGAGCCTGGGGAGGAGGAAAAATGGACCTACCGGGTCCACCAGGCCACCGCGTGCCAAAAGCGGGGGGAGCTTAGTGGGGTCGCGTGGGCATGCACAGGGGAGCGGGCTGCATTGAATTATGGGTAGGGGCACGCGCGTGCATGACACCCCCCACACACACTCCCCCCACTTTTGGCACGCGACGGCAAAAAGGTTAGCCATTTTTGCCATCACTGGCTATATCATTTCAGGTAAGTGGCTGTCCAGTCTTCTTTAAAAAATCTCCACTGATGAAGCATGATTTATCAGTGTTTGATCTGTAAACATTATGGTTTTAGGCCACGCTCACCTCTTTGTCTTGTAAGACACATCCAACTCTTTGGTAGCTTGGCTTATGTTTCATTTACACCTCACTTTCACCAAGACACACTCCAATTCAATTGGATCAAATGTCTGGTGTGAAATTGCAGAATCTAGGGATGAAAGGGGGAGGGAGCCTCAGGGCAGCATATGTCCCAGGACCATAGATGTCCCTTGGTTAGAAAAAGTTTCCATCTAGTCCAAGTTTAAAGATTAACCCTCCCGTAGAAGAAGAAAGTATTAGCCACTCACTGCTGTTTTCCCTGTGAATAGAAAATAAATGTTATTACTAATAAAAAGGTGAATTCCAGGTTATACAAAATTCAGACAAGAAATATGTTTAATACCATTCTCCTCAACGTGAGTTTATATCTTTTTGACATGTTTAGCTTGAATAGCTAGATGTTACTCTTGCAAGCACTTTATTATTTAACCCCAGTAATATGATTACTTTCATTTAAGAAAATGATATGCATCCCAATTAAGATGTTTCCAGACAATTAATTTGCTTCTTGATTTCCATAATTGTCTCATTTATAAGATTTCTCTCTTTCCTGATTAGTCAGTTAGTGTATTTTCTTTCTTTTAGAAACATTTGACATTCAGAAACTCCAAACAAATCTGCAACAAATATGTTTCTGCATTGTGCTTGTTTTGACTTAGTGCAACCCCAGCATGCCACTGCTTGGAAATGTATGTACGTGACACAGTTTTGAGGTACTGATCTGAATTTGAGAGGAACTTATTAGGATATGCCCTTGAACATATGCAGAGTGTGAAAAGAATACAAACTAATTAAATAGCTGCAGGTCTAATTGAAAGATGCTAATAAAATAATTGTCTTGACTGTAGATTATTAGCTGTAAACAAATAGTTAGAATGCTAGCATTCCTTACTTTCAAGCAAAGGTAAGATCTGTGAAGATCTTAATAAAGAATGGAATGATCTTATATCTATTTAAATTACACCTAAAAGGGAAAGAAGGGCAACAGAGTAGGGGGAGGGGCAGAGAAAGAGGAAATCACCTTTGTCTCCTAAACACAGAGACTTGTGTAATCAATAGTGGGCCAGAGGAGAGACCTTTATCTATCTCTTGCCATTTGCTCTAGTAGTCAAAAGAGTCTGGGGGGACAAAGAGGCTTTAACCCCTCCCCCTTCCCATTGTCCCAGGAACCCTCTTGTGACTCCCCTCTTTTCCCAAAGCATCTGGAACTGATCTCAGGACAGTGGCTGACCACTACATCAATCGCCATCTATTCTGTAGGAGCATAATACACGCTGATCAGTCCTTTTGTCTTGTACATCCAGTAGGTCAGTGTGCATTACTCTCAAATTAATCCTTCAGTTGTCTTTCTGGGCCATCTGAATACAACTTTTGTTGCATTATTACTAACTTTGCTTCAAATATTCAGTAACGGCAAAATCCTCTAAAAACTTGTACGTCCACAGGACTTCACAACTACTACAACTAACTGATACTCGGCCTCAGAGGAGGAGAGTTATGGTTGCTTGCTTTCTGCTGACCCAGTGCTTTCCTTCACCACTATAGAGGAAGATATATCTGCTTGTAGACATGCGCTGAGCTCCATTTTTGGCCCAATCTTAATCCAATTTATTCAGGGAAACTGCTTGCTGGCAGTTTTAAATTTAAGTCAACAGTGCCTTTGAAAGATCTCCATAGCCTCTCGACTTCATTCAAGTCACTTGGGGTTGATGCACTTAACTTTTCTGCATAGGATTCTATTTGCTGTATAAAAATCTCTTTTGTTTATCATGTGGCAGATAGTTCCATAGGTTGCCAAGTGTTATTTTGTAAACAGATTCCACCTCTTCCCTACGGCTTTTTTCTTCCGTTCCCTTTTCTACCTCTGGCTCTTCCCTCTTGATTATGGATGGCAGTCTTATGCATCTTGCATCACCTCAGCAAGTTATGGTGAATCCCCCTAGTGAAATGGCCTGCGATGCTGATTTGAAACTAGAAAATAATTATGGTAAAATTGATAAAAAGCTCAGGGTACAACAGTAGAATCCTTGGTACTCCCTGAGCTTGGTTGTTTGCTTGGAAGTATTTTGTTATCTGACTATGTAACAACTTCGGTGTTCAGTGTTCAAATCCCAATATTTTATTCTCACATGGCCATTTTTCCTCTTACTTCTTTCAAAGAAAGCCACATTTATTGTTTCAATCCATCTAATGGAAATCCATCCAGTGAAAAGATTTAGAACTCTATAGATCCATACAATTCGACTATATGGTCCAGTTCAGTGGTGGGTTGCCCCTCGGTTCGGACCGGTTCGCAAGAACCGGTAGTAAAACTGGCAGGAGCCTCCGCTCACTGACCTTGACGTCATCATAGGTGATCTGCGCATGCGCAGAAGAGTGTGCGTGGACGGGCGCGATGCAAACCAGTAGTAAAGGTAAGTAGAACCCACCCCTAGGTCCAGTTTATTTTTTTTCTCCTTAGAAATACATGCTTTAGGTCCAAACATGAGCTTTAAATTATGTATTCTGTTTATAAATTTATGTTTATAAATGTATACGGAAAGCTTTTTGTGGCTCTGATGGCAGCTTGTATTGAAAGTAATTAGTGGTTCAACTAGCTTCATCCAGGCTGGAGTTAACCAAAATACTACTACATACTGTATGTCCAACAGAGATTGATTATTTTTTATGCTAATCCATTTTATTCCAGTATAAAAGGAACAGCTATCCATGAATATTTTCATTTTGTTTTAAATAATCAGGTGTATATGTTCAATTATCTAACTGTATGTTCTGTGGTCTTTCCAACTTAAATATCCTCCAATGGCATATGTGTATACTCTGTAATAATAGAGGTAGAGGTAGACGTATAATGCTACCTATAAAGACTTTATGTTGATTTAGAATGTTTAAAAGAGTTAACTTTTCTTGGCTGGCTATAATGGTATGTGGGAATGACCTTGGGAGACAGGAGGAAGAGCTGCAGCCTAGACAGTGGTGTAATAAAATTTGAATCTGAAGGAAGAAGGGTGGCAAAAGCATCTCAGAAGAGACCGTCCTAGTTTCCAGGAGACTAAACATGAGGACAAGAAGGATACTTTCAGACTTGCAAAGTTCTGTTAATGTAATCTTACAATAAATATACAGCTCATACTCCTGGTTGCGCTTCTTGTGTGGACTTCCTCACAAAGCTTAAACTGACAGAATATGATCTTCCTTCTCTTTTGCCTCCCCAGAGATATCGGCTAAGTAGATTGTGTGCCACAGTAGTCACAATCTTTCTACAATATACTTCTCCCAATCATGACCTGTTCTTCTTCAAGAGATTCATCAGACTCTTCTCACTTCTGAGTAGATCAGAACTTCTTAGTTCATCTGAAAATCACCAGCCAACATTGCTCCTTAGTAAAATACAAATTGTCAGTAGCCAATACAATCCATCTTAGGATGTGAACCATTGCACCCGCTCCAACCAAGTTTTTCCTCTTCTCAGACTTCCCCTTGATTTTTACTCCAATTTCATTTGCCAGCTTAATAGCCCCGTCTTTTTCCCATGAGAAAATTTGCCTAGGGGAAACTAATCAAGCTCCTACTTTCAAGCTCTATTTATCCACTCATGAGAACTGTTTGTTTGTCTAGGTTGCCTACACACACACACACACACACACACACACACGTGACAGATCCTCTGAGAGACATGGTCTCCTGTGGGCTGACACAGTTCACAACACAGTTTCAAGAACAGATTCCCATCTTTAGTTGTTATGGAGCAACCTCTATCAACAAATTCTTCTACCTCCCTTTCTGATGGTGTAACTAACACCTAGTAAATTAGAATCCAAGTCTGGAAAATACAGAGCATCCTTATTATGCAAAATTCATCATTCAGCATGCTTTTTATTATAGCCACCCCACTTCTTTGTGAGCTTATTTGCTTTCCATTCACATTATGATTTGCCCTTTGCATCAAGGACCATATATATATATATATATATATAAACATAGGAGGAGTTGTTGTGCTGTCAAGGTAAGTTGAGTTCAAAATAGCGCACCTTTGATGGGTAAGGCTTCTTTGAGTCAGAATGCAATATTTGCTAAATTCTGGGCTTACCATAGCTTCTTCAGCATTTTCCTCCCTTGGCCAATTTCTCTTTCTCTGGAGAGGAGAAACCAGGGTCTTGCCTAGCTCTCCTTCCATTTGCATCTCTAAAGTGATGGCCTTTGTTCCCTTTGTAGGCAACATGCCCTCAGATGTGATCTGCTTTTTCAGATAAAGCAGGTTATTATCTCTGGCTTTGAAAACAGAGGCTTCTGTTTGCATGGAGTGCGGTTCTGTTCCCATTAAGGATTCCTCTTCATGTATTTTGGATACTACTGATTCACAGTCAGGTTTTTCTGAAGCATTGCTGCTTGTTCTAGCACATTAAAATGTTGGGATAAGGCTATCAGAAGGAAAGTAACTGAAACTTAATCCTGCAGTTTTATCCTTTGATCATTTATTTATATAAATATTTAAGAGCCATGGTGATGCAGTGGTTAGAATGCAGTATTGCAGGCTAATTCTGCTGACTGCCAGCAGTTTGATTCTCACTGGCTCAGTGTCGACTCAGACTTCCATCCTTCCGAGGTTGGTAAACTGAGGACCCAGATTGCTGGGTGTGTGTGTGTGTGTGTGTGTAATATGCTGACTCTGTAAACCACTTAGAGAAGGCTGTATAGCACTGTGGAGCAGTATATAAATCTAAATGTGGCTGCTATTTATATAAATGTTATGTATATAAATTATTTTATATAGTGGCTCAGCAGACTAAAAAGCATTGTGATTAACACCAGCTGCTTGCAATTACTGTAAGTTCGAATCTCACCAGGCTCAAGGTTGACTCAGCCATCCATCCTTTCTAAGGTGGGTAAATTGAGGACCCAGTTTGTGGGGGCAATAAGCTGACTTTGTATAAATATACAAAAGTATGAAGGCTATTGCTTAACGCATTGTAAGCCACCCTGAGTCTCCGGAGAAGGGCGGCATATAAATCAAATTTTTTTAAAAAAATATTATTTTTACAAATAACTCAAGACAGCGAAAATATTCAACACACCTTCCTTTTCCTATTTTCCACACAACAACAACCCTATAAGGTGAGTTGGGCAGAGAGTGACTAGTCCATGTTTACCCAGCTGGCTTTCATGGCTAAGGCAGGACTGGAACTCATGAAGCTATTCTGAGCCCATAAACCTGTTGCCTCCATTGCCTCCTCCTAGGGCTGAAAGGAGGTGACCGGCCTAAGGCGTCATGCCCAGGTGCTGTAGTAACTTTGAATGGTCACTAGGTGAACTGTTGTAAGCTGAGGACTGAGGACTTTCTGTATCTGCTATCTGTTGAGCTATTTGCAGCTCAGGATGATGATGAGCTGAGTTACTGAGTTCTTGACTGAAATCTGGTCAAGAAAACTGCAAGGACTCCTCCAGGCAATCTCCAGGAGTCAGTACTTGACTCAAAGGCACACAAACACACAAAAAGAAAAATTGCTATGTATCCCCATATTCTTAATAAAGTATTGATCAATCTATATTTGTGTTGACCTTCAAATATGTGCATCCCTATTTGAGAATGAATGCATGGAAAATAATCATTGAGAACTTTATAGCAGTTTTTACTCCCTTCTTATCAAATCTCTTTAATCCTAAAGAGAACAGTGATTGTATTCCAAAAAAGAAAATGCCTGTGATCATAACTTGATAATGCAACATTTACCCCTATTACATTCAGGATCTGCTCTACGTTGGTCCATTATCATGTCCTCTAATGCAATCCTACTGACTTTCAGGTCTAACCAACACAAGTGGTGACTGAATTGCATCTCTTGACTCTCTTGTTGAACCCAACTTTGATCAGAAAAAGGAAGTAATGTTATTGATGGAACCAAATCATTCCCTCCTGCATTGCTGAGCAAACATTCTTCAGGAAAGCTTGTAACCATAATCAGCAATCAAACACATGTCCTGTACGAATGTTGTGAATTGATCCCATTGTTCTCTTTGATCTGCATTTTTTGATATCTGTGCTCACCAGATGCTCAGAACTTCAAAACGTTTCTTCATCCTCTTGTTTGGATTTTTATGGGCCAAATGTTGGAAGTGGTCTTTTATCCGATCTCTACATTTGTAACCTCTGAATGAATACATACATACAAATGAAAGATAATGAAATATTAGTATTTTAAAGTAAAAATTTCTCAGCACAGTTTATGCCATCCAAATTTACAGGCTTCTCTCCCCACATCCACCAATTATCTCAGCTAAATTACTCTGCAAGTTATTTTACTATCTAGAAAATATCCTCATCATTTGATGTGAATATTTTTGTTTGAATATTCTTTACAAAAATCTTTTTTAATTCCAACTGTGTATTAAGCAGAGGAGCATTAAAGGTTTTATTTAAAGGTAAAATGACTTTCTGGATATTTATAAGCAAAACAAATAGACAGAAATTGTGCTTAATTATAAGCACAAGTATAAAAACTAAAGTTATTTTTCAGACTAAAATAATAGGGTAAGTTATAGAAAACAAGATAATTAAAACAATAGAAATGTGAAGCAGGGATGGGAAACATATGTCTTTTTATCTAGCACCCTTTTATTACTTTTAAAAATCCTCTGCTCTGTTGTCTGTAATAAGGACCAGATTTAATCCAAAATATACACATGCCTTAATACTTGCCCAAAATGGCATTTCCCATGGATATCACATCAGCTGAAATAACAAAAGATGACTTTTTCATCTGAATGAATTCTCTGTGCATGCTCTTGAGCTACTCACGCGCAGCAAGGGCTAAAGATACAACATGGCCTATCTAAGAGGAGGAAAGAAAGAAATCAAGGATCATGACAAACTCGTATACATCGTTCAATAGAATAATACACAAAATGAGCTACCATATTTTTTGGAGTATAAGACGCACTTTATTCCCCTCCCAAAAGAGGCTGAAAATTTGGATGCATCTTATACTCTGAATGTAACCCTGCACGTGCAGTGCCAAAAATGGCTACCCGGAACAGCTGCTGCCTTTTCTTACCCCTTCCGCGCTTCACCTGCTTTAGTCACTGGAGCTCCCTCTGAAGATCAGCTGTGCTTTTGAAGCTGTTTTTCAGCCCCAATGTGATTTTCCATGCTTTGCCTGCTTTTCTAATTGCTGCTCCCTCTGACAATCAGCTGTGCTTTAGAAGCTGTTTCTTAGCCACAACCAGCGAATTAATGTGCTGAAGCTGACGCCCCAACCAGCAAACCAGCGAACGAATTAATATCCTGAAGCTGACCAGGCTAAGGACTAGCAGATGAATATCTGGTAGGCAGAATTTTTTCCCCTATTTTCCTCCCCAAAAACTAAGGTGCATCTTATACTCTGAAAAATACAGTAAATACACATTTTACAATGAACATAAGGCTTTCTCTAACAATACGTCTTTTTTCCTGTTTTTGGCTTTTTTTTTTTTGCTAAAATGCTTGCAACAGTCCCCGTATTTTCTTTTGTACAATAACAGCAGTAGTTGTAGAGGTAGTAGTAAGTCTTCCTTTTACTGACAAGTTCTAAACAATAAATGATCTTGTTAATCAAGGATAATTTGATTGGATGATTTAATTAAAGCAAGAACGCTGCCATATAACTAATCAGATTCAGAGGGAGCCATTTTGCAGACAATGTTAGCCCCCTGTAGCTGCTAAATCTGGCTATAAGCCTATGTCAGTGTTTCTCGACCTTGGCAATTCTATGATGTGCAGACTTCAATTCCCAGAATTCCCCAGCTACCAATATTTTGTTCACAGTAATAGTCCATAGAAGAAAGGGAGGGAGGAAGGGATCCAGGGTTTGGGAGAAAGATTTTCTATTGGTCTATGCTTTCCTTACAGAAATACTTTTGTGAAAACACCCATGGCATGGTTTTAAAATTTATATATTTTCTTGACTTCTACTGTAGCAGCATCTTGCAATGCAAATCCTGCACTGAAAGACCAGAGTGTTGTGGCTCCGACCCCCGATCCCATTGCATCGGAGGAAGAAGGCTCCGAACAGGAGGGAGAGGAGCCAGCCAGGCCTATTTCTCCCCCTGGCCCCTCCTCCCTGGCAATTCCTCAGCTGCCGGCTGAAGAAGAGGAGATGAGTCAGGAGCCAGGTGTCTCCGATCAGTCGGAGGATAATGAGGAAGGCCAGAGGTGGCTGGACCCACGTCAGTGCCAGCGTGATAAAGAGAGCCCAACAAATGAGGAAGCATGCCAGGGATTAGCTGAGTCACAGGACCACACCCCACAGATTATATGAAGGAGTGGGGTAGCAGTTGGAATTCTGTGACGGACAAAGTTTTACCCTGGCTAGTCCTTGGAGCTAAGCATCAGCCAGCTGGAAAGATTGGACTTTTGAATTGTATTTCCCTCAACTGGTGTGTACGTGTTTTGTTATCTGGTGGAGGAATCCCCCCCCCCCTTGTTTAGTAAAGAACTTGGCAGCTGGTTTACATAGGGCTGCCAAGCTGTGATAACGAACCTTCCGTATGTGTGCTAGTCCTTTAACCCTCGTTTGTGTGGATTTGTGTGTGTGGAGGACGGGGACAGAACACAGAGCAGAATATGATCAATCAAGCTTTTGGTGAGAACAGGAAAATGAATGAGAACCTGGAGAGATTTAACTGCTCTACTGAGAAGTGAAACACAGAAGCAATGACCAGCAAAGAAGACATCTGGAGTTGGTGCCTAATTGCAAATGAGAACAGTGAACTAAAGAATCAGAAAAGGTACTCAGTCCATCCAGGCAGCAGCAGAAACACTCAAAAATAGGGCACGTATCAAGAAAAGTATTGACTAGGGAAATACTCAAACAATTGCAGGGCACCGTTCAGTTTCAGCAAACTATATCCTTGCATCCTACAGCATTTGCTTTTCATTTCATCTTCGTGCCCCCATAGGCAGGAAGCACACATGTATCTGCAGCCCACATCCCATCATCCCATTTATTTCATTAAATGCTGTTTTTATCAGCTCTCATGCTGTTTTCCATACTCTCCCGGACGTGCTGCCTGTGCTGCGGTTTTCTACAAAAATGGTTTGATCCGATACTCATGTCTCAGCCAGCTATTCTTCTATCATAAATGATAAGTTCTAAGGGAAAAAAGACAAGAGAAAAAACCTATTAAAGTAGCACTAACAAAGTAGCTACCTTTTCTTTTATCACTAAGTATTACAAATCATTCCAGCTCTTGAAGCAACAAGGCTCAATCAGCGTGTGGTTAACCTACCGAAGCCTCCCTCCTGCTGTTGTTATTGCCGACAGTGAAGACAATATTTAAATGCTTTGAAGGATGGGCAATTCTTCCATAGATGACAGGTAGCTGACTCCAGCTGCAGGTGCATGATTTTCTGAAGAAATGATGACAGCGTCATAAACGTCTATCAAGCGCTCCTGAAATCAGACTGCTTTTCACTTTGTAAATGACCATATAAAATAGGGCTTTGAAAAGTACAATAGAAAGTTATCATTTAATCATGGGCAAAATAGAAGTGCCTGCCAATTTGATGCAACATCTTCAGAAGAAAAGATGGGTGAGCATAGTGGTTAAGAGAAGCTAATGGCCTTATGCTTCCTACAAGGAAAAGACGGAAGAAAATGAATGTGCCTCCACAGCACTAGTACTCTGGCATTCCCTTTTGTAGACTGATGATTATAGTATAACTGAAAGTATTTGTGCAGAGGTTTTAATTGTATTAAGAAATATATATATATATATTAGGAACATTTTGAACTCTTGGTATTTTATCCATCTGCATGAAAATTCTATGGGCAATCGTCTGGGTCATGGTTATCCCAAAGGTGTGTATTTTTTTTTAAAAAAGGCAGCTGGTCTTCCTGGTTTTCCTTTGAAAACATTTCGCTTCTCATCCAAGAAGCTTCTTCAGCTCTGACTGGATGGTGGGGAATGGAAGGATTTAATACAAGGACTTGCAGACAGCTGGTCATTTGCATTCACCTGAGAGTGAAAGGGTCACCTGAATAGTGCAAATGGGTGTGGAGCCTTCTTGGAATTGTTGAAAGGACTGTGTTGTAGACTGGAGATAGATGATGTTATACACACCCACACACACACCCTCTGTTGAAAGAGAGCTGTTCAATTTTGACATACATGGCCTCTTTGACTCTCTAAAAGAATGCAAATGACCAGCTGCCTGCAAGGAGTATAAACCCTTCCATCCCCCACCATCCAGCCAGAGCTACAGAAGCTTCTTGGATGAGAAGCGAAATGTCTTCAAAGAAAAACCAGGAAGTCCAGTTGCCTCTTGGGGAAAAAAAGCACCTTTGGGATACAATAACAATAATACTTTTGAGGATGTTCAGACTTACAGCAGATATAGAAAGGTTTTTGAGAGGTAAACAAAATCAGACTAAGATAAATTCCTTCAGAATTTTTCCACCTTTAATAAAACATGTAAGCTTCTATGGAGATTCTCAGTCATCCAGATCATGGTTGTCACAAAGGTGCTTTTACAAAAGGCAGCTGGATTTTCTTTGATTTTTCCTTGAAGATATTTTGCTTCTCATCCGAGAAGATTCTTCAGTTCTGACTGAATGGTGGCAGGGCGGATAGGGAATGGAAGGATTTATATTCCTTGCAGTCATCTGATTATTAGCACTCTCTCTGAGAGTTGTTGAAACCATTTGGGGGGGGGGTTTACCTGTGCCTTCAGGGTTACTTGAATCAAAGTGCAAGTGGGTGTAGAATTTTCTCGGAATTGTTTAAAGGACTGTATTGTAAACAGGAGATAGATGGGGTCGTATCCCTCCCTCTCTATTGAGAGAGGGCTGTTCAAATTTAACTTAGCCTTTTTGACTCCTCTTTCAAACCGGTGGTCCTCTCTGTCCAGAATGTGGACTTTGCTGTCTTCAAAAGAGTGACCTTTGTCTTCCAAATGGACTGCTGAATCTTGGCCTGATGGGTTTGTTCTCCTATGTTATGCCATGCATTTGTGAAATGGTTGTTTTATTTCTCCTATGTACAGATTTGCACCAGGGGTGAAATGCTACTGGTTGAGACCAGTTCATTCGAACCGGTAGTAATAAATGCTACCAGTTAAGGTGAACCAGTAGTTAAAAAAAATGCTACCGGTTCAGGCGAATCGGTATTTCCAATGATCAGCTGTGCGGTGCAATTTATATTCACTAAAAAGCAGGAAATCCTGCTTTCTAGCGAATCTAAATCGTGCGGCACAGCTGCTCCCCCCCGTCGCTGTTCTACTTACCTTTGAAGACTCAGAAAAAGCTTCTTAATCCTCCTTTTTCAGCACTGTGTGGTAGAGCCTACAGTGCACATGCATGCGAAGCGCGCGTTTGGCATGCACCCGCATGCGCACATGAAGCGAACCAGTAGCGAAGCGAACTGATAGCAGACTTCAGAGCATTTAACCCTTGATCTGCACATGTCTCACTGCATTGTATTGTATATATCCCATTGCTCAGTTTGTGTCTGGGTGTTTTTTCCTTGGCTATCCCAACTGGGCCTTCATCAAATCCAGAAAAAGACACAGCAGGAACTCCACAATAGAAAAAGAAGAGAACAACAAATGACACAACATTGTATGTCATTCCATATGTTGCCAGAATATCTCAAAATATGTCACTTCCTATATGATATGATTCTATGGATTTCTTTGACTGTGTCCACAAAGGTGAACTTTTTTCATTTTTAAAAATAGCATCGCAACTACCACCGCACACATTCCATGTTAAATGGTCTTTCCTAATCTGGTTCTTTCTTTATAGTTCCTATAATATCCAGCCAACATGGTTGTTCACTGTGATGGCTAAGCATGATGGGATTTGTAATCTCTCAAGGAACGCTAATAAAGAGTCATTCTTTCAATTCACTGCCTTGTGTTTGCTATGTTAGAATACATTATACAGCATGTGGATGGATAGAATTATATTGTGGCGATTTCTGGTCTGTTAAAATAATAGCAGAGCTTTATAAAGTCAATTGGCTTCTCTGAGAATCTTCCAAACTGCAGAGAAATCATTTTTTAAAAAATTAGGGCTGACTTGCAAAAACTTCTCATGGAGGGAGAGAGCGGTCTTGATTTGAAGAGCCCTTTCTGACACTTACCTTTGGCAGCCCAAGAGTCTATGCAGCAGATTCAATATCTTGGGAACGCCAATGCCATATGAAGAAAAACCATACAGTAGAACCTCTCGTCACGAATACTTCTAACCATGACCAAATCAGGTTCTGAATAAAAAATTCAAAAAAAATTGGGTTTTTTGAAGCTGATTTCCCCTTCCATGCCATTTTTTTTTGTAAGCACCAAATTTCCAAAAGTAGGTTTGAGTCACAACCAAATTGGTTTGCAACCAAAGTTATGGAATGAATTATGGTCATGACCAGAGGTTCTACTGTATTTTGGTTTCTTTCCACAGTACCACAGTCCCATTGCACTGCTGTCTTCTAATTTTTGGAGGAACCCTGGGGAAGAAACCCTCCTTCAACAAGGACTCACTTTTCCCTCAACTGCCTTTGTTACTAGCGGTTTTGTTCCTCTTCATCACTGTTGCCAGTTTCCCAGTGTAAGATTTGACTATTGTGTGTCTCAGATGGGAATTCTAAAGAGCTAAGGGAAACATCTCCCCCTTTAGAGCTGGGAATGCCTACCCTTTAGAATTGTAGATCCAAGCAAATGCTTGGCAAACCAACCTCAGTCACCACCAGGGCATCTTCCCTCCCCCCCCCCTTCCCCAGAGAAACAGAAACATTCTGTTATGAGAGTCATCCAATCTGGATGGGGAGGGGGAGACTTCCTTCCAGTATCTTCTATACAAGGAAATAGTATCTGGAGGCCAGAACATGGTATGGAGAGCCACCAGGGAAGCCCACCTGCTACATACAATCTGTATTTACTCTTTAGGTTCATGCATCATGTTAAGCTATGTTTCATTGTAATTATGTATTATTCACTGTTACATTAGCTTTGTTCACATATAACATATGAAGCCACAACATCCACTCCCTTCTTTCCTTCACGTAAAAATCAGTATCTTTTCTTCAATTAGAGGACATTATTTTATGCAGAATGCGAAATCATTTCTTTTCTTTTCACAGGGTTCAGGTTGCTTACTGAAGAAGCAGATATGAAGAGGGAGGGGAGAACACCCCTGGGCTATGACCAAGCTGGCTATTCTGCTTATCAGGTTGAGCTCCCAGTCTATCTTCCCGTCCATTTCTGAAAATCACATCGCTCTGTATCACACAGACATACACATCCTTGAAATCATATGTTGGAGCTGTGTGTGTGTGCGTGTGCTTTATGATACAAATTTGATAATCTCCTCAGCCCACTGGTATGGTTCTAATTTAAGCTGTAAGGCCATAAAATTCGAGCTCTTTGTTTTCCTGAAGGCCACAAGATTTTCAAAAGATACCATTGTGCCGCCCAGAAGCCCATAAAGTTGTCACTAGGCACTGATTAAACAGTCCTGAATTGAAACAGTACAGATTTTGTCTAGGTCCTTTTCAGGCACTACAATGTCCTTTTCAACCTCAGAGACAAAAGGAGGTTTAAGGAGCGATTCTCTTAAGAGATTCTTCTGAGATAACCCCAACCATATGGAAAGCAAGGTGGCCAGCAGCTGAGACCATAACATGAAAAAAAAATTGAGAAAGGGAGAAAGGAGGCTAAAAACAGGTGACAACAGGACTGTCCACGGTCCCAACTGCTCTCCCAATCCTCAAGGATCTTCCAGAGACACACAATGGGGCCCCAACAACACAACCATCGCAGATCTTCCCAAGGATGGACTCAAAAGATGCAGCCAAAGATATCAGCAAAATCTGCAGGAATAGGTGTGAGGAAAGCCTGCAAGGATTGGTACTGTAGAGTCAATACCCAGGGGCCACTGTGTCCTCCATCATCTCTAGCTAATGTCTCTTTTCTAGCTGAGAACCTTGAGAGTGATATTGCCCAACACAGTTGCAAAGTACCAAATTGAAAACAATCTGAATTATACCTCCAAAGCAAGAGGAGTTGTTGAAGACGGACCTATTTCAAGTGCTATGCTTCAAAATCAGTGGAGTAGAAATTGTGTTAGGGTTTGCTAAACTATGAGTCCCAGCTCCCAATGCTCGGGGATGGTGGGAACTTTTAGTTCTGCAATGTTGGAAAGCCCATTAACCATCAGTTTCCCCACCTCAGAAATACTTGAAGATGAACAACACATGTACATATGCACACACATTTTCCTTTGTAACGATAAAGGAGAATAGAGTCAGGTTTTGGCTTCTTCTACAGTTTTCCTTACCTTGAATTTCTGAGGGGTGTGTGACAAGGCAAGGACTTACTGTAGTTGTATAGCATTAGCATCAGAAAGAAAAAAAGGATAAAAGCATGTTCTTTATTAGATGGCCCTCAAACTAGTCTCCTCAAACAGGGGATCTGGCAGAAGGAAACAGGTCGTCACCATTTGTATCTGAATATTTCTCAATTAAATTGTTAAGGATCATTATGTATGACTCCTCAAATCATTATCAAAGGCCAAGGTCAGCATATTCAAAGCAAAACAGTATTGGATATTAATGTCTTGGATTTTTTAAAAATGCTGTTATTTTAAGTAATAACATCATAATTGCAATTGCATAAAATGAACATCATAAAATGCTTCAAACTTTCCATCTTCAGTTGAATCATGGTGGAGTAATAGAAAATATCGAATTGCAACTTTTATTATGGCATAAGAAAGGACATGTCTGGTCTCTTATTGGAATTCAGAAGTAAATCTCAAACTCAAATTTCTTTTTAAGGAAGTCTGATTATTGGAGATTCCCAGGACCAAACTACCTTTCAGATTGTGGTTGATGATATGATCTTAAGTTTCTGACAAAGCATTAGTCATCATTATTTATTCTTAATACATCTGGTGAACAATCCCTCTCAAGAATGTCATTTTCCATGGGATATATTTGATTGTGTACTCATTGTCTAGATCTTTCCAAACTGTTGGTTCCCAAGGACCATAGGCCAGACTGGGCCAGGAGATTGCTTTACATTAATGCAATATTTATCAAAATTTGCAATACTAAGGCTGACCTACTCCTTTTATTGGATTTATTCTACAGGAATATTTTTGAGACTATTATCATTCTCAATAATAACATCACCCTGAATGGTCATCTTAAGCAGCATCTTGTCTGGATACATCCACATAGTAAACCCAATAGCAATTGCATTTATTAATATGGCCATTATTCCACAGTACCAAGGAGAAAGAATGGGAAGGAAGAAGTCATATTCTATAGAAATTATGGCAGCCTGCCCTGCTCTCACACAACAGATATGAGTTCAGCTACACAGATGGTTCCCAGGATCACCATGTGGGGAAAGCTGTTGGGACCATAAAGGAAGCAGAAAAGGGCAGATCCTTCCCCCAAATGCCTGCCCTCCAATATTCAATCCTTTCCCCCCAATGCTGAAATAGACATTTGCAAGCAACTATAATCTATCCCCAACTGAACAGAAGTATTGGAATCTGCACCAACTTTATTAGAGCTGAAAATTATTGAATTAATTCCCAGAATTCTGAATCCCCAGGTAATCCAACTGAAAAATTGCACACCTTAAAGGACTTTGGAAAGGTAGCAGTAATAAACTACAGTGTCTAAACCAGTCAAACCATTATGGTAGTGAGATCTGATTGACAAAGACAGGCTTCATCTCGCCCCAATGAGAGAATGCTTTCAATCACTAGTGCTGTATGGAAATGACTCAAAATTGAGTTTCTTCAAATTCAATTTCTGAAGACCATTGTTGATTTCATCAGATTTCCAACTCTCTCTTTCTCTGTGTGTGTGGTTTCCAGGAACTGAGCTGGATGAGAGCAAGTCTTTATTTTATTAATTTATTCAATTTTGTGCTATCCATCTTGTCTAAAATTTATTTACTTTTTTGTCACAGGAGGTTGTACATTTGGCATTTTATTTACTATTTAAACTCTGGTTATTGTGTACTTGCCAACTGGACTTCAATCCACACAATTTGTTGGGGGACACATTTGTTACAGTGCATAACTATTCAAAGAGAAGCCCTTTAAATCGGTGAGGTATACTTCTGAGACCTCATTGTATTAAACAAAATGCCACAAGGCATTTCTAAGAAGTTTGAACCAATCATCCCAATACATGTTTTTAAATCTCCTCTCTTCCACTCTGATCACACAAGTATCTACTGATGGCAGCTTCTGAACCACCCAGAGACACTAATTTCCAGCAACCCGCATGAGTAGAATTATTAAAAAAAAGAAACTACATCCAATACATCTTTATCTGCTGCACTTCAATTGAAATGCAACTGGTTCTTTATGTCACTTTCCTAGATTCTTAAAACAAAAGGCCAAAAGGAAGGTTTGGCAGGTATTGTGCAGTCATCCACCGTTTTTGACCCTTTCAATTATGCTTCCGTTGACTTTATTCCCAAATCATTCTAGATCCTAACTTCATTTTCTTCTACTCTTATTAAGGAATCCAAGCCAATTGTTCCTGGATGATAAACTCCCATTTGTCCTGTAAAAACATGCTTCTGAATTTGAAAGCCTTTACTGTTTTCTGAAAAGATGTGCGTATTAGGTGCTGGAATTAACCTGGATGGTCTCAAAGCTGCAACTTTTGCCAAAATGCAAATCTCCACAAGCCTTCTCGGAAGTAACTGCCAAGGAGCCCTTCAGAGCGACAAGACTTACTCCTGGGCAAGCATAGAATTGCAACCTTTTTGTCTCTGTTCTGTACATTTACATAGAGGGCCTCACTTTTTGCAAGAAGGCTATACATACAACTGGAGCCCACAGGATTGGCACGCCCTATTGAAATGACCATCTGATTTCCCTTTTCATCCTAATCACAAACTTGAGCATGATTTCCATGTAAGGTAAAACACAGCTGGAGACCCTTCCCAAGAATATTGCAATGGATCTTTTCTTTTTTTATATTGTTTTGAAAGGCCTGCAATTCGCCAAACGTTTACTCTAAACTAGTTCTATTAGGAGTCAAAGTCCCGAGAGCGCCAAGCAAAAGCCCCCGTCGGGCTAGGCGAAGGCCAGGGTGTATCTTCCTCAAGAAGGGAGCCGATCCAGTTGTCCAGGGAGGCAGATGGCCCGCCAGCCGACCAGCCCTCAGGAACTTCCTCAGCCCCAGTTCCAGGATACTAAGGAAGGCGGCGCTAAGTGCTGGTAGGCGGGGAAAAGGCCCAAGGAGGAGGTTTGCGGAAATGCCGAGTAGCCGGGCAGGTTGAATGCCGCTTGGGGCCCGCCGGGGCTTCGCGAGGGGGCGGCGCCGCTGCAGCTTTCGCAGGCCTTGCCGTCCCGCACCAGCACCGGCACCACCACCCGTCGCATGAGAGGCGGGCCGCTCCCCGCGCCGCCCCGCTCGCCGCCCTTGGCGCGCTTCATCTTGTAGCGGTGGTTCTGGAACCAGATCTTGACCTGGGTGGGCGTCAGGCGGAGCAAGTGCGCCAGCTGCTCCCGCTCCGGCGCCGACAGGTAGCGCTGCTGCCGGAAGCGTCGCTCGAGCGCCAGCGTCTGCGCCTTGGAGAAGAGCACCCGCCGCTTCTTCTTCAGCTTCTCCTCGTCTTCCTCCCGCGCTGCCTGCCGGGTCGAGGCGGCGGCCGGGCGCGGCCGGCTCTCGGCGCCGCTGTCGTCCGATGCTGCGGGAGAGATCGGGACAGATCGGGCTGTTGGCCTTAGTTTGCTTTTGAAAACCGCGGGAAGGGAAGGGAAGGGAAGGGAAAGGAGGGAAGGGAAGAGAAAGGAAGGGGGAGGGAAGGGAAGGGGAAGGAAGAGAAAAGAAGGGGAGGGAGGGAGGGAAGGGGAAGGAGAGGAAGGGAAAGGGAAAGGAGGGAAAGGAAGAGAAAGGAATGGGGAGGGGAGGGGAGGGGAAGGAAGAGAAAGGAAGGGAAGAGAGAGGGTGGGAAGGGAAAGGGAAAGGAGGGAAGGGAAGAGAAAGGAAGGGGAGGGAGGGAGGGAAGAGGAGGGGAAAGAGTGGAAGGCAAGGGGAAGGAGAGGAAGGGAAAAGGAAAGGAGGGGAAGGAAAAGAAAGGAAGGGGAAAGAAGAGAAAGGAAGGGAAGGGAAAGGAAAGGAAGGGAAGGGAACGGAAGGGAAGAGTTCTCCCAACATGCTAAAACAATACAACCATACGCACACATTATGGTTTTAGAGCGATGTGTGAAGCCAGAACCTAAGATCAGAAACGGAAACCTTTCAATAAATGGCCTCGACTTTTGAAGGTGGCAGCAAGCAGAGGGGAGGGGAGGGGGGAGAACGGAGAGTGAAAGAGATCGACAGCATTTACAAGATAGCGTATGTACCCTGTGAAACATTTGAATTAACCCTGAACGTTTCTCAAATTCATTACTTTTTTTTGAGGGGTTAATAGAGTTTCTCTCCCCCCTCCCCCCGCCGTTTTTATCTTTCACCTTCACCTATCTTTTCCTAGTTTCTTTTCTTCTTTCTCGTTCAAATTTCTGACCAATTAAAATGTGGCTTAACGCTTGTTGTCTTTCCGCGTTGTTGGGGATTATTAACACCCTACACTAAAGTCAGGTAATTGTGATATTTCGGACAAAAGCCGAAACCTTTTCGAGCGGCTGGGCCTTGGGAGAAAGTGGAAGAGACCACGCAGTACTATTTCAATCCTAACTACAGTTTACGTTTTCATTCAGCGGAATTTAAATCTAAATAAAAATGCAGAGGATTGCAGTAGCGTATTTTTTTTTTTAAAAAAAACCCACCTTTATTATATATAAAATAACTCTTTCCGCCTCTATTTTCCCCAAAACACCATCCTTGTGAGATGAGAGGGCGGAGAGAGAGTGATTGGCCCTAAGTCACACGCTCTCTTTATCCAGTGTTGTTCCTTATTATCTTGCTAGTCAACAGCTGTGTGTGAAAATATAAATATACGTACGGATACAGATGTAGATATAGCTACCATGTAAATAAACTATTGTATTCCTATATAACTGATGTCCAAAGGAAAAGAGTCAGTTTCCATTTCTGACGATTTTCTAAGCTAAAACAGCGAAGAGCCTTGCAATACTTTCACAACAGCTTCCTATACCTGTATGCGCAAAACTAAATCCTATTGAGTGTCCAATGGGTTTATTCCATAAACTAAATTGAACACATACGTCGTAAACTGAGCAACAGCAGGGAAAGAAGTTGCCGATAAGAAAGAGAATAATGGGGAAATGTGTCAAAAGTGTGTGGGGGAGGGTAGTTATGTTCGCCAGGAATATGCACGAACCACAGAAGGGTGTGCCGCTTGGGTTAGGAGATTCCCCGCGTGTGATAGGAACCAAGACCTCGAGACACAAGAGAAGCATAGGGTCCCCCATCCCCAACCCTAGCAACTGCCCCCCCCCCTTTCGAGCTTAGCTGCGAAGGAATCGAAGATATTGTATGGAAAAAGAGAAAACAACTGTCCAGAGGGAAGAAGAGGCGGTCCTCATATATAGGAGGGTATGTATGGGTATATATAGACGCTTCATCTTTTCGAAAGGATGGGCTGCTAGATTCTAAGAAGGTAAAATAGGTTACCATTCAGCGTGCGTTTCCTCCTGCCTGGATGCTCTTACTGGATTGCGGGGATTAACGTGAAAGATTTATTTGTTTGTTTGTTTGTTCAATTTATATGCCGCCCTTCTCCGGAGACTCAGGGCGGTTTACAATGCGTTAAGCAATAGCCTTCATACTTTTGTATATACCTGCTTAGTAGGGCTGGGGGGGGGGGCTAAACGGCGTTCTTTTTTATACAAAATCAGTTTATTGCCCCCACAATCCGGGTCCACATTTTACCTACCTCGAAAGGATGGAAGGCTGAGTCCACCTTGAGCCTGGTGAGATTCGAACTTGCAGTAATTGCAGGCCGCTGGTGCTAGTTAACAGCACTTTAGTCTGCTGTGCCACCAAGATAAAATGAATATGGGAGCGATCCTGAACTCTCCACGAATTCTTGCTTGCTCTATTCTTGAACGTCATGGTTGACTCAAGACAGGACAAGAAGAGCCTGGCCCGAAAAGCAGAACGCCTTCTGGAGCGACAGCCACACCCGCGCCAAGAGCCTCTTCCAACTACGTGGAGCCCATCTTCTGAAAGTGGAACCCCCCTCCCCAATAAGTTTTAGATTGATGGGCAAAACAAGCCGAATCGGTTTTCTTGGATAGAAGTAGCCCCCCTATGTCAGTAAAACTAACTCCACTTTTACTTAAGTCCTAACTTTTCTTTCGATCATTTTAGAAAGTCTGGTGACATCCACAGCAGTAATTTGTTTTTTTTTAAAATGGGACTGAATTAACGCGAAGTTGCGCTCCAGCTGGGCTGGAAAGAGGAAAATCCGTTCCTTTCGTTCGTCTTTCCCAAAGAATTGTCCAGCCAAGAAGTTGGTTGAGTTCGATGGGAAACTTACAAGGAACTTAACTACCTTTGGAAGCAGAGGGTTAGCTGCCACTTTTTACCAACAGGAATTAAGTTATTTTTATTAATTTATTTCATCACAGCTCCAGATCGTTTTTAGTAACAGAAATAACTGCTGGACATTCAAACATTGTGGTGCATTTTAGGGAAATGTCATAAAGAAAGAGAGGGTAAAATAAAGCTAACCTATTGGACATGGTGTAATGATGACTTTTTTTTAAAAAAAAAAGTATCTGAAATATATTTTTCAATTTAAAAAGTGTGTAATTAAATATTTACAGAAGGGAGAGAGCTACATCCACGGATCTAATGGCTTTCACAAATACAAGCAGAATCTATTCACAGAAACTAAAATTATGCTGCATTGAATAGGGTTGATGATGATGATGGGTTTCTTTTCAATGGCTTATCCTCTAATAATACGAAAGGCTTTTTTGAGCATTTATTTGTTCTCTCCCCCCTCCCGTTCCCCATAAAATGAAAGAATCGGAAGAATATGATTAGAAAAAAAGAGGTAATAAAATAAAACCTTTTTTCAAAATCTGTGGTTATTTAATAAGCCAGGAACCTGGTAGAGATATGGATAATTTAACAGTGTCAGTCAGAGGAACTGTAAACAAGGCCTTTATCATTGTGTACCTGTAGGTAAGGGAATATTTAATGTTTGACTCTATTAACTTGCCTAATGCTACGTTTGTACATCATTCTGGACTCTGTCAAAGCTGGCAAAACCAGACATCAATTTCACATTCTTAATAGCTCGCCACAAAAAAACCCTATTCAGAATATTTTTCCTATATAAAATGTCAACATTTAAATTGCTTTCTAATCTTTGTGCCTGTTTCCTTCTACCTGCAGTGTTTGTGTGTGTGTGTGTGTGTGTGTGTGTGTGTGTTGTCTGTATTCGAACAAAAAACGAGGGAAGCATCTTTTATATACACTATTTGTAATAGGCTTACCTCTTCCCACGTTCTTATATACTCTTGGTCTATTTTCTTCTTTCTCTTTCCAGATGTATAAACATTTCAAAGAAGTCGTTTTTTTCCCTTGCTATAGAACATCCTTCTTTAGTCAGGACGAGTTTCTCCGGGTTATTCACCTACTCCCTCAACCTCGAGCCCTTCAGATACCTTGGATTAGGCTCTACCGTTCAGTTTCATGTTCCTCTGCCTGCCTGCCTGCCTGCCTGCCTGCCTGCCTGCCTGCCTGCCTGCCT
>WNWU01000001.1:52324202-52341462 GCA_012654045.1 Ptyas mucosa
AGAAGAAGAAGAAGAAGAAGAAGAAGAAGAAGAAGAAGAAGAAGAAGAAGAAGAAGAAGAAGTATGTGTATTCACTGCCTTAAGTTATTAATGAAAACACTAAAAGCAATAAATAAATAAATAAATAAATAAATAAATAAATAAAGTGTTTTTTCTCTTGCTCCCTCTTTCTCTCCTAATAAGCAAATAGACAAAGGAGAAATGTTTAGCCACCAAATTGGCTTCCCTGCAGCTACTTGCCATCTTTACTTTGAATGCAACTCAAAAATCTATTCAGAATAATTGGAAATGAACATTGTTCACACTGCGGATACCCTCACAATTAAGAGTTGGGTCCTCTTGGATCCTGTCATATAAAGGGGATGTTTGGGAAATAGCAGTAACAAAAAACAGGCATAGACTTGGGCAGATGAGAAAATTGGGGAAGATAGCGATATGGAGCAGGAAAAATGGAGTGGAATGTAGCAAATTCGCAGAATGGGAGGAAGATTCAAGAAGATCCAGTTGTGAATGAAAGAGGATGGAGAGACATCTTTAGGCCACCACAATTATCTACACATATATTTAGAAGTGTCACCTTAATGAGATGAGACTGCATCTGGTTGGTATTGTGATTTTTGTATATGCATGACCATAACAGTAAATTCTATTATTCTTCTGTATTCTTGTTAGTAAGACTTGTTGTGCCATAAAATATGTATGTATGATATGGATTTGTTCTGTGTGTAATAACAGGCCTAATTTTACATCAAACTTGTGTGTATATTCCTTTTATTGACTGTACTATCTAGATTTTAGTGGGTGAAGAAGTCAGAACACATAAGTAACTTAAGTTTCATTATTACCACTTCATAGTTGTCCTAATGTATGTAGCTAGTGGACTCAGAATAACGTCTACTAAGATGCTCAAGATTTAAACTATAACATAAACGATGTAGGGACTCCTGCCAGGAGGATTCAGGGTCCCTATTAGAAGATGACAATAAGAATCATTGTTTATGGTCGGGCTTAAAGAATGGCCCGAATTGTGAGAAGTAGGGGGGGGGGGGGGGGGGGGGAGAGAGAATCTGGATCAGCAGGTAAAGTAGAGCTTTAGGCAAAGAAGAGGGCTTTGAGAAGTCCCTCAAGAGACAGGCAGGATGACAAAAGGGTAGGGAGGAGTCATTCTCCCAGGCAGCATGAATGAATGAATGAATCCTCAAGAAGAGAATGTACACAAAAAAGGAGAAAGGGTAAAGACACTGAAGAGGAATAGGAAGGAGAGTAGGAAAACAACAGCAGCAGCAGAAGCAGCAGCAGCAGCAACAACAACAACAACAAAAGATATAAATATAGAGGAGAAAAAACAGATGGCCAGTCAGGTGAAATGAAATACTTGAATATAAAATTAAATAAGTCCCATTGCTTAAACAGATGTACTAAATTTCAACAGTGTTGGGTCACAGACCCCTTGGTCAGGGGCAAAGAAACTAGGAGGCACCTGTGGGATTTTGAGGCTGTTCTCATAGGCATGGAAGCACCAGGACCTGGAGAAGAATAAGGCTCTGCAATCAATCCACATCTAGTCAAGTAAATGTCCAGACCAACACCCTTTGCTGATTAGATTTGGCAATACCTCTTGCCAAATCTGCAGATGGTCCTGGCAAAATAGGTAGTGTGCTGGCTGCGCCACCTGATTTAGTGACTTCATTGGAAGGATTGGGGAGATGGTCATTTGGAGAGGATGATTTGCTGATGAAAACTCCATCTCCCAAAATATAGGAATGTCTTCTTATTGAAGCAGGCTTACCTTTGGTTTTTGTTTTGTTTTTTTTTTACTAGAGGATAAAATGAAATAACTGGATACATTTTGCTCCTTTGACAGGTTAAGCAAAAAAAAATAAATTTAAAAAATATGGAATGTGAAGGCTTATCTTAAAACTGAAATGGAAATTTGGTACAGAGAACATTGGCATTGGCAGAGCATTCGGGTGCCAGCAAGGAAATAAAAGGACTTCATGCAACTTTCTGACCAAGCACATTTCCAGATCCCTTCTCCTTTCAGTCTATGACACCATTCAGCCCAAGAAATTGCCCAAAATAAAATGTTCTGCTTTATTTAAACCGCTTCTTATTATTTAAGGCTGCTTTATAATTCTTCAGTAGCGATTTACACCCTCATTTAAATGTATTTATAGCAATATAGATTACAGCCTATTGTTACTTATTAGTTCTCAGAGCAATAAGTTATGCTATAGAATATAAACCAAGTTAGTTAACAGGTTAAATACAACTGAGCGGGCCAGAAATAGTGGACAAATATCTACCACCTTGAGCTATTCCCGTGATAAATTACTGTTCTTTCATGAAATTTCCTTGATTTCACCGGTACTGTAACCACTGGCATCTCTTCTTCCCTCTCCTCCTTCTCTCAATCCTGCCAAGTCTTTCTTTTCACTTTAGCATCTGTTCACAACTCAAACCCAAATCATGTTTAGGCAAATATGTGTGATATGTCTAAGGCAATTCTCAGATATCCAGCTCATGGTTGTACCAAAGATGCTCTTTTTTCAAAAGGCAACTGAACTTTCTTGTTGTGTTGTTTCCTTGAAGACGTTTCGCTTCTCATGCAAGAAGCTTCTTCAGTTTTGTGAAGAGCTGAGCTGAGCTGAAGAAGCTTCTTGGATGAGAAGCGAAACATCTTCGAGGAAAAACAACAACAAGTAAGCCCAGCTGCCTTTTGAAAAAAGAGCGCCTTTGGGACAAGGGTGTGATATGTGTTCAGCTTGTTAATGGCTAGAGCCAGCCTGAAGGAGCGGCACTAAGAGATGACAGCAACAATTTTTGGTCATTTTTGAAGGATGTTTATTTGATTAATAAATTATGGAAGTGGGAGGAAGGCCGACTACCAAAAGCACATAAAAGGTGCTTTTGATGTGCCTGGATTGAATCAGGAATTAGAGCTTTAGAATGATTTTTCTTCCCAGAATTGACCTCCCCCCCCCCCACGGAAGGAGGGGGAAAGTCGTTTTAATAGAAATTAAAATTCTGCCTACGTTGATAGATACCTTGTATTGGAGAAGGGCATTCTTTATCGCCCTCTCCTGAATTATTTCGCAGGTCCCTGTGCAAACAGCAGCCTCCCCTTTTCAATTCTGCGCCGGGAGAACTAAGCCATACCCTGCCCTGCCCCCGCTCCAACTTTTGCAATCGGGCTGGGCTAGAAACGCCAATAAAGAGCCAAGGAATAGCTCCCAAAAGCTGCTGTCTCAGGGGGTGGGGGGGCTGATTTGTGGCCCGGGAGGAACAGGAACCGGGCTCCAGTTGGCCTTGTTGGCGTACAGAAGATTGGGGGGGGGGGTGTTGGATAGGCTTCCAGTGAATGGGAGATTCCCAGGCCGAGCTGAACGGAGCCACCGATCAAGCGTGCCCAGGACGGGCGCTTTCCTCCCCCCCGCCCGCCGCCGCTGCCTTTCCAGTCCACTCCGTTGCTGGTCGATCAGCTTCCCCGGCGTCCTGGGTGGTCGGTCCGAAGGGAACACAAATACATGCCAACTGGTAGCCTGTGAACAAAGGGGAAATGTCGCCCTATGTCCTGGACCTGTTGGAAGCATTTGTTCCAGTCAAGATTTTGCATTTGTTCAGAGGAGGGAAGAATAGGTGATTGACGCCTCCTGACAATGTCCTTTAGTTCTCCGGGATAAATCGGAGCTTATTTCTTGTTGTCATGGTTTTCAATTGGGTTCAATGGGATTTGAACCACTATCGACTCTGCTTTATGTCCACTGCGGCCTACTCCATACAAATTTATTAGTTATGTCTTTTTAAATGAGATTAAATGGGAACGACTTCAGGGAAACAACTCCTTCAGGGACAGAAGCCTCCTTGCGCCCACCATGCCAGACAACCAGAGGTGTGGGTGTGGGTGCGTGTGTGATAAAGATCAACTCATTAAAACACAGCAAGCAGAATTCAAATCAAGAATATGAGGGGTAAACATTTGTGCTCGGTCGGGGGGGGGGGGAAGATCGTACGGCCCAATCTTTAGCAGAGCATCGGTGGTACGCTAATACATTTTTTTTATCAATGGGTTGCCCCTCCCACTCCCAAGGCAGTCCAAATCAAGGTCCTTGTATTAAAATCTTGACCCTGGAGGCAAACAGCTCCTGGCAGCTGCTGGGGGAGTAAGGAGGAACCGGGGAGACGAAGTATGCAGAGGCGATCCTTAGAAGATATGCCAAGGACTCTCTCAAGAAAGTAGACGTGAGAGTCGTTTTTGAAATACTGCGAGAGAGGAGGGGAAAAAGTCAGCAGAGAAAGTCTCTACTTCAGTGACCTCTCTTAGCCTTTTAATCTATTGAATATCCTAAGCCCACACTGGTGTGTAGGAATAAGTAAATGGTCCTCATCAGCCTTTAAGAGCTCTTCAGCATCAAATATTTGCTCTTTCTCTTATAAATTCTCTCCAGTGGCACCCAAAAAACACGCCTCTTCCAATTTCAAGCTGGCTAAGTACCAACCCTTTAATAGCTCTTCGGAACAGCTTGCTGGTATGGGTGGAATGGGTAATTCCCTCGGGTGGAGTTAGCAGGGATCTGCTTTGAGCTACCAAAATCTCCGTGCTGTATAGCTGAAATTTAAACTCAGTATTTATTTATTTTTTTACCCACCCTTCAATTTTCTCATCATGGGTTCTTCCTAATTCATATTTTATTCCCACGCTGCAAAGCTTAGCTGTGGAAGACTACTTTGCCACTTTCTAGGAATTGTTTTTAGGAATTGAACTTGTGTTTGGACTGTAGCCCATCAGACTGTAGGTGGGGGAAACTTTCTGCTTTCAGACCAAACTTACTATTTCTCAGATCAGAGGTGGAAAATATATACAGTATGTAATATCACTCGATTATTCCGGATTACAAGGTCACATCTCCTAGGTTAGAATAAGGTGAGGATGGCTGGAGTAAAACTGGGCTTTGGTTGGACTTACACCATGCAGATCGAAATGTGACTTTAGCAGAGAGTGCAGGGATATGACTAAAGTTAGCATTCAACAGACACCTTTGTCTTATGAAAAAGTATTATGTGAACTCTTTGATATGAAAGCCATTAGAGGGAGAGGAGAACCAGAGGTCAATATCTATGGGCCGTCTAGTGATAATCATAGTGTATGGGAAATTGTGACTTTGAAAATATGAGGTGTATACAGGTTAATAGATGAAAGAAAAACAGGAAAACAGCACATTTCTGGCATATTGAGTTATAATTCCATTATGGAAAGGAAAAAACCCTGAATAATTATTCTTACACTTGCATAAAATAGGCACTGTAAAATGCTGTTCCACCTTCACCAAATGGGAATAAATAAAGTTATTGCGCTGTTGAACACTCAAATAACATAATGTGAAATAAATATATTGAAGGTGACAA
The DNA here is from genome assembly GCA_012654045.1 of Ptyas mucosa. NCBI lineage: Eukaryota > Metazoa > Chordata > Lepidosauria > Squamata > Colubridae > Ptyas > Ptyas mucosa. Next base: position 52,329,609 of record WNWU01000001.1, read on the forward strand.
TCCATTTTGCCAATATCAACAGTAATCTTATCACTGTTCTCTTATCCATGGAATTTACTTGAAAGTTTTGGTGTGCTCCTTCATTATGGATGAAATTCCAGCAATATTCTCAAGTAGTTCTTAAACTCAGCTGTCTATTTTATGACTGGGGCACCAAATTATTGTATTTGCTATCTTTAGGATATGACTTAATGTTCTCATAATTAATAAATACTGAATGGGTAGAAAAATAAAGTGAGAGATGACAGTTGAGCCAAAAATGTTAAACATTCGTATTACAGGATGGGAAAAAAGTTGTGTTTCTATTGGTGCAGGTATCCACCTTGGTTGATTTTGAAAAACCAAGACCATCAAGATTACGGACACTGGGAAATCTCAGGATTGTAGGCTTTGTAATAGCAAACTACTTCCATCCTGTTACCAAGAAAATAACTGGGACTTTTTGTTTTAGAAATACCTTCTTCCTGTTTCAGGTGCATGCACCTTTTTGTACCAAAATCAGGTACACCTATAGTCTTTCTGATGGGAAAGGGTCAGATCCAACATTCAAAGTCTTCAGTAAGGATGGGGAGGCACCTTTTCAAATTCATTCCCCCCCCCCCCCAAGCCATTGAAGTTCTCTAGGTGCCATTCTATCTCAGCCCTACCTATTTCATACCATGGGGTAGCAATGTGCACATTGCCTTTTCTCCTGCCAGAAATGCAAAATATAATCATTATCAAAAGCAGCACCAGGAGTTTGCTCAATTACATAGTGTGCCATTAATTGCTGGATATTACAGTCCTAGTCAACTGAATAGTATTTGTTTAGATATCTAAACAAATTATTAGAGCTAAATCTCCTTAGAAGGTTTTTATATATTTCATTTCTGGGAGCTTTCTTTTCTTTCCCTCTCCCTCTCCCTCTCCCTCTCCCTCTCCCTCTCCCTGCCCTTCCCCCTGCCCCTCCCCCTCTCCCCCCCTCTCTCTTGCCTTCAAGTCATTGTTGACTCCTGTTGAAGACTGCCTGGACTAATCCCTGTAGCTTTCTTGGCCAAATTTCAGAAGTGGTTTACTATTGCCTATTTCCCAGGGCTAAGAAAGAGTAATTGGTCCAAGATCACCCAGCTGGCTTTATGCCTAAGTGGAGCTAGAACTTGCAGTCAGCTAGTTTCTAGCTCACTGCTCTACTACACCAAACTGGCCCTCTTCTGGGAGCTTATCACATTGATACTCAGGGCTGGACATAAACTAGTACAACTGAGCACTGGCTATAGATCACTATAGGCAATGACTTCAAACACATTTAAAAGGCTTAAGATCTGGGAAGTATGGTGTAACTCTGATTAAGTTCCCTAGTTGGGTAATGAAACTTCAGCCAGCAAACATCCAAGCACAAAGAGTGCCAAGAATGCCACTTTTCAATCCTGAATTAGAGATGCTCTCTAATTCTGTTTGATTTACTATATCACGGTGTTTTTGTTTAAATTCTGACGGTATACAAATTTCCATCAATGTTTGGCATATTTTGATGGAATTTCCAAATATACGATTTATTATTTAAAGTCTTTAAATTCTGTGTTGATAAACTGTCCCTGATTTCAATCTCACTTCTTCCAAAGATAGATGATAGGTAGGTAGGTGGGTAGATTAGACAGGCAGGAAGGCAGATAGACAGAATGTAAGACTACTTCTTGAGTTTGGGGGGGGGGGTTGATAAACAGCTTATTCCCCAGCTGAAACTCAGCTTTAGCATAAAGGGGGTTTGATTTAGCAAACTCACTAGATTGTTTGGCTAAATGGAAGCTCCTTTGATTGCAGGATTGTAGTCTTTGGCTCAAGTTGTTCGATGAACCGTGTTGGTGGCCTGCACGCAGAATATCAGCGAAAAGCGAATTTCAGAGAAAGGATTCCTGGATTCCTTGTTCTTCAGCGGGCTAAACTGTAGTTTTTACTTGTAAGTTTCCTGGCCGTCGGCAAATGAATTTGGGCTTCCGTGGATTGTATACTTAGCAAAACCCTACATATTCACACCCACACACCCCGCCACCCAAAAAAAGCCAGTGATTCTCTCTACTTAAATCGAATATTCTCGAATCTATCAGTGAATTGTAGCTGGGAAGGGAAGGAATATAGCGTCCAGGAGTCCGTGGTCTCCCTGATCCCATCCTTGCAGGAATATTTTATTATTATTATTATTATTTTCATTAAAAGATTTTTTTTCCCCCAAACAACCGCCGGTGAGGGAACGTTTCAGCGCCAGCCTCTCGGACAGAGGAGCTTCCACCTGAGTCTGCTTAATCACGACCAGCGAAAATTTCTCAGCCTCTTGTGTCCGCTTTAAGCGTTGGGTTCCTACCGCCTAATCGGCAGAGCTCGTTTGGTTTAACCGCAGTCCCAACCGCTCCGCTTTGAGAAGGAGAGGAAAATAGCCCTCCCTCGATAGAGGGGGAATTGGAAAATACCTCCCAACCGAGGAACCGTAAATGCAGTCCAAAAACTGGTGCAAAACTCTCTGGACATCAGATTTACTAAATATATGCGGCGAGGGGAGCTCGTTTTCTCTGTTTCTTTTGCCATCCCCACTTCTTCCTCCCCACAAAAATATTCATCGCCTGCCTTTCTGACCCGATGAGGAAAGGTCGGCCTTTCCAGTCACCCGTGGAAGTGAGATTATGAGGGGGGGGGGGTTTCTACAGTAATGACCAAAATTGTGGAAACCTTTTGGGAAAAGTATTTTTGAGGTTTGATGGCTAATAACACCACCACCACCACCACCACCACCACCTCCTCCTCCTCCTCCTCCTCCTCCTCCTCTTCTTCTCCTTCTCCTTCTCCTTCTCCTTCTCCTTCTTCTTCTTCTTCTTCCTAGTTTCAAGATAATCACATTCCACTGCTGGAATAGCCTGGGAATAGCCCAGACCTTAACCCAATTGAAAATCTATGGAGCCGACTAAAGAAACTTGTTAGAAGCGACTCAGCAATACAGAGAAGCAATCATTTAATCTTGGTTTCACATTATAACAGCTGCAGAACTAAAAGACTTGATCCACTCCATGGGAAGACATTGTAAGGCCTTAATTCATGCTAAAGGTTACCGTCCTATCAACTGACATGGTGATAATTTTTGTATATCTCATTTTTTTCTAGTGTTTCACTTTTCTTCTTTATACTGTAACTGCTATTCTAATAGCAAATCCTTCATAAAAGTTATTGCATTACATTCTTGATTAAATTATCTTTCCATCGATATATACTTTTATGGTACTACTCCAAAAAAAAAAAAGTGGTGTTATTTGCTAGGTTTAGAAAATACACTTTCCCCAAAAGGTTTCCACAATTTTGGCCACAACTGTAAATACAAGATGCGGGAACCCCTTTGAAAGTTGAGGGTTTTAAATCACTGGAGGCCTGTGAAGTGGCCGTCTGCGCTTGGGGCTCACTCCTCTAGTACTCCTGATCCGCTGGCCCAGGGGTGCTATTTAGGAGGTTCTGACAGGTTCTGGAGAATCGGTAGTGGAAATTTTGAGTAGTTCGGAGAACCGGCAAATACCACCTCTGGCTGGCCCCAGAGTGGGGTGGGAATGGAGATTTTGCAGTATCCTTCCCCTGGAGTTGGGATTTTGCAGTATCCTTCCCCTGCCATGCCCACCAAGCCACGCCCACAGAACCGGTAGTAAAAAAATATGAATTCCACCACTGAGCTGGCCACTTGGCTATAAGGACAAAACCATATGGGAGAACATTTGTAGCCTAGGGTTGAAAATGCTGAGCCCTAGGTGCTCTCTGAGCTTGGTTGTTTTCTTGCAGACGTTTCATTACCCAAACTAGGGTAATGGTTGATTGTGATGGTTGTTACCTAGTTTGGGTAATGCAAGGATCTGCAAGAAAAGGATCTGCAAGAAAAGGATCTGCAAGAAAACAACCAAGCTCAGAAAGCAGCAAGGACCCTTAAAAAAAAGAAAGAAAGAAACAGCCCACTAACTAGAATGGGATGAGGGAGTAGGAATATCACCTATATCAGTATTTTTCAAACTTGGCAACTTTATGCTAGCTGTCCTTGTATTGATTAAAACCCATTTCTGAGTGCTTAACTCACACTGGTCCTTAGCTTGCTTCAGAATGGAACCAATGAGAGCAATTTCCATCTTGTTGCAAGAGCGGCTTGAGAGGAAAGAGCCCGTCTTTATTTGACTCGTGGATTTGCAGCCTGATCAAACCCCTTTTCGTTTTTAAAGGAAATTTTTCAGGCTTCAAGAACCAAAAGACCCTCATCTCGGTATAGGACCTGGAACGGGAATAGGCCTGAAAGGGATCCTTATGGGAAGGAAACAGCAAAGGACATTCAAACCCCACTCATTCTTCTGGGTGGATTTTATAGCTCCTTTTGAGAACTATCAAAAGGAACCATTTATTCTGGAAAGCGGCAGCAGAAAAATGGTTCGCTTATTTTATGTTATGCTTCTATCTTGCTTTTCCTCTGGTGCTGAAGGCAGATTATATTAACATCTTCTTTCAAGATTATCCCCACAAAAGCACCCCTGTGAGGTAGGACAGCCCGCCCCCCCCCCAAACAACCAGTCTCTTTCCATGGTTTCTGCTTGCACTGAAAAACCCACCTCCCATCTCCAGAGACTTTTCTCTCCCATTAGGGATCAGCTCTTGCCATTGGGATTTGTTTGCTGATGCCCAACAACAACAAAAATCTTATACTTTTATATCCACTGTCTTCTGCAACACCTCTGAATAAGTTCACTTTGTCTCCTACAGTATATGGCAGCCTTTCAGATCCTGGAGAACAGCTGTCAGATCTTTTCATGCCTTCTTTCTCTGGGCTAAACATACCTATCTTTATAAGAGATTCCTTCTGGACTCCTTATTATCTGGATTGCACTCCTCTTAATCCCTCCTTGCTAAAGTCCTCCCTAAAATATGGCCTCCAGAGTTGGAAGGAGAGAGGGGGATGCTTTGATCCCTTCTGTGCATCAATGCCATCTGTCATAAACTATGAGAGCAAGAGTCAGATGTCCCTGACCTCGCTGGTTTTTCTCAAGGCTTGAAAACCTGGTTCTTCTCACCTGGGGCACTGAACCAATGAGTTGGATGAGTTTATTTTGTCATGGTTAAGCTGTGTTCTCTGTATTTATTTATTTATTGTTGCTCATTTTTGTTTTCCTATTTTGATGCTATGTTACTTAGGGATCATAATTTGTGAATTGGGAGGATCATATAAATTGAGTAAAACAAATGTTCTAGGTACAATCTGACCAGTGCAGTGCATGCAACGTAGGATCAGATTTGCTTTTCTTGCAATGGCATCAAACTGCTGACTCATGTTCAGTTTGTGATCCACCAAGATACCATATTCTTTTAGTATTTATTACTAGTCTGTATGGCTCTCTTCCTACCCTATACACACCATGCCTTTATTTTTTAAAAAAATCCAAATACAAGACTCCTGAATCTTGATTCCACCCTCTAAGGTGACTTTTATAGGAGAAGGATTGGCAGAGCCAAGGGGAGGGATGAAAAGGGAATCAACCTAGAATCACTGCATAGCCACAAATGGCTCCTCTTGACTGCAATTGACCCTTCTCAACAAGCGCTGACCATTAGTTGAGATGATTCCTATGCATAAGCTTTTAAAAATAAATCACTTAAATTGCATATTTATGTATGCAAAATATTGGCCAGGTATACAGTAATGCACATAGCTGCAACCTTGAATATTCTCAATTTCTTCTGGTGGAAAGTTGCTTCCTAAAACTCTTAGCAGGATCCAGTTGAAGAAGAACACAGTTCGACTAAATTCAGCCAGCATCTCCTTAAGTCATATTCTTCGAGGGACTGCCAGTGTCAGGGGAAGCAGGGATGCCTCTGCATCAGAGGCTGTCAGCCAATAGCGTGGGGGAGCGCCCGGAATCCTGGCCTTTGAATAAGGAGAAGATGGGAGCCCGGGCTTGTCAGAGACTTCCACACGCACAATGGCTGAAAGGGCGACCACCCAAAGAGACGGGTTGCGGCACGCAGGAGGACGCGAGCACACACACAGCGAGGCCCGGAGTGGTTGACCTCCGCTGGGGGCAAAAGAGAAGAGCCGGTGGCTCCGGAAGGTAACTCGCTCGGATCTTGTTTGGAAACAGGCCTCCTGGCCTTGGAAGAGGGGGGCAAAAGGTCTCGCTAGCATACGGGGATGGGGTGGGGAGGGGAGCAGCAGGGAATAAAAGATTTTATTGGTGGTTGATCAATAATTTTATCAGGCTTTGGCTAAGAGTGCCCTAACCTCTGTAGTGCCCCTGTCTGCACAGCCAGATGAAAATTTTGTCCAAAATTGGGTTTTTATTTTATTTTTTATTTTCCTCCTTTGTTTTTATTTCTTTATACACCATCAATATGTATATTGATGGTGTATAAAAATCAATGAGTGGGAGAAGAAAGAAGCCTTTTGCAGCTTCTTGTCCACAAGTCTCTTTCCTTCTCCTAGTTGGTATATGAATTGAGAGAATTTGAGTAAAGTAGACTAATAATTAATTATCTTAGCCACTACACAAGGCAACAGTGTCTATCACTCAGTCTGGAGATATTCCCATGAAAATAAGGATCAATCTCTGGCAATAAGTGATGCTCATTTACCAGGGAAGGACACTTGTTGAATACCGTGGAACTTTCTTCTAAGACCTAGTGGTGACCAAGAAACTATTGGTTTCCATTTATCTTTTCTTGATTGGTACCGCTGCTAGAAATCTGTCTAGCAAATAAGCCGGAATAATCTGATGATATGTAATCCTACACATATTTACTAAACAATTTTGATGCAGTTCTGGGAACTACATTTTAAGAAGGATGCTGATGAAAGGGAAGAACAACTAAGATCATAAGGGCAGGAATGGTATTGGCTATATTTAACCTGGAGATATCAACAACCTCAGATATGCAGATGATACCACTCTAATGGCAGAAAGTGAAGAGGAACTAAAGAGCTTCTTGATGTGGGTGAAGAAGGAGAGTACAAAAGTTGGCTTGAAACTCAACATTAAGAAAACTAAGATCATGGCATCCGGCCCTCTCAATTCCTGGCAAATAGATGAGGAACAAATGGAGAAAGTGGCAGATTTTATTTTCCTGGGCTCCAAGATCACCGCAGATGGGGACTGCAGCCAAGAAATTAAAGACGCTTGCTCCTGGGAGGAAAGCTATGGCAAATCTAGATAGCATACTAAAAAGCAGAGACATCACCCTGCCAACAAAAGTGCGTATAGTCAAGGTTATGGTTTTCCCAGTTGCAATGTATGGCTATGAAAGTTGGACCATAAGAAAGGCTGAGCACCAAAGAATTGAGGCCTTTGAACTATCAAAGTTCAAAGGAGAAGACTCCTGCGAGTCCCTTGGACTGCAAGGCGATCAAACCAGTCAGTCCTAGAGGAGATCAACCCTGACTGCTCTTTAGAAGGCCAAATCCTGAAGATGAAACTCAAATACTTTGGCCACCTAGTGAGAAGGAAGGACTCACTGGAGTCTGGGAAAGATTGAGGGCAAAAGAAGAAGAGGACAACAGAGAATGAGGTGACTGGATGGAGTCACTGAAGCAGTAGGCGTGAGCTTAAATGGACTCCAGAGGATGGTAGAGGATAGGAAGGCCTGGGGGAACGTTGTCCATGGGGTCGCAACTAACAACAACAACCTGGAGAACAGAAGAATGTGGAAAGTCATGTAGACAATGGAATAGACAATTACCCTTTCAGAGGAGAAGTCAAGAAACTAGGGCTTTGAATTACAAAAAAGTACAGGTTTCAATTTGACATCAGGAACAATTTCCTACAGTTAAGGGCTTAGAAGGTGGCAACTCTCCTTTTATAAAAAGGGTTGTTACCATACTTGTCAAAAGATGGGCTGCATGGCACAATAATGGGAAAGAATGTGTTTGGAAGGTGCTTTGCAAACTTCATATGGAGGACTGAAATTGGATATTGTGGAGGATGGAGGCAGAAAATAGCCACACCTCAAATACTGAGAACAGGACTGGGAGAGGTATGCAGAATATGAAGGAGATCAGACTTGTTGAAGCAGATCAGACTTACGAATCCATGGTTGAACATGCAAAAAGATCCTGTAAAAGAAAGCATGTTTCATTCCCTGTAAATAGCAGTTGGGAAGCTGAATACAAGAATAGCTTTTTCTCTTTTTCCTATAGGCGCTCAATACTGTTTCCCTGGCACCGTAAGAAACTACATCTGTTAGACATTGAAAATCTTGCATAGGGCTGTCTAACATACACTAAAATATAAAATCCTGGATACAGTACCTGATTTCTAACTGCTTGATTGACTAGTGGATGAACTAAATGAGTGACAAAATTCTGCTGAAAAGTAAGAGAGAAAATATTACCATGGTTGGACAAAAAAGTAGCTCTGGTAAGAAAAATTCTACAAGGATAATAATACCTTTAGTAGTTCTTGTTTTTTAGTACTAGCATGAGATATCTGGCAGCAAGTTGGTTATGTGTGACTCCAGCTCCAATAAAGGAGTATCTGGGTATATTCCAGTGTAAACTGAATGGCATCAAGATTAAGGGAAGGTACCATATTTTTCGGAGTATAAAATTCTCCGGACTATAAGACACATCTACCTTTTTTGGTGAGGAAAACAAGAAAGAGAAATCTATATCTGCCTCCCAGCAATTTGCCTCGTTGCAGCAAACAGCAAATAGCCTGATTTAATTTCATTTTAATTTTCAGCATAGCTTGATTAGCACAAGAAAAAAACAATCTGCTCCCAGCAATTTACCTCCTTGCAGCAAGCAGCAGAGGCCTGCGCAAAACAGCTGAGAGTCGGGAGACCGATCCAATCAACTTGTGCTAATTAGACTGTGCTGAAGCTGAAACGAGCTGTTTCTTCTTGCTGCTTGCTGCAAGGAGGTAAACTGCTGGGAGGCAGAGGCCAAAGGGTGGGGGCCAGTGGGTGGGTGGGACTACATCCGGTGTATAAGATGCACCTAAATTTTCACCCCCTTTTAGTGGGGAAAAGGTGTGTCTTATACTCCAAAAAATACGGTAAATATATTTTACAAAAAATATTTTACAAATATTTCTGCCAAACATGTTACCAATATTGAACAGAATTTCATTTTGAATTGTCTGGTTTTGAATGCACTAAAATATGTGTCAGATATAATTGCTTTATCTAAAGAGGTTAGCTAAATATTAGGATGACTTTATTTTAATCACTGCCAATAACATAGATTCCAGGATTTCGGCAACCAAATTTCAATGGAGTGCAGCAGACCTAACCCATATGCTACCACAATCAATAGTTCTTGCTTAAGTTCATGATAATTCACTTTTTCAGGTCAACCCATGCAGGTAATCCTTGCTTAGTGACAGTAATTGGGACTGGAATTTCTAACGGTAAGCAATGCAGTCATTAAGTGAGAATTGCGAGTTGTTAAATGAGGGCCACACATAACTGTATCTTGCAACTTTTTATTAGTTTCCAACCAGCAAAGTTAATGGGGAAGCCAGCAGGAAGTTGCAATCCCTGTTCATGACAAGCATTTCTTTAGACAGCTTGCAAACAGGCCATTAGGCAGGTAAGTGCTGTAGAGTGCAGGTGGCCTGGATATGAGTATTGCAGCCTGGAGCAATTGTGGCCAGTTTTGGGGGGGCTTCTGTGGCACTGCACGAGTGTAGGTGGGTAGAGGGTGGGTGCTGTGGCCCATCATAAGCACAGGCAGGTAGGGGTGGGTGCTGGGATAGGGCATGAGTATGGTCAGGGTACTGCAACATGGAACATGTATGGCAGGGGTGAAATGCTCCCGGTTCAGACCGGATCGCCTGAACCAGTAGCAATGGCAGCAGGTGGTTCATAGAACTGGTAGCAAAAATCCCTGCGTGCACCTCCCCTCCATGCCCAGCTGAGCCACACAATCATCCGAGGCTGTTTTTTTTACTTTTAAAAGCATTTTTTCTACAACCTTTTCAGCTGAAAAAATGCTTTTAAAAGTTAAAAAAAAAGCCTCTGATGATCGTGCGGCTCAGCTGGGATCGTCAGAGGCTTTTAAAAGCATCGGCTGAAGAGGTTGTAGGAAAGAAAATGCCTTTTAAAGCCTCTGGCAATCCCAGCTGAGTTGCCTGATCATCAGAGGCTTCTAAAAGTATTCTTTTCTGCAACCTCTTAAGGTTGTAGAAAAATGCTTTTAAAATAAAAAGAAAAAAAAAGTTGGCCATGCCTACCCAGTCACATTACCCACCACCACCAAGCCACACCCACGTAGTAACCAAGCCAGAACCGGTAGTAACAAATTTTAAATTTCACCCCTGATGTATGGCCAGCTAGGGGGTGCTGAGCATAGCGTGAGTGAAGTATAGGGACAGAACACATATAAGGTACAGTTTATAATAAAGACTTCATCCACGTATTAACTAGACAGCTGTTCATAAAATGCTATATAATAAAAATACTACATTATATGGAAAACTGTGAATCAGCTGTGGAATACCCAGAAATTATTCTTAGCATTGGAAATCAATGCTCCACTTGTTTGGAAATCGGTTCAAAACATGACACACTACATTTTCTGTGTGTTTCTTGGAATCAAAGGCTTCTGGAGGAGAAAAATGGTTAGAGGCCTCAATCTCAAGGAAGAAGACTGCTCAGCCTGTATTACTTGAGAAATGGTGTTTAGTTTTTAACATGCATCGTCATCACCATCCCCATCATTCTAGCCATTATTCACTTGTCTATCCACTGCAGGATGAAGGCCTCTTCTGCATGTTTCCCACCAATACGGTCCTGAGCTTTCTTTTGCCAATTGGGCCCGCAATCGATCCATCTTGTTTTAGGTCTCTTTTGTGGACCCCTTTTATCAAGTGGGATCTATTCTATGACTGCTTTGGTCCATCTGCCATCAGTTCATCTTGCTATGTGACCAGACCACTTCCATTGCAATTCTTTTACTCTCTTGATGATATCATATACTTTAATTTGTTTTCTAATCCATGTGAAGGTCTTCCTATCTTGTCTTATGATGCCGATGACCTTTCTTAAGATCTTTCTTAAGATTTTTTAAGATTTTAGATTTTTAAATTGTCCAATTGGGTTTTAGTTATGAGGTTTTTTAACTTTCGGCCAAAATTTATAATTCTTTTAAATTTTAAATTTTGTATTGACTGTTTTTTTATTTCTGGCTGTGCACCTCCCTGAGTCCAGCAGGAGAAGGGCGGTATATAAATAAAATAAATAAATAAATAAATAAATGTATCTTTCCATGACTCTTTGTGCCACTCGTAGCTTTTGTATCGATTGTGAGGTAAATGTCCGTGTTTCTCTGGCATATGTTAGATCAAAAGCTTTTCTTTTTAGGCATAGGGGGAACTAAAAAAAATGCCTGAGATTTTTAACATTATCAAACCTAAAGAATGATATTCTCATAATTGTGACTGCTGTAAGATTTATGCCCTAATTATGTTTTTATGTGTTCTGTGCATGTTTTAAATTGTTTTCTATATGTAAGCAACCAATTGTTGCAGGTTATAATGCAATAAATAAATGAATTTTCATATTCCCAAATAATAAGACTTCACTTCCAGCATATACACATTGTTTAACTTTGATTTCAGTCAAAGAATAGGAAAATAGGAAACCTAAGCCTTTCTCCAAAATGAATGGGACACAAATGTTTAAAGTTGGTTGAACTGATTCCAGACCTTTTAATTCCCCAAATATTCCACCTTGTTTTAAAGTACCTGTAGCCACAGAGCAAAAGTCTTATATCTCCCTCTAGAGGTAAACATAAAAATAACTACCTAGTACCATGAGGGAAGAGGGAGGGAGGGGGGGGGGGAGAGAGAGAGAGAGAGAGAGAGAGAGAGAGAGAGAG
>WNWU01000001.1:52349392-52370143 GCA_012654045.1 Ptyas mucosa
TTCCCCAGCCAGCTGGCTGGGGAATTCTGGGAGTTGAAGTCCGCCAGGCTTAAAGTTGCCAAAGTTGGAGACCCCTGTTCCATAATAACTTTTCAGGTGCCTTGGAAAAATATAGCAGCACAGAACAAAGCTGAGGCCCCTCGGTTCAGAAAAGGGCCTGGACTCTTCTGTCCTCACTGATTCATTCCAGAGGACTTTATCACCTGATGAAAGATGCTTTCACAGCATCCTCAGGCCATCCTTGCCAACTCAGATACTTCTATGATTGGCTCATGAAATCATCACCTGGGCCTCCATCGACCAATGGGCTGGCTGTATCATCTCTGAACTGGGAGATAGAAAGGATATTCCCTCCCCATTGCAAGGGGAAAAAAAAAGAGATCAAGGCGCTCCCTATGGTAGCAGGGTCAGGACCAACCCAGAAATGCTCACCTCGCATATAAATCTGCAGCTCTCTGGAGGTTAGGAAGAATGGGAAATGCTCCCCAGGCAGCCCGAACTTGCACTGAGTGCTGTCTCCACCACGCATAACTTCTTTACAAGGCAACCGAGTGAGGTCTTGTTTGGACTGTCAGGGCTCCAGAGCTCTTGCAGAAGGGGACCATGAAGCTTTTCCAGTCCAAGGTTGAAAACACCCAGCTAGGAAGCCAGGTGGGTGGGCTAATCTTTGCTTAAGAGTTATCATCAGGCTGAACAGAAATACAAATGGCATTATGAGGGAATCTGGGTAGCTCCATTGCAGATTTCAGAATGTGAGACATAGGGACTATCCCTTGAATTTGTATAGACATGGTGCTTTTTGTACAGAAGGGCATTAAAGTCCCATTCCATACTGGGTATCAAAGATCTGGTTCCTACTGTAGTATATCCTATTACAGCATGTCTTTTTGTCTGTCTGTCTGTCTGTCTGTCTTTGTCTGTGTGTGTGTGTGTGTGTGTGTGTGTGTGTGTACACACCTTCGAGTCACTGTTGACTCCTGGCAACCGCATGAACTAGTCCCTGAAGTTTTCTTGGCCACAATTCAGAAGTGATTTGCCATTGCCTCCTTGCTAGGGCTGAAAGAGAGTGACTGGCCCAAGAAGGAGCCTAAGTGGCGTAGGAGGCTAATGCCTCCTACTAAGGCAGCATTTAACATCCAGCTGCCTGCAATTACTGCCAGTTCAATTCTCACCAGGCTCAACTTCGACTCAGCCTTCCATCCTTTCTAAGGTGAGTAAAATGAGGACCCGGTTTGTGGGGGCAATAAGCTGACTTTGTATAAAATATACAAAAGTATGAAGGCTATTGCTTAATGCATTGTAAGCCGCCCTGAGTCTCCGGAGAAGGGCGGCATATAAATATAAATAAATAAAATAAAAATAAATAAGATTATCAGTTGGTTTGATTCCAAGGCAGGACTAGAGTTCAGAGTCTCCTGGTGCCTTAATCACTATGCCAGATTAGCTCCTCCTTCTACTAGGTATAAGAACTAATATGCATCAGTGGGGATTTCAATGAGAAAAAAACATTAAATTCACACCTATAATTTAAATATATATATAAATTATTTCACTGCTGGGTATATTACTCCAGTATTGATTGCTACAATAGACAATTCATTTTCTAAAAAAACTGTTGGAAATATAATGGCCAGGTTGGAACAATTTTCCATATATGGTAACAATGCTGCAAACCTTAATAATTTGGGGGAAATTATTTATAATAGAATGAAAAATATTTTAACAGCTGGATTCCCTTTACAACCTGCAATATTTTTATTATATATTGCTAAACATTAAAATAACTATGATGTGTACTAAATTAGTTTGTGCACAGAACTGCTGGAAAGATACTCAATGTTTTCTATTGGAAGGTAGGTTTAGTTCCTTCTGCAAATGTAAGTAATATTTAATACACCTCAATGTCCAAATATAATTTTTAATTTCAGAAATAATTTTAATAGTGAAAATTTAATTTTTGGATTATAAGTGTAAATATAAGCTTTGTACCACATCCAAAATGGATGTTTCTCTTAAAAACAAGAAGTTTTTAATAGCTTGGATATAAAAATATTGTAATTCTTAAACTCACTTTGTGATTTATACTGATTATTGCTGCTGACATTCATATATTGGATTTTAATAATGATCTGTATTTTAAAAAATGATATAGCATATTCAAATATTCAAAATGAATAAGTGAAATGTTGAAAAGTAACCTAGCTGTAAAAATGCTCATTTTGTCATACTTAGGCAGATGTGTGGATGAGCTATTGTAGAATTACTAAAATAAATAGTACTTTTTACTATACTTTTACTTACTGATTTCAGCTTGTTTTAACAAAACTAATGAAGTGGAAATCCAATCCATTCTGACAATAGTAGTTTCTTAGGTGTTGTTCCCTTCCTTCCACTCTGTTTCACCAGCTTTAACCCTTGATGGGGAAATTGACAGGAGAGAACACTCAATAGAGAAGTTAAGCTTCCTTGTGTAGGGATAAAACAATACTGCAGACTGCTTTACGAGGGTGACAGGATGGGGGGGGCAGGCACTATAAATCGCTCCTGTGGATTGGATGGCAGTTATTGCCTTCTAGAACCTAATAAATACTATGGATACCAGGGAAGCTTCTCAATAGCATAAGTGCATTCGTTTAGAGAAGAGCGTGCACACACTCTACTAGAGAGATTTCCCTGAAGATGGCAAGTCCGAAAGTTTGGAAGACAAAACCTCTGGTCCCGGTGACCGACTCAGATTGGATCCTGCCAGTGGTGGGATTCAAGTAATTTAACAACCAGTTCTCTGCCCTAATGATTTCTTCCAACAACCAGTTTGCCAAACTGCTCACAAAGTTAACAACCGGTTCTCTCCCAAAGTGGTGCGAACTGGCTGAATCCCACCACTGGATCCTGCTTTCATTTAAAAGCCACCATTAGGCTTATGAAATTGCACGCAGAATAAACAGTGCCACTCTGATTCGCATAGTATTTTGAAGGGAAAATATTCAGTTCTTCCAACAGAGAGGAGCCTTCAAGGAAAATGGAAAGATAAGTTGGTTATGAGCACGCCATCTTCTAAGGAGTGAGGAACAGATAGGTTCAATAGCAATAGCACTTAGACTTATATACCACTTCACAGTGTTTTACAGCCCACTCTAAGTGGTTTACAGTGTCAGCATATTGCCCTCAACAATCTGAGTCCTCGTTTTACCCACCTCGGAAGGATGGAAGGCTGAGTCAACTTTAAGCCTGGTGAGATTCAATAGATACTAAGCCCCTATACTTCTTCTGCATTCTTCCCTTCCTCCATTTTTCTTTTGTAATGCTGAACAACTCTTTCAAGAATTGTCTTGGCTGTGATTAAGCTTTATACCATTGCAACTTGAGCCTTCTGTTCCTATCCTTGCTTAGTAAGCTTCCTTACATGTTCGATAAACTTATTCTTCTGTTGTAAGTATACACTTTCCTCAGCCCTTTAGATTCCTTAGTTCATCTCCAGCATGGCTAGTGAAGGGCTGGGTGGGGATAAAGGGTGGGGAAGTCAGACATACTTGGAAAGCTGGTGAAGGAGACTGGTGTCTGGGATGGCTGCTTAAAGGATGGCTATGGAAACTAAGCCCAGGTGCGGGCTGTAGTAGCTGAAGCCAGAGAGGTGTAAAAGCACATTTGTTTTGGAGGATGGGAGAGAGGAAATGTACATTCCAATAGACAAGGAATAAACAGACTTTCCTCTTGGTTTAGGGTGGAATCACATTCTGATGAAAGGCATCCGGCCTTGGAGATGATTTATCTGGCAATAGAATTCCTAAACAGGAAGCACCTTTAAAGCAAACATCAGCAAGTTCAGTTTGAAGAAGGAACTTTTAACTGGTGAGGGTCTTTTGCAAAGAAGAAGCAGACAGAAGGCCCAAGCCAAGTCTTTACCACGGAAGGTGTGCACTCTGTAGATTTCCAACCAGATTCACACTGTTTAATTGTCCTAGTGCCCAAACCAAGGAAAAACTGGAGGTGTAATTTTGTGCCAAGATTAAAATTCTACAGAAAAACTACATTCCTCCATGTTCTTTGCTGGAAACCATGACACTCAAACACAAAGTGGACCAATTTAAGAGTGTGTGGCCAAGCTTGATCAGAATTTTTCCTGATTCAGAAATTCTAACATGTATTTCCAGCTGCCACGGTTACTTTTGTGGCATTGGAAATACACTCTGTTATCCTCCTTGCACAGATCTGTGGAAGGACTGAGTCTGGTGTATTTTTGGAGCAGCGGGTTTCAAATTAACTTATTTTCCTTTCTCCCCACTTTTCTTGTCCTGAGTTCCCAGAAAAGCCTCCCTTTGGATAGCTGGGAAGGTGTCAGTTCATCCTACCCGCCAAAGATCCTTCCTGATCTTTCTGCTGTCTTTCTGCCTCAAATCCCAGACTATGGGGATAGGGAGTCTGAATTTCAGCTAGTTCTATTCCACAAAATATCAGCCAATTGAATTCTCAGTGGAGCCCATTGTGACTAAAGAGTAGCAGGGACAGAGTGGGAAACCAAAATGGCTGAAAAGAAGCTTTAAGGAAGAACATTTTGTAAGCCTAGAGTTTTTCATTCAAACACTTGCCACGTTTTATGAAGGAAATTGTGACTCAGCCAAACCACCAAGCCAAAGGCTCTATAGAGAGAAGAAACGTTAGATGACCCCAGGTCAGGCCTGAAAATTCAAATCTCTCATTGACGGCATTTTGGGTCAGAAACAATTCCTCAGATTCATACCCACCACTCACCCCCAAAGGTGAGGCAAACCTTCCTTCTTCTGGCCTTCCAGAAGAGTGTTGAGATCTGGCTCTGTCGATTAGCATCGACTAAGGGGGTGGGGGGAGGTCTATGAATTTTATGCACTCCTGGAGATGGTTGATGATCTCTTGAGGGAACTCCCTCTAACTTATTAATTCTTTTAACCTTTTAACCTTTTTAACTTTGATTTTTTTTTAACTTTTAATTTGTCAATTTTAACCTTGTTTTTTTAAACGGGGTTTTTACGGTGTTTTTTTAGTCATGTTTTTATATTATTTTATAATGTTGTTTGTAAACTGCCCAGAATCACTTAGGTGAGATGGGTGATGGAGACATTCGCCAAACAAACAAACAAATAAATGTTTTGAATGTACAAAATTCAAAGTGGATAATGAGAAAGCTGTATACACACCCTAATGTAAATTTTGTAATGTTATTATTCATATAAATTCTGTAATTCTCTTATTACCTTATATTAACAATGACACTCATTTAAAGGAAAAGAAAACACAAAGAATACCTAAAGAATGAGATTAAATTATATAACATAAACTCTCATTAAGAACCAGCTTCCAAGAGAGCATAACGGACTAAACTCTGTTTACACCATGGCTATATTTTCAAGAAGGAAGCAAAGGAAAGCCTCAGAAATAACAACCGATACAGTGATCTGATCCACAATTTTGCAGTGAAAAAAATACGCCCTGGCTGTCAAGTAGATCACAAATTTTCTTTTGTTGGCATGGACTTCTTGGATGTGTTTGACACAGAAAGACCAATCTGGAAAGGCTGTTGTTCTTTAGAACTCATTTACAGCGGTTTCTCTTGGAAGGACAGCATTGAAAAAAATTCTTGATAAAATGCTATTACTGGATTTTCTACTTTTACTGAAGCTTGTCTCTCTGTGTAGGGCAAAACTCTCTCTCTCCACACACACACACACACATCCCATCGTTTGGGTCATTTCTCTGCTAGCGAGCTCTCCTAGCCTTAGACCAGGGGTCTCCAACCTTGGCAACTTTAAGCCTTTAAGCAAAGCTGGCTGGGGAATTCTGGGAGTTGAAATCCGCCAGGCTTAAAGTTGCCAAGGTTGGAGACCCCTGCCTTAGAGAACCATCTTTGTGACTTTAGGAGAGTAACACATCACTAGGAAAGACGTGGTTTATATTCCCGATTGCCGATAACTCGTCTGGGGAAAAAAAAACCCGGTCTTAAGGAAGCCCACGATCCTCTGGGCTTCCTTAAGCCCTCTGGATGAGTTGGGCTACTCATCCTCTGCTTCTCTTTCCGAAAAATGACGAGAAGGGTTTCCCCTGCACCAAGCAGGGTCTTTCTTAAAGAAAAGAAGAAGAAAAAGTCTCTGGGCGTCTTCTTTTGTCCAGAACGTAGAATCGCAAGTATCTTTAAAAAAAAGAAGAAAAGGTCGGAAGGTTTTAAGTTTTTGTCTGTTGATGGGCATTCTGGCTACCATCTTCATTTAACCGGAATTAAATTCACGAGAGTTGCTCTCTTCGGTTCCCTCGTGGCTCCTCAAAGCCTCAGAGCCCCGCGCTGGGCTGGCCCCTTTCAAGCCCCAAGGATTGCGCTTGTACCCCTTGTCGGGACTTCACATTTAGCGGGGTGAATGGATGAGCAACGACTGGAGGAGAAAACGGCCGGATTTTGGCCCTTGCCCTAGATCAATCCCACCGCAAGATGTTCCTGAGTCTTTTTTTACTCGCGCCTTTTGCTCCGGGCACCAGTTGTGGAGGGGTGTGTGTTTTTTTGGGGGGGGGAGATCTGGTTACAAACAGCGACGTAGCAGTAGGTCGCAAATACTAAAAGCTGCCCAGTGCCCACCCCAGATAAGTCAGATCTCTCACGAGCCATTCGGAAGCCGCTCGGGCTTTTGAAAGCATTTGCAAGGACCAGGCGAGGCAGGAGGACGCAACGGAACGGGATCCTGGATCGGTTTCCATCGGAAGCCGGCGATCTTGCGCCCGAATAAACGGAATAAACGAAAAGGCGCGCCGTTCTCCGCATTCTTTTTCTTGACTGCGTTTTGTGCCGAATGGTACTTTCAAAAGCCGCTTCTGAGATGCCTCCGGCACCCCATCTCCACTTCGCTACTCTTCCGCCTTCCACCTTGGCTCAATCCCTGACTAGATCAGAAAGAAAGCCTGTTTAAAAGGCTCTGCTAAACGCTTCCTGGTTTTTGGCTGCCTTTTAAAACCCCTAGTAGGTGAATTTGCTCATTAATTCATTTGTGTCTTAAAGCCATGTTAGACATTGTTTTTTAAAGTGTCAATCCAGCTGCCTGTTTATTGAGCGAAAGGCATTCTTACCTGTAATTCTAGAATCTAGAACTAAAATCTGCTCAGTTATTGAGAAATGGCATCCCTGGAGACCCCGGCTGCGCATATCCAGCCATTCCTATATTCCTATCGATACAACTATATTTTCGACCATCACGTCTGCCAGCGAAGCAAACCGAAATCTTTATTGCTGAACCAAGTCAGTTCCATTAATTTAAAAGGGGAGACTAATCAATAATCCAGATTTGCAACCTGGTTATGAGTTTTCCCAGTGCAATTTCAGCGTTAAGCCGGACTACAGTAGGACCCTTGCTTTGGATTCCTTTGGATTCGGGTGGAATAATGCGTAGAATAATATGTAACGCGAGAAATAAATAAATATCGCCTACACGCCATTTACTGTATTTCAGCACAGCATTTCTCCCAAGCAGTCAGCTAGGCTTGAAAAGCAGCCCCAACGACAACTAAGCTCGGTGCTTGGCAGGAGGGCAAGTTATAGGTCAACGTGACTGGAGAACAGCAGGTTAAAAAGAGAAGGGGGGAAGGAGCAAAAAATAGCAGATATCCCCCCCCCCCCCAATTTCTGGGCTGCTTTTCTTTTGGCAGTTCAAGAGCATGTACAGAGCGCTAATTCCCCTGACTTGCTTCTTCCGCCAACAACAACCTGCGGGTTAACTGGCACCGAGAGATCTAGTCAAGTCTTCAGGAGTTCTCACGGCTGAAGATGGACCAAAGCTTTATGCTGTTTCTCCTGGCAGTGAATTTATTATCGAAAAGGAGATGTGGTGGAAAGCAAGTTTTTTTAAAAAATAAAAAGTTTAAAGCTTAAACTTTAAGAGAGGGGGGAGGGAGGGAGGGAGAGAGAGAAAAGAAATAGGACAAAGATAGACAACCTTCTTGGGAAGACCGGGACAAGTAGGATTTTGAGATCAATCAACAGCCCCTATAAAAAGGAGGGGTAGCTCTTTGGCTTTTACTCTGGCTGGAAAAAAGGAAAACAGACAGAAGGGTGAGGGAACCACTCTGAAGCCTCTTACAAATCCTGCTTGGCTTTCTCTAAGTTTTTGTTTCTGTTTTTTAGAGGCCATTATCCCAAACAAAGGTTGGGCTTTTTGAGGCCCTACAAGATGCTTTGATGCTTGAAGGTGGCATTTTAATATTTAGCATGCCAGCTTCCCGCTTATTTATTTTTAACTAACAAGGCAGAAGAGAGCTTGGTAGTGCACAGGTGATGACATTTGGTGCACAGGTGATGATATTTAGGTTCCTATTTGGTGGAACTTCAGGCACATGATCTGGAGACTCAGGGTCTGGAGAAGGCTCTAATGGAAGGGCAGAGAAGATGAGAATCAGCAGCAAGGTGGAGGGACTCAGTTACAATAGCAATGAGGGCACTTTTGGGAGACTGGAAGTCCAGGTTAGGGGCAGATCCTCATGGAGAAGTGTGTGTGAGAGAGAGGGGGGGAGAAAGGGAGGGAGAGGGAGAGAGAGAAAGGGAGGGAGGGGAAGAGGGAGAGGGAGAAAGGGAGAGAGAGAGGGAGGGAGAGAGAGGGAGAGGGAGAGAGAAAGGGAGGGAGAGGGAGAGAGAGAAAGGAAGGGAGGGAAAGAGGGAGAGGGAGGGAGGGAGAGGGAGAGGGAGAGAGAGAGGAAGGGAGAGGGAGAGAGAGAAAGGGAGGAAAATGGGAGGGAGAAAGGGAGGGGGAGGGGGAGGGAGAAAGGGAGGGAGAGAGGGGGAGAGAGGGGAGGATGGTACCCAATCAGCCTTGTACTGTAGCTCTAACTTCATCTAATTTTTTTTTCAGTTAAAATTAAACCCCATCCTTTGAAACATTGGTTTTAATTAGATGTTCTACCTATGTTTTTCGCCTTTCTGTTTGATTGATCTTTTATATGTGTATACACAGTGCCTATAAAAATAATTTAGATTTCAGGTGTAGAATCTTTTTTTTTAAAGAAAACTTTATCATTGCTAACAGCTCTTGAATGCTTTTAGATGAGACCGGGATACTAAAAATATTTCACATAAAGAAATGAAACGAATTCCAGTGAGGCCGCAAGGGCGTGCCTTCCCGCTCCACCCCTCTCTGAAATCAATTGCCCTAAAGCCCTTCCAATTGCTCTGCTGGACAGAGGTTCTTCCCGGGGTTGGAGGTAAACTCTTTAATCGAGACACCTTCTCTTTCCTATATTAAACTACGGCCTGGCAGTGCTCCGATACGTCCCAGAATGGATGGAGTCCCACTCGGACGGGTCCTTTTTTTTTCCCCTCGCGCCCTCACTTCTACTTCGGAAGAAAGTTCTCTTCCAATCAGAAACTGATGCCTGCAGGATTCCCCCGGGTGCTCAGTTCCATAACCTTCCGAGTCTCCCTCTAGGTGGCGCTCTGACAAGGAAATACGTAAACCGAGACAGAGAAATTTGCTCAGCGGCGACTTTGGCAACGGCGGGCTATAATTGAGGGCAGAACAATAGAGACATTTTGTGTTGGCTCTAAATTCGCAGAGCCTATGACAAATTTTAAAAAAAAAACCAACTTTTTTTATTAGAACCGAATATGCCTTCAATATCTGCCTTCCGCAGCTTTGGAAATATAGACATTAAAATGCGTATTTCTCCTCCCGTTTTTGTTTTTATTTTTAAAGATGCGCAAACTTGCAAAGGAGGGTTAGCTTCGCTCGACACGTTTGAGCTCCTGTTAGATCCAGCTCCTCCTCCTCCTCCTCCTCCTCCTCCTCCTCCTCCTCCTCCTCTCTTTGCAAAGGGCTCTGCCAGGAATAAGCGGAGGCCGAGGAAGGCAGGCAAGCCACACCGTGCCGCGCACCTCCTTAAGGAACCGCGAGGGGCAAAACTGGCTTTGCAATTCTGCAGGGGGTCACAAAAACCCCGAGCGGAAAAGCGCTGGACGCGCGTGGCTGGCGGGAGGCAGCCTCGCAGGAGAAGCTAGAGCGACGTCCTGGGTGGGAGAGAGTAGCTGTCCCCCTTGGCGAAAATTCTCTGCTTTATTGAGGTTGTTCCTGTCCTGCAAATACTCGTTTCCAAGTAAAAACGGGGGACAGGATGAAGCTTTTGCCGGGTGGAGAAAAAAAACCCATATTACTCTCCCCCCCCCCTCCCCGTTGCTTCGTCCCCTGGATTATGAAACCGTGTTCGGCTGTAGGAGTCTCCCTCCCTGCCTCCCTCCCTGCTTCTCCCAACCCTTGTTTCAGTTGCTGATGAGGGACACAAGGGCCTGCCTTTCAAATCCACTTTCCGCTCCTAACCTCCGGGCCGCGTCCCCCATGAATTGTCAGCTGGATTTACAGCAGGCACTGCGCGAGCTCCTCAGCTGCAGGAGCCCATCAATTTAGATCTGAATGGACTTTCCCCGGGCGGGTCTTCAAGGGGAAAAGGCAATTCTGCTGAAAAGGGCAAGGCTCGGAGCCGGCCTGCTGGATGTGGGGTAGATCCAAAGTCAAGGGTGTTTGTGTTTTTTTAAATGCAATTTTAAAGGCTGATCAACTCTAAATGACTCTGGGGTGCTTACAGCTCTAAAAGCAAGAAAGAATAAAAGACAGAAGCAGATGGTGTGTGTCTAAAAGAAGAGGCCCACGAATAAGAAAAAGAATCCTACGGCAATCCAACTATTCCTCAAACCAAAGCCTGGGAGAAAGAACCCTGGTTTTCAAACCCTGGTTGTGAGCATCCTCAGGGTAGGAGACATACAGAGTTTTTTTGGGGGGGATTGCTATTCCAGAGGCAGGTGCTGGGACAGAGAAGACCCAGGCCCAGGAGATGGCATTACAGGAAGTCCTCAACTTACGACCATATTTTTTTAAAAAATTTGATTTATATGCCGCCCTTCTCCAGAGACTCAGGGCGGCTTACAATGCGCTAAGCAATAGCCTTCATACTTTTGTATATTTATACAAAGTCAGCTTATTGCCCCCACAAACTGGGTCCTCAATTTACCTACCTTAGAAAGGATGGAAGGCTGAGTCAACCTCGAGCCTGGTGAGATTTGAACTTGCAGTAATTGCAGGCAGCTGGTGTTAATAACAGTGCTTTAGTCTGCTGCGCCACCAGGCTCTGAGCCCAAAATGGATGTTGCTAAGTGAGAAATTTGTTAAGTGAGTTTTGTCCCATTTTCCAACTTTTCTTGACACATTTGTTAAGTGAATCACTGCAGTTGTTAAATTAGTAACAGGGGTGTTAAGTGAAACTGGTTTCCCCATTGACTTTGCTTGTCAGAAGGTCGCAAAAGGGGATCACATGACCCCAGGACACGGCAACCATCATATATGTGAGTCATTTGTCAAGCATCCATATGTAAATTACATGACCTGCAATGCACAGGATGCTGCAATGGTCATAAGTACGAAAAACGGTCATAAGTTCATTTTTTCAGTGCCGTTGTAACTTTGAATGTTCATTAAGTGAATTGCTGTAAGTCGATGACTACCTGTATTTAATCAAGGGTACCTGGCATGCACTCTCTCTGCACAATCTTTTCCTTCTTTCCTTCCTTCCTTCCTTCCTTCCTTCCTCATTCATTCACTCATTCATTCATTCATTCATTCATTCAGACTTCAGTGCTGCCCAACTCCAGATCAATTCTGGGCAACTCACAATGTATATAATATATAAATAAGAAAAGACAGATGAAAAATATATCAGGGGAAATAAACAAAATGGCATATTTTGCCCTGAGTTCCCAGAAGAACTGAGCCTGGAAGTTACAGGCTGCCTGGCTCATTGGTACTTAGTTACAGAGGCTTGTTTTCCAAACTTCAGCACATTTTTAAAAGTCTTTTCAGAAGCAATGGGGCAGACTGATGCCCTTTAATATCTGGACTAGGAAACAAAACGGAGTATAGGGAACATCATATATTATATATCCAACTATCTACCCTGTTTCCCCCCAAATAAGGCATCCCCTGATAATAAGCCCAATTGGGCTTTTGAGCGCATGGAAATAAGGCCAAGCGCTTATTTCAGGGTTCAAAAAAAATATAAGACAGGTCTTATTTTCGGGGAAACATGGTACTTTTCCATGCATTGGAAAAGGATGCTGTGAGAAGAGAGTTTGATATATCCAAGCCAACCAACAGTCTGGTTTGGGCCTAATTGTCACCCTTCTTTTCCCATCCCCTACTTGAATTCACACAACACTACAGAGGAGGCTTAACATAATTTGGTGTTATCACGTGCATGCTGAAACAAAAATCATGGTATGATTTGCACAATTCTTTAGTTAACATGACAAGCTAAGAAAAGGAGTGGCTCTTTATGTCATGCCAAACTACCAGGCTCATTTTAGTCTCATTTAAGGCATTGTTTAAACTCAGCCTTTGTCCTTTTCAAGGAAGATTGGTTTTCTTCCAAAGGACTGGCACATGATTCTCAAGAAATGTGTGTCTGTGTGGCCGGGAGGAGGCGGGGGGCGGAGGGAGATAGAGGCATTCTTGTTAATCTATGTTATTTAGAAGTACAGGTAGTCCTCGACTTACAGCAGTTCGTTTAGTGACCGTTCAAAGTTACAACAGCAATGAAAAAGTTGATTGATGAGAATTTTTCATAGTTACCACCTTTACAGCCTCCCTATGGTCATGTGATCAAAATTCAGAAGCTTGGCAACTGGTTCAGATTTTTGACCTTTGCTGTGTCCCAAGTTCTCTTTTTGTGACCTTCTGACAAGCACAGTCAATGGGGAAGCCGGGTTCACTTAACTGGGTTACTAATTTAGCACCTGCAGTGATTCACTTAAGAACCGTAGCAAGAAAAGTCGTGAAACTGATTTAACAAATGTTTCACTTAACAACAGAAATTTTTGGCTCAATTATGGTCATAACTCGAGGACTACCTGTAGTCTCCTCATTTTTTAAAAAAATGTGTGCAGCAACATCTTTGATACCAAAAGCTCAAGCTGTGACTTGAAAGGCAGGGCTGAGACCTGCTAAGGGAGACATCCATAGGTACATTAATATCTCCAGATAGCATTGGAAATCCCAGTCTTAAAAGTTGAGAGGGTGCTGTGGTTCTTGAGATTCTTAAGGCTTAGGAGGTCCACACTGAATGGATAAAAAGAGCCAACTCTGTCCTCCCCTCACCCCCCCCCCAAAGTTTCTTCCCTACCAAACCAGAAAGAAAGGAAAGTTTTGAAGATTTTTCTTCTTATGAAGAAAGATGCTTTAGCAGCAAAACTTTGTCAGAGGCTCCCTTGCAACTACACTTCCTCCCATTGGGCTTTGGTTTCATTCCCCCCCCACCCCCAAATTGAATCACTGTCCAAATAAGGAAAGAGACTTCCCGCAAATTGGGAGGGGGGGGGGCGCTGTTGACCGCAAATCACAAGCACTTATGTGATTTCCATAGTGATTTATTGGTCTGGTTGAAGTAAGTGACTGAAGTTGCAATCCTATAAATCTTATTACCCTTCTTCAGTCCTAAATATTATCTTCTTTGTTTAGACTGAAGCTCCCATCGTTTCCAATGTTCTGGCAAGCAAAGCCATTTCAAGACGACAGAAGTTACAGTAGAGGGCAAGTTGTATATCTCTTTAAAACCTAATTTCTCTGAAACTGCTTCTGATTAGAAGAGTGGCTTTAAGGGTTTATTTCTTCAGCAGAGAGGGAACAGCCAGCTACCAAAAATGGGCTAGGATGTCACATTGAGGCACGGAGAACTTCCCCCTCATTTTTTCAAGAATACAGTGATGAAGTGAAGGTCCCTCACTGTTAAATCTCTTTGTGCGGGTGAAACAAAACACTGACTTGACAGCAAAACAGAGTATTATTAATATATATATATTTAAATTTGATTTATATGCCGCCCTTCTCCGGAGACTCAAGGCAGCTTACAATGCACTAAGCAATAGCCTTCATACTTTTGTATATTTATACAAAGTCAGCTTATTGCCCCCACAAACTGGGTCCTCAATTTACCTACCTTAGAAAGGATGGAAGGCTGAGTCAACCTTGAGCCTGGTGGGATTAGAACTCGCACTAATTGCAGGCAGCTGGTGTTAATAACAGTGGGCTTTAGTCCACTGTACTACCAAGGCTCTTTACTCTCAAGTAATATTGCCATTACTTCTTACTTTTTATATTAATATAACAGGATAGCTACATTTGGGGGAAGGAAGGAAGCCATTTAAAGAGTGTATGGTATGAAACTCATTCAATCCAGAGATTTATCCTCAAATCACCTGACCTGTACCCTGATCCTTCATATCTGCTGTGGATGAGCTGCATTCAGAACATCCGGATTCTACAGGAACGATGGCCTGATTTAATAGCATCTGCCTGTCATCCATCCTGTGCATTTATGTTGAAATCTCTGAGCTGCAATTTTCCTTTGGCAGCTGGAGTAGCAGCCTTCAGAAAACATGGCCTTGCAGCAGAGATCGGTTTCAGCAGGTTCTGACCAGTTCTGGAGAACCGGTAGCGGAAATTTTGAGTTGTTCGGAGAATCGGTAGTAAAAATTCTGACTCCCCCCCCCCAAATCTATTCTCTGCCTCCCAAGTCCCAGCTGATCGGGAGGAAATGGGGATTTTGCAGTACCTTCCCCTAGAGTGGGGTGGGAATGGAGATTTTACAGTATCCTTCCCCTACCACACCCACCAAGCCACACCACACTCACCAAGTCACGCCCACAGAACCGGTAGGAAAAAAATTTGAAACCCACAGGGGCTCCCCAAAGAGAGGCACACGGATCCTTGTTGGTTTGGGGCAGAGCAAAAGAAGCGGGCAGGAGATAGGGTGGTGGAGGAATGCTTGTATTATACTCCCAATTGCCTGGAGGAGGAGTACACTGGCTCAACGTCCCTCCACCAGGCTGAGTATCTTTGCCTGCCTGTAAACTCCAGCAGATCTGCATAATAGTTGCTTGCCTAGCAGCTCTGCTTAAAATGAACACGGTAGACATGGTAGACCCAAAAACCACATACAACCAAGCACCATATAAATATGAATAGAACAGCCCAGTGCATACATTCTGGAGAGAGAGAGAGCAGTTTTCCTGTTGATGGGCTCCAGCACAGCCCAAAAGCTTGGAAGAATAAATCTTTGGTCCTGGTGACCTACTTAATTTGGATCGTGGCCTTTGCGTGGGACTTGGGGGATAGGGTAGCAATTAAGTGAAGGTCCTTTTTTGTTTCTCCAAATGTCAAACTGACACCCAAATCAATCATCTGTTTGTGGGAATAGAGTACGTGAAGATTTCATACAGGTCCCGGACAGACAACACCTCTGCCTGACCAGATTTAGTTCATCATGCAGGAATAGGTAGCTTAGCCCCAGTTGCTTTGAGACACATTTCCTGCAATCCTTGTCCTCAGTCTTGTGCTTTGGCTGGTGCTAGGCGTGTTTGAAAATGTGAGAATATTCCTTAGCTCTATTCCAGCCTGTGACTGAAACTATACTCATTCTTGGTTTGTCTCTGACTCAGTCCCTTCTTTATCATCACAATTTGGGACTGGAAAAGTGGGGTGTGTGGGTAGTGGGGTGCCTCACCAGGATTATCTCCAGAATTATCTTCCCCACCCAAGGAGGGAGAAATGGAGCATAACAGAAACAGCTGGAACTCTGACACCCTGTAGTGCTATGCAGTACAAGCTCCACCCTCCATTGGCTACAACCATCCAAGTCTGCCCATTGTTGCCTGAGGTTTATTTTTTTAATCAAATACTTTTTCCTCCTCTTAACCTAGCTTTGGGCAATGTGACTCTGATCACTCTGATGTCTCTACATATATCTACTCATTTACCGATTACTATATATAATTGAACTGCCTGTTTATATTTATATAATAGTGCTGCATACCTAACTGGAAAGTCTGATTGAATCACATTGGATTGGTTCTGAATAAACATACATAAACAAACATAAATAAACATCTGAATAAACAATGATCTGTAAAGATCATTGGGCTAATGTAAATGCTAACGTTTGTTCAGTCTGGCTACTTCAAAAATACAGAATCACAGATTCTTCCAGGAGAGTCCCTTAAGACTTGTTTCAGTATGCCGGGATTTCTCAATTGTTCATTCATCCTTGGCCTCTGTGTACAAATAAACGTGCCACAGAAAAGGGTCAACGGCCTTTGTGTGGAAGTAATGAACTAGGATGGGGAGTGTCAAGTTCAAGTCCAGTCTTGAAAAATACAGATGTGAGTGAAGTCAATTGTACTGGCATCTTAACTTGCAGTCTTCCGTTCTTTTCTTACACTCCAAAATAAGTGCACAGTTTTGTGGGAAGGGCCATAATAATAGAAAGGGCAGGAGATGAACCTGCAAATAGAGGATCTTTTTTGCTTTTCTGATTGCTAAAACAGTGAAGATGGATGCAATGGTAGATAGATGATAAGAAATAGTGAATCAACAAAAAAAATGTTTTCAGCCGTTCTAACAACTGAAAATGTGGTTGATGATGATACCTACTAATAGGATTTTCTTGGGACAACTAGACCCTTAAGGGAACTCTGACATCTGTTATGGGGACCCAGATTTTTGGGGGTAATATGCTGACTCTAAACTGCTTAGAAAAATTGGAATTAAGATTGCCAGGAGAAATATCAATAACCTCTGATATGCAGCTGATACCACTCTAATGGCAGGAACTAAAGAGCCTCTTGATGTGGGTGAAGAAGGAGAGTGCAAAAGTTGGCTTGAAACTCAATATTAAGAAAACCAAGATCATGGCAACAGGCCCTTTCAATTTCTGGCAAATAGATGAGGAACAAATGGAGAAAGTGACAGATTTTATTTTCCTGGGCTCCAAGATCACCACAGATGGGGGCTGCAGCCAAAAAATTAAAAGACGTTCCTGGGGAGGAAAGCTACGGCAAACCTAGACAGCACACTAAAAAGCAGAGACATCACCCTGCCAACAAAAACGCATATAGTCAAGGCTATGGTTTTCCCAGTTGCAATGTATGGCTGTGAAAGTTGGACCATAAGAAAGGCTGAGCGCCAAAGAATTGAGGCCTTTGAACTATCAAAGTTCAAAGGAGAAGACTCCTGCGAGTCCCTTAGACTGCAAGGCGATCAAACCAGTCAGTCCTAGAGGAGATCAACCCTGACTGCTCTTTAGAAGGCCAGATCCTGAAGATGAAACTCAAATACTTTGGCCACCTAATGAGAAGGAAGGACTCACTGGAGAAGAGCCTAATGCTGGGAAAGATTGAAGGCAAAAGAAGAATGGGATGACAGAGAATGAGGTGGCTGGACGGAGTCACTGAATTTATTTATTGTTCATTTATTGGTTCAATTTATATGCCGCCCTTTTCCTGAGACTCAGGGCAGCTTACAATGCGTTAAGCAATAGCCTTCATACTTTTTGTATATACCTGCTTAGTAGGGCTTTCGACGCCCCCTAAGCGGTGTTCTTTTTTATACAAAGTCAGCTTATTGCCCCCACAATCCGGGTCCTCATTTTACCTACCTCAAAAGGATGGAGTCAACATTGAAACCGGTGAGATTTGAACTTGCAGTAATTGCAGGGAGCTGGTGTTACTTTAACAGCACTTAATCTGCTGCGCCACCAAGGCTCTTAAAACAGTAGGTGTGAGCTTTAATGGACTCCAGAGGATGGTAGAGGACAGGAAGGCCTGGAAGAACATTGTCCATGGGGTTGCGATTGGTCGGACACAACTTCACAACTAACAACAACAAACTGCTTAGAGAGAGCTGTGAAGCAGTATATAAGTCTGCTACTGCTACTGCTACCTCTGTAGGTCCATTTATGCACCAGTTTTATGAAGCACAAAAGTATCTGGGAACTTAAAGTGGCTGTGAAGTAAATGGTTATAGTCATTAACAGGAATGGGATTTTGGATGCTAGGTGTGAGAGGCTAGATTTAAAGGGCTGGAGTGACCAGCAGAATAGGTCACTGGGAGCAGAGAAGGTTCACCCTCGGGTGTGGATGTTTTGAGAATTTCTCGGCCCCATCCACCTTATGGTTGGAGTAAAACTTCAAGAGGGGGAGCGTGAAAGTGACTGCCTTGAATTCTGGATGGAAATGCTCTAAAGCCAAAGATCAAATAAACAGCCCAACATAAGGTGTGATGAGAAGAAAGAGCCTGGTGGCGCAGTGGACTAAGTGCTAAGTGCTGTTAAAAGTAGCACTTAAGTTTCCAGCTGCCTGCAATTACTGCAAGTTCAAATCCCACCAGGCTCAAGGTTGACTCAGCCTTCCATCCTTTCTAAGGTAGGTAAAACGAGGACCCAGATTGTGGGGGCAATAAGCTGACTTTGTATAAATATACAAAAGTATGAAGGCTTAACGCCTTGTAAGCCGCCCTGAGTCTCCCGGAGAAGGGCGGCATATAAATCAAATTAAAAAAAAAGTGGGGAATGGGTATGGGACCCAAACGATCATCTGTTAGAACCCTCTCCAAGTCTGAAAGGCGCTGCTCGGGAGACAAGAGAGGAGAGGAGGGAAGAGGGGAATCCCAGTTTCTGAAATTCTCTGCTTGCAACCCAGAAGGAGAAGGAGATCGCTCTGAATTCAGTGGAATGTAAACCCCAGAGTGTGTATTATACAAGAAAGCTCCCGTGGTAGGTCCAGCAACAGCAGGTGAGATTGAAGGGAATTCTGCAGGAAACCGGCCCTGGAAATGTTTGCTTTGGTAAGGTATACTGTCAGGCGCGCATTACTGCTCCTTCTATAAATTGTGCTTCCTGTCACGGGGCAGGAATGTCAAGCATTTTACAGCTGCAGGTTTTGAACCGTGCAGTCAAAAGTCAGGATTATTCAACAAAACACGCTTGGATCCCAGAGCTTTTGACAGCTTGATCTATAAACTCGTGGAGTTCTGTGGCATTTACTCCCAAGTAAAAGCTTCTTGAAAATGACATTTGGGTAAAGGCGAGGAGGCTCTTTCCTCTGTTAACTCAGAAGCCTGGAAAGTTCTGCCAGTTGAAATGTCTTTGAATATATTAGTAGCTCGGGTTGGTAGTTTACGTGGTCGGGTTGAGCTCCCAGCTTGGCAATTGGGTTGCAAATGGGTTGTCCCCGTTCGAGGAGACATCTTCGATGCGCTTTGAGTTGAGCCAGTGGTGGGTTTCCAAATTTTTTACTACCGGTTCTGTGGGTGTGGCTTGGTGGGCGTGGAATGGCTTGGTGGGCGTGGCTAGGTGGTGTGGCAAGGGAAGGATACTGTAAAATCTCCATTCCCACCCACTCCAGGGGAAGGTTATTGCAAAATCCCCATTTCCTCCCAATTAGCTGGGACTTGGGAGGCAGAGAATAGATGGGAGCGGGGCCAGTCAGAATGTTTACTACCGGTTCTCCGAATTACTCAAAATTTCCGCTACCGGTTCTCCGGAACTGGTCAGAACCTGCTGAAACCCACCTCTGAGTTGGGCACTGAAGATGTCTCCTCGAATGGGGACGAAACGTTTCAACCCAATTGCCAAGCTCGGAGCTCAAACCAACCACAGTTCTGCCAGTTTCACCAATCTTTATGGGATTGTATCCTTTCCTCTCTAAGCAGTCGTGCAGAGATTAGAATGATCCCCAGCCTCCCCCCGTTCCGAGGTTCCGAGTTATGGAGTTTAGGACAGTGGCAAGGTTGACCACCACACTGGTGGAAATTCACCAAAGCACGTAAGTCGGAACCTGGTCATTAATACCCAGAGAGCCAGTTTGGTGTAGCGATGAAGGCATTAGAAACTGGGAGCCGGTGAGTGAATTCCTACTCCCGCTTTAGGCACAAAGGCAGCTGGGTGACTTTGGGCCAGTCACTCTCAGCTCTAGGAAGGAGACGATGCTGGTCGGAAGGAAATCTCACTGAAATCGACGGAACTGACCCCGAAGTCGTGATATTTTTTTTCTTAACATTGTGGAAAAGAACCGTGTTAGATTTCTGTTCTGCAGCACATCGTCTTCCATCAAATAGGAAAGAGATTTGAACTCGCTTCCCACCCATCAGTTCAATAGTTGATCGATTCCGTCTGTTCCCCTTTTTGCTTTCAGACAGATTATACTTTAAGGTGTTTTTCTGTCAGGTCTGTCCCTCCTTCCCCCTTCCCACAGTATTTCATCCCGAGGTCAGTTTTAGACTTTAAGCTCTCTCCAGTCGAAAACATAGACGGTCATTAATGTCTCCTTGAAAAATCCCGCTGAAATTTGGATTTTCTGAGTTACCTGCATTTGAGATAGAGAGTACGCTTTTACCCCGTATCTCTCCCTCCCCCCAAAGTAAAATTTTTGATTCATTTCGGTTTACTGTTATAAAAGATTGCTGGGCTGGGAGGGGCAGAATTTGTTTAAATTTGCCTTTCCTGAAAAAATTCACCTTATCTGCTGGCTCTGTTCTGTTTACTTGTTTGGAATGTGGCTTGTCTACATAAAAAACAAGATTTCCCCCACCCCACCCCACCCCACCCCACCTCACCTCACCCCGATCCCGCACCTGGGATTCAGTTGAATAAAACTGAGAAACCGGCCTCGCTCCATTGAAATATAAGCCCCAGTGACATTCAAACGCTACTACCATCCTAAACACTGTCGGGGCCGATTCATTTCAGAGCTGCTGAGTATTACAAATCCTCTGAGGATCTGCTGAATCGCTCCGAAATCAGTACTGGCTAAGATGTACCATCATCCCCTCTTTGATTTTACTTCTCAGAGCAAGAAAGTAAAATGCTTCCGAGGTAGCGATGGAGGAGAAAGAGGAGGAGGAGGAGGAGGAGGAGGAGGAGGAGGAGGAGGAGGAG
>WNWU01000001.1:52370243-52428377 GCA_012654045.1 Ptyas mucosa
GGGGGAGGAGGAGGAGGAGGAGGAGGAGGAGGAAAGACCTGTTACAATAATCAGAGAAGGATTCATGCACCAGACCAATAAACTAGCGGAAAGGCAAACAGTTCATAAGAAAACAGAAACTTTTGCTTTATAGCTCAATCCTTTGTTTATTTCCCCTTTAGTAAAAGGTCCTGTTGAGGTTTTTGCCAAACGCAAATACATCTAAGGTGGCATCTTTAATTGGCTGCTTGTCCAGCATAGTTTTCCAAGGGAGAAATTGCATCAACGTTGTCACGGCATTCCTTGAAGTTACACTTTCAATGAAGTCATTTGCACAGAATGTTTCGCAGTTCTCATCTGGGCTGCCTTCTCCAGAGCTGCTGTCTTTCCCACTTCTTCCATCCAGAAGGTCAGATTTTACTGGAGCGAATAAGATCAGCTCCCCCCCCCCCCGAACGTCTTCTCAAAACACACTTGGGCTTTAATTCTCACAATCTCTAACCAGCATGTGAATTGAAGCCCCAAATAAAGCTGGTAGGTGGATAGTTGGCTATCCGACTACTTGGATAGTTCCACCTCTTCCCGCCTTTTCCCACTGAACTTCACGGAGCGGGATTCCAAATTTTCTTGGGAGACCGTCTGGTTGATACTCACCTTCAGGTTTTCCCGGGGGCCGCTCAGCGTTCTTTAACTGCCAGACCAGTTTGGGGGTGGGGGGTTTTTTTTTTTTTGGTTTAAATCTAGCTCAGAACGGCTTGCCTCCCTGCCTTCTTTTATTTATCGATCCTCAAGGCCTAACCTGGTTCTCCTGCTCCTGGTGTTCTTGTTAGCATGGGAAGAAAAGATCTGGGTCAAGGAGACCATCTGACTTCATTATGCCTTCACAAGCCAAATTGTGTCCAGGCTTGAAAATCCAGCCTAGAATAATTCAACAAGGATGGTGTCCATTTTTACTCTTCAAAATTTGAGGGGGAAAAAAAACCCCTCTTCTTTCCCTCGCCAACCCCCTCCCGTTCCTCCTTTTCAGCTCCTCCTTCTTCTCTACCTCCAATTATTCCATTATTCTGTACCTGAAATTAATCTTTTTGCCAGGCAGGTCAGCGCGATCGACAGGCTGTTGTTAATTACAACGTTGGTTCTTATTGGTCTCGGCTCCCCTCGTCCTCGCCCGACAGACTGTGGATGTGACCTTTGTTATTTCAGCCTCCACTCAGCAGTTCAGTGGAAACAACTTGAGCACGTTCAACCCTGATAAACATTATCCTTCAACCACTGGGGACCTCGGCAGAGTAAATGAGCTTTTCCGACAGAATCACATCAGGAACACACATTGAGAAAAAGGCCCGAGAAACAGAGCCCGAGACGGGGAGGTGGAGCTGGGAGAGGAAGAGATGAGAAGAGAGGGAGCTGCAAGTTTGAGGGGAAAATGAGCCAGAGGCGGAGCGGAGGGGCCCCCGAAGTAAGCTCCGACCCGACAATACTACCTCAAAGATGCTCGGAGGCACGGCGAGAACGGGGGTGGACTGGAAAGAAGAGATCGGGATCTAAAGCAGGACAGGGCTGCAAGTAAAACTCGAATCTCTTGGGATGTTCAGATTCCCAGAAATCCCTTGTCTTCTGACCTACCCAGGATCACGTCCGCCCAAGACCGATATTGTATTGGACGGCTGAAGCTTCCCGGGGA
Source organism: Ptyas mucosa (assembly GCA_012654045.1). NCBI lineage: Eukaryota > Metazoa > Chordata > Lepidosauria > Squamata > Colubridae > Ptyas > Ptyas mucosa. Next base: position 52,371,907 of record WNWU01000001.1, read on the forward strand.
TTCTTTCTTCGGAGTCAATTTCAAATCTAAACCATTTGTGCTTTAAAAAAGAACGAACGCCAAGGTTCGCGTTAAGGCAGCCATCCTGTCGGTGCGCGGATCTCAATCCTAGCTGAAATTATAATCCAGGCCAAGGGGTTGGACGGAGCTTGTCCGTGGGCCTGTTGCCTGGACTGGAAAGGAATGGCTGGAAATCCAGCGGACTAAATTCGTCGAAAAGATGAACAGGAGCGGCTGTGAATGATTAAGACCCCAGCATCCCCCTCCCCGGTCCCATTGGTAAGCCTTCCCCTCGCCAGTGCGTAACTCCCCCAAAACAGTCCGAGAGAAGAAAGTGGGGGGTCCGGTGGGAAGACAATCGTGGGTCTTGACCAGAAGCTCCCTTATACAGCGCCCCTAACATTTACCCGGGAGGAAGGGATCAGGGTCGAGAGCGCCAGCCGGACCTCACGAGCGAGAGGGTCAAAGAGCTTCGCCCCTGACAGACTTGAGTGGGAGTGCTGCGGGGGGGAGCGGGGCGGGGGGGCGGCCGCTCTGACAGAATCCGGTTCAGGCGAAACGTGAGAATTTTCAAGGTGTTTCAGCGACTCTCAATATGACAAGCAGCTGACAAATTTATGCTGAAAGGAACCGGACATCACCCAACCCTGGCTGAACCAACCCTCCTCGATTCGATTCTAAATCCATTAATTAGAATTAAGTCATTTTTCAAAGCTTTTTTTTTTTGAGTTTTGAGTCGCCGCGGACTGACTTCCACTTGATGGATTGAAAGAAGATGGAGGAGGGGGAGAAAAAAAACCACTCGACCCCCCCTCCCGCCGTGGCTGGTTGTAGAGCAGACTCCGATATTAGCTCTATAATAGTTGACTCGGGTTTTGCTGTTAAATGGCAATATTCAATCGACATCCAAGTTTAGTGCGTTCCGCAGAAACTCCGCAATGACATATAATGATCCCTTCCCAATCGGAAGGAATTTCCCAAGCGATGTAATTGCCAGATTACAAGGTTAACTCCTTCATAAACACCTTGTTGTTGCTTCAAAGGCAAATCGCTTTGTTACATTTCTGGGGGAATGTAACCTCCCACTTAGCCCCAAATACCTGGGCCCATTGCAATTATTCTTATAAGAGAACGGCTGGTACTTGGACTTCTTTAAAAGCGGGGTTGCGTTTTGTACGGCCAGTTCTATTTTCCGAGCACAATGAAAAATCTCTCCGATTGGAACAGGAGCGTTAGTCTGAAAGAGGTCTCAACCCTCGTTTCTGAGCGCAACTTTGGCATCCCCAATTCGTTCTTATGCAATATCCCCAGCCTGAGTTTTGAATCAGTTTCTCCCCTGCAGAGAGAGATCCCCTCCGTTTTAATTCCTCCCAAAGCGAGGTCCAGACCATTCCTTTTCATGTTTTAGAGATCCCAGTCATTCCTGTTAAGCACGCTGCATGCAGATTTCAAGCGCTGGCTACTATTCCAGTCCTAAACCACTGTTTAGGAACCAGCTTTGTGTAACCACAAAACCGACTAAAGGATCTGGTGGCGGATAGGTTCTCCCCTTAACTAGGAAAGTCCAGAATGTTATCCGAGCGGGGGATGTGTCTGCGCAAGTGCCAATACCCTGCGCGTTATCCCGACCCACATCTAACTTCGCAAAGATCCTATAGTTGAGCCCAAAAGCTTAAAAAGCAAAGAAGCTTCTATTACACTGTTTTCATGCAAGGTTTTCATGCTGAATGGAGTGTTACAACACAGGCCCACATTAAGAGGAGACAGTTTCAAGTGGACAAGACTTCTCGTTCTTGGATCTTGTGCAATACCTCCGGAGCTGCCACTGCGCAAGAGACCCCCCCTCCCCTCCCCCCGCTAGTAACGTGTCATTGTGTTCCTTGGGCGAGGATGATTTCTTCTAAAGGTTTTCAACGGCTGCGATCCGAATGACGCAAAAAAGAAACCATTCCATTAAAATCCAGTTACATTTGTCGTCCCGTCTTTCATGGGGCAGGAAAAGCGCGTTTGTTTTGTGGCCTTGTTGTTGTGTTGCAAAAGTTAGCACGCACTTTTGCGTGATCAACTTGTTTGTGGATGAACAACCCAGGCATTCGATTTCTGGCAGCTAAACCAGTGTCGACTGGTTTCCATCAACACCCGCCTCTCTGCTAGCCTTCTTTTGGGTCTAGATCTCTTGCTTTCTTCTTCTTCTTCTTCTTTTTTTTACAGTGGCTGCTGCTACTAACGATAAATAATGCCAGGCGGAAATAGAGCCGTGTTTTCTTGGAGAAATACAAAAGAAGCTTTTCTAAAATGGGAAAATATGATTTCTCAGGAAATATGATTTCTGTTTTCTAAAATGAGGAACGAAAACCCCCCAGGGTCAGTGTGTCTTCCTGAAAGTTTCATTCGACCTCTAACTACCGGCGCTGAAAGCAGAGCTAAGGTGAGTCCCTTTTGTGAAAATAAAACCGCCTTGAGCGGCTATTCATCCTGTTAATACATTTTCCACGTTCTGCTATTAGATTTCCTCCAACTTATGGCCTCCCGCAATTCAGCTTTCCCATCTCTTGTGCGCTGCCGTTGCATATGGAACCCAGGTGCTGATCCAGCTTGTCTGCAAAAGCGAACGGAAGCCCCTTCCAGGGTGAGACTGTCTGTCACTCTTGCCTACCAATCCGGGGGGTGCATTTCCTTTTAGGTCCACCTTCTAAGGGGCGTGTCTTTGGTGAGTGATAGCCTGAGACGCCCCAACCGACCCAGCCCAGCCCACGTTGCTGCGAGATTGAAATGCGGGACTTAAGTCTCCTGCCTCGGAAAAGTGACTTCCTTGGGCTTCTTTTTCTTGACATTCTCGCCTTTTCCCGCCGTAGGAATCCGAGCGAGCCGGGGCCTTCTCCGGAGCCGATCCCGGCGAGCCGGGCAAGACCCATCCCACACCGAGTTTCCTCCGGGGATCTCCACGCACCCTGCTCGGCGTCCTGAGTCAAACCATGGGTGAGTGGTCTTGCTGGAGAAGCGTCGCATGCTGGAGGTTGGGGGGGGGGGGTTAAGACGGGCGCAGGAGGGCAACCCGGTGGCTCAAAGCTCCCACGGGCGCCCGGCTGGCTTTGCTTGCGGCTCCGACTCTTGTTGGGGAAAAGGCGTTAAGAAGCAACGGCGGCGGTGGCGGAAGCCGCAGAAGCGCCAGTGCTGGAGAAAGAGAGCCCAAAGTATTGGGGAGGGGGTGGGGGAGGGCATCCGATCGACCCCAGGCTTCTGGAACCCGGGACTCTCTCACTTTTCCCTTCTCCCCCTGAAAGCTGGTTGTATTTCGGCGGGGAAAGCATTCCTGGCTGACGGGAGGGGGAAGAAAGCAGTCCCCGCAATCGGAGGGGAGGGGAGGGGGGGCGCTTCCCACTTCTCTGCGGGCTTATTGAACTTTCCCGGCTGCCCGTTTCCTAGGCGCTCGGCTTTTCTAGTTCCTCAACGCGCCACCTTCCAGAGGAGAAGGAAGCTGGCCGCCCCAACGGCGTTGACTAAGCAGCCCGCTCAGCTTTCAGCTGGACTGCTTTCCAAGGAACGCCTCGGTCCTCGGCTGTCCTACGCCCCCCCCTCCGCCCCCAATCCCGCGAGTGAGTCCGGGTGAATGGACTGGAGTGGCTTCCTCTCGAAATGTGGGGAGTGTGCGGGCTCGGGGCCCTGCGAGGCTTGGGAAGAAGTTGGTAGGGATGTTCCCCAGCGGCTGCTGTCCGAAAGCGCCTGCTCCTTGCCGGTTGCACTCAGGGGGGAAGTCCTTCGGGAAATTCAAGGGCCGGAGTGCCCGCGAGTAGAAGCCTGCAAGGGCGAACTCCTTAAGGCGGCAGCTACTAGCGAGGTGCGTCCTCACCGCGGGGAAAAAGGCCGCGGGATCTCGGCCGAACTTGCTTCCCAGGCAGCGGCGAGCAGCCCGATCTCGACCCCAGCCTTCCCGGGGAAGGAGACGCGGCTCGAGTCCGATGTCCCTCCCTTCCCTGCCCTGGTTCCAGGGTGACTGTGCCCGGCTCAGTCTCGCCAGACTCCGGCCGCCTCTCCCAACGTGCCGCTGCTTCCCTTTGTTTGCAGAGCCAGCCTTCGGTGAGGTCAACCAGCTCGGCGGGGTCTTCGTCAACGGCCGCCCTTTGCCCAACGCCATCCGGCTTCGGATTGTGGAACTAGCTCAACTGGGCATCCGACCGTGCGACATCAGCCGGCAGCTGCGCGTCTCCCACGGCTGCGTCAGCAAGATCCTGGCGCGCTACAACGAGACCGGCTCCATCTTACCCGGGGCCATCGGAGGTAGCAAGCCGCGGGTCACCACGCCAACGGTCGTGAAGCACATTCGGACTTACAAACAAAGGGATCCGGGCATTTTTGCTTGGGAGATCCGGGACCGGCTGCTGGCCGACGGCGTGTGCGACAAATACAACGTCCCTTCTGTCAGTTCCATTAGCCGGATTCTGCGCAACAAGATTGGAAACCTTTCTCAGCAGAATCACTACGAGGCTTACAAGCAGCACCAGGCAGCTCCGCAGCCGGCCCTGCCTTACAACCACATCTACTCTTATCCCAGCCCCATAGCTGCGGCAGGTGCCAAGGTGCCTACCCCGCCTGGCGTGCCGACCATCCACAGCGCCGTCCATATGCCTCGGACCTGGCCCTCCTCTCATTCCGTCACTGACATCTTGGGAATTAGGTCCATAACAGATCAAGGTAAGAGGTTAAGACTTCCAGCTAGGGACGGGATTGGTCAACCGGACCCAAGAAGCCCACCCCTTCCAGAGGTTCTACGTGTTGGATGGGCTGGGGGGGGGGGGGGAAGGAGCTCCCAGTGGTTTCTTCGCTGACTAGTCAATTCTGTACCTTCAGAAAATATCTAGTGTAGTCATCAAAAGGGGAAGAGATTCAGAAAAGGACATGAATTTGCTTTTTGTTGAGGATCATCAATAGGCTTAATTCCCTGGTGATGGGCTTTGAAAGGAAGCCCTAAATTATAGCATTGTGTAGCATCCCCCAGCTGTTGTGCTAATATAAAGTCTGTCTTCATGAACAGTGTTGGATGATGCTACAAATGCTATCAAATGATGTAGGTGGTAATGGCCTAAGTCAGGGGTCAGCAATCTGCGGCTCTGGAGTCGCATGTGGCTCTTTCACCCCTCTGCTGCGGCTCCCTGTCACTCAAAATATGTGTCACAACCGCCAATGTGCGACACCTGCCAGCACGTGATTTATTGAGCTTTTCAATCCCCCGGTAGGCCAACCATGGATAAATCCAAGAAAAGTTTCAGAAGAAAACAATGTTTAATTCAACTACATAAGCTAGTTTTGTGGCCGCTCAAGAGTCAGGCATGGGAAGGATTTTGTGGCTCCCGGTGTTTTCTTTTCTGTGGGAAATGGGTCCAAATGGCTCTTTTGAGTGTTTAAGGTTGCAGACCCCAGGCCTAGGTGGAACTTGATTCTAAATAAATTTCCTCTCTCTTTGACCTAGTGGTATTTTTCACTTAGCTGCAGGGCCTTCCCCCTTTAAAGGGATCCTAAGAATATGAGCAGAGTCCTATTGGATCAAACCCCTGGTCCAATGAGTCCAGCGGTGTGCTCTCAACTGGCCAACCAGCTGTACAAGGAAGCCCAGCAGATGGCCTTCAAACGCAGTCACATTGCCATCAAGGCTAACAGTCGTTAATCCCCATGATGAGGAAACTTCTCTCAAATTTTATGTATCTGATTCATTTTAGTAAAGGTGTTTGGCTGAACTTTCTGGTGGCCAGGGCTTTGTTTGCACAGGCTTTCTTACCTGGGAGTGAGCCTTACAGGATTTCATGATTGAGCAACAAGGGATTCCCAAATAAGTTTCTCTCTGAGAAGCTTTACATTTAATTATAAAGGAGATATAAATGAAACTGAAAACAAATACAATATTTGCTCCCCATAAAAATATTTTCATTTTCACCCGTTATTTTGGAAGCAGATGTGATTTAAAAAAACTATTGACTTATATCAGTTTATATGATAGTAGGAACCAACATATTGGCAATATTTAGACCATGTGGACACTATCAATTTGGGGAGCACTCTTGTTTCAAAAGCAGAAGCGTAGGCTTGTTTACAGTGAAGCTCTTGTACGTCTGCCGTAAATGAGCATATCCTGTGCTGAGGTAGAAGCATTTATTACAGATGGGAGGGAAATTGTTCTTACACATTTGTTACATATACCTAAGCAACACAACATCTAGGAAAGGTATAACTTCTACAATTCTCCAGTTTAATTGAGCTAACTAAAATCAAAGAAGCAAATGTCAATGATCCCACAGAGACATGCCCAAGAAGCTTTCCGATTTATTTACCTGCATTTATTCACATTTTGAAATAAAATCAACTCAGCTAAAAAGACAAGTTCCAATACTTGGCACATTTTTGGTGAATCGGTTGTGTTGATCTTGACTGGATTTAACATCTGTGTAAACAGTGTTGCTGATGCATCTCATTTCTGGATTAGTTTGCAAGTACCTCATATTGGCTCCCGCATCTAAGTATGGCTAAAAAGATAATTGCCAAATAGGGTTGGGAAAAGAATAACTTCCTGTGTTACTAGTTCTTGTACTTATGAAAAAGAAAAGTAACTAGTAATGATGTCAATTATATAACAACCTCTTAAAACATTAAAGAATCCAATGGCATTTTTAACACTAACCTTTTTATTGTGTTAGTAGCTTTTGTGAATTATAGAGGTCTCTTCCCAAGGCATACATGTGTGTGTGTGTGCGCGCGCGTACATGTATGTACAAAGACACACAGACACATACAATAAACATGAATAATCACACAATTTATTCCAGGGAGGAACAAACACAGCTAACAAACTTTTCATGGCCAAGTTCTTTTGGCTACCAGAATAGTTCAGCATACCTAAGCAACAGAAACAGAAACACATAATCCCTGTTCGGGTATATTTACTTTTTTCTCTGCCAGGCTTTTGTGCTGATATTTGCTCTCAAGTCAGAGCTTCTGTGGGCAAAGGCACCTCCTCGGAATTGCAGGCAAGTCTTTCTCGAGTTCTCGCAATCAGGGCAAATTTGCTCAGACAGGAAGTTCAAATGTCACCTAATTGCTTTCGTTCTCCTGCTTCACTTTGTTGTGCTCCGAAGCGGTGGTCCAGAAAACTGAAACGGTCTATGTTTTAAGTTGCGTTTAAGCCCCTTCCGAGGCCCGCCCGCCTGCCTCTCCCGACTTCGCTGCGGAATTCCAGACGGGCAGTTAAGGAAGGCTTAGCCGGATTGCCCGGAGCGGCGAGTGCCGTGCAATAGGCACGGCCGCACGGATACTTGTGTTAAAGGCCTCGACTCTACAGCCCCATAGATCCGAATCGACTTCATTTCGGAAAACGTAAAAGCGAGCGAGATAAATACAGTTGCCCATTGTCATGAAATGCTGGCTTGCAAAACACACACACACACATACACACACGTTTGTGCGAGAGACGTCGTGATACGTGCTCACACGAACAATAACGTTAGGAGTCTGCAATGCCTTATCGTTGCCAATGAAAGAAGCCTCTGCTTCCAAATCCTTTTTTTTTTAAACCGAGAATCACATCAAAATGCCTCCGGCTGCCCAATTCCCTTTCCCGGGGCGCTGCTTGCAAGCGTCCCCTGCCTTTTGGTCCGGCGTGACGGGAACATCTGCTAGGATCGTTGTGCACAGAGGGCGCGTGGGAGGTGGGGGGGGGTGGGGGGGGCTGTGCGGGCGGCCGGAGAAGCAGCGCGAGCTGGCCTGATTTCCGTGTTTATTAACCCCCCCCCCCGGGGTCGAGGCCACCTCTCTGGGTAGGAGGCCCGCGAACGGTGGGGGTGGGGGGTGGGAGAGAGAAAGGCATTGGGTTTGTCTTCGAGCTCGCCCTCCCCCGCCCCCCTCCCCACACCGGTCTCCCGCCTCTGCTGCGCGAAGCTTGACCCGAGGCTGTTCGGGTTTGATTTATTAGTTAAGTTGACCTTGCTGCCTCAGAAAGGAAGCCCTATTCGTGGGGAAGGGAGGTCGCCAGAGACGGCTCTCCCAGGCAGGCTCCGGCCTGGGCCTGCCACCACTGCTCGGCCGCGAACCGACGGAGAAACGCGGCTGGCCCGGCTCCGAGGCCATTCGAGCGCACGGGGTTGGTTGGCTTTGCCTGTGCAGGCCTTCTGCTCTCCGCCAGAGCCGTCCTGGCTTGGCCTCTCAAAGGCTTCTCCCTCCCGGCTGCCTAAAGCTCGATCACACAGTCCAGGCTTCGCAGATCTGGTTAAGCCCACTGCCCTGGGCTGCGCAGCCTTCTGGGTCCCGCCGGGTGAAGGATCGGGGGCAGCCGCTGGGTAACGTGGATCGGCCGAAACTCAGAGGACCTGCTTTCCTCTCGTCTTATTGCCATTGCTGGCTCCTACTTGGGACACACACAGTCCGTTGGTTTCAGCGGAATCTCCCTGCCTAATCCTGAAAGAGTAGTATAATTGGGAGGCAGATCGCCCTAGTAAGCTGTATGTATGTGTCCATGTGTGTTGTGCGTGTGTGTGTGAACAAGCCTGTGTTTGCACGCACATGTTGCAGGTCAGAGAGAGAGGGTTCAGAACAAGAGTCAATTCGGAGAATGGCTCCTACGTTTCTATTTCTCTCGCCTTCAAGAATCTTTTTATTTTTTATTTTAAAAAAATTATCTTCTCATCTTTTATTTGAGAAATAAAGGCGCCAGGAGTCAGCAGAACTGCCCACTGGTTGGCAGCACGAGAAGAGGAGGCCAATTTCAACCGCATTGGGTTATTTTTTTAAAAAATCCGTCGCCTTTTCCTCTTTTCGTGCTAGGATGAAATAAGTGGGAACTCGGGGAAGAAACAGAGATGTTGGCAACTGCGCAGCAGGCGGCAGGCCAGCTCTTTTCTTTTAGCTTTTTAGGATTATCCGCAATAAATTTAATTTCGCTGCATAACCTGATTAGGCTCCAGTTTGAAATTCTCTGTAGACTTCCGTCTTCCTTTGCTTGCTATAAATTCAACTCCTCCGTAGACTAAAATTTCCCTCCACCTATGCCAGGTGGACCTCCTAAAACCCACTTGAACTGAACTGGAAAAAAGTCAAGCCAGGCATGAAACCGCAGTCTCCGTAAGGGTATTAGGGAGATAGATACGTTTCTCAGGGATATTCCCCTCAAACGGCTTTATTTAATAGAAAGAGGTATTTGGAGAATAACAGAATTGCAGAGTTGGAAGGGGCCTTGGAGATCTTCTATCTAGTACAACCTCCTGCTCAAGCAGGAGACCTTATACCATTTAGGACATTTAGGGTTGTCCAATCTCTTCTTAAAAACTTCTAGTGATGGAACATCCGCAACTTCTGAAGGCAAGTTCCACTGATTAATTGTTTTGGTCAGGAAACTCCTTCTTAGTTCTAGGTTGAATTTCTCCTTGATAAGTTTCCGTTGGCTACTTCTTGTCCTGCGTTCAGGTGCTTTGGCGAATAGGTTGACGCCTCCCGCACCCCCCTCTTATTTATAACAATTCAGGACAAGAATGCGGGCAGAAACGCAGAGGAATACTTGAACAATCTCCCCAACTCTCCTTGTCCTACGAGGTAGCTTTGGAGGCCTTGCAAAAATAATAATTAAAAAAAACCTCCCTTAGCAGGAGGGAATGCCATATTATGGGAAAATAACTTCCTATCCCTTCCATTAAAGGAAATGAGAATTGTACACACACACACACATATACAGAGAGCAATTAAGCCCAGGTGGCCGGTGGGTGGCACTTAGACATTAAACTGAATCAAATTTAGCTTCTCTGGGCAAGAATTCAGTTCACCTGAATTTTTTGGAGACGAGCAAAAGCAGGCCAGCCCAGCTTCCCACCAAACTAATGAAAAACTGCATGCCTCCCCCCCACTCCCCACACACAAGGCACCCAAGACTAAGCGACTGGAGAGTTTAATTGTTTTAAAACATGCCTACATTTAAGAACATGCGAGTCATATTTTTTTTTAACCCAGCCACGATCAAATTCCCATCCGGGAGCATTAGCACGGTTTTAAAGCTTCCTTGGGTTTCAAAGGAAAAGCGGGGGAAAAATGAAGAATTTGTATAAAGGGGGGAATTGAAACCTCTAGGTAGGAGACCTGCTGGAAGTGGCCCTATGGATTGCACGAACCTGGCTTATTTTTCCCAGCGTTCGGGATGAATTAGCTTGAGTCCTGGGGTGAGAAGAACGAAGCTCGGAACTCTGAAATCGGGCTTCGCGGGCGTTAATGAGAGCGCAGAATCCCAGCCTCAGAGACTGTCCGTTTTAGCTTGGGGGACGACGCAGGGACGGCGTGCAGGTTGGCGGCCGGCAGGATTTTCTTGATTTCTTTGATTGACCTTCCCCGCCCCCCACTTCCAAGCACAAAATATTTCCTTTCGGAAGGGATCTAGTTCGAGTTCAAGGACTGATTGGAACTCAAAGGGGGCGCTTCTGTTCAGAATGCCTCTCCTTTTCGCTCGCTCTCTCTTTCACGCACACCGAACACCCTATTCGTTTAATCTGTGGAAGAAGGGACGTTTTTATTGCTGGCCATTGCAAGTAGCAGCCTTCGTCTGTCTACTTCAAATCTCTTTAGGAACACCTCAGTCACCCAGCTGCCCCCAGACTCCAGAATTACCTGCTGTTATTTTCTTTTTGTACTCTGTTTAAGCTGTTTGCTTTTATACCTATTCGGGTTTCTTTTTTAAAACTTTTAAAAGCGCTTTATAATTTTAAAGTTCAGCAGATCGATTTACTTAAGGATATCCCAGCTGTAGTTTGTAACCCACTTCAGGAGCTTCAGATCGAGGTACTTAAGGTCACTACCAAAACCGCTACTGTAATGAAACAAATTCCACCGAAGCTATAATCTTACTTAAATGGGTTTATTTAGTCCACAGAAAGCTTCCCTGAAATTAGGAGGATTCACTTTTGACGAAAAGGGGCTTTTTGTTCAGTTTGTGCAAGTCCTACAGTTTCTTGAAGTCATTTCCCACTAGTGATTTTTGAAGACTTACGAAGGCTCGATTTAATCAATCGCTATTTTGATGTAACAATAATGGGGACAGCGTGAAGCGCCGCTATAATTCACTAGTGAGGAAATGGCCGGATTCTCTGGGAGTGTCTTTTGTTGAACCGCATGGGTTACTTCAAAGCAAGCATTACAGTCTGGTTGCACGTGTGAATGGGGTGGCAGAGCCTTCCAAACTATTGAGTTATTCGTGACTCTCCAAAACTCTTATCCCGGATGCATTATTTCAATTAGATAGCAGCCTCAAGCAAAATTACTTTCATAGTGGGCAAAAAGTTTAGGCGGGAGGAGTAGAGTTCCGAAGGCGAACTAAAGTCGTCTTCTTTTTTTAAAAAAACAGTCTAATTCGCACCTTCAAAAGTTTCCTTGGCCACCTCGGAGTCTCCTTCCCCCGCTAGGGTTTTTTTCAGTGCCGCAAACTTGGTTGGAAGAGGATGTACAGTGCATTCAGAAAGTATTCAATATCAAAAGTATCCTTCACTTTTGTCAATTTTGTTATGCTTCAGCCTGATTCTATAGTTGTTGAAATTCATTTTTCTCATTAACCTACACTCAGTATCCCATAATGACAAAGTGAAAACAGAATTTTAGAAATGTCTGTAAATTTATTAAAAGAAAAAAAAATGAAATATCATATTGGCATAAGTATTCAGATCTTTCACTCAGTACTCTGTTGAAGTCCCTAAACCAGGGGTCTCCAATCTTGGCAACTTTAAGCCTGGCAGACTTCAACTCCCAGAATTCCCCAGCCAGCTTTGCTTTGCCCTAAACCACTCCTGTGTTATGTTGGCCGTGTGCTTGTCATGTTGGAAAATGAACCTTTGGCCCAGTCTGAGGTCATGAGCGCTATGGAAGAGGTTTTCATTGAGAATATCCCTGTACTTTGCTCCAGTCAGCTTTCCCTCAACCTTGACCAGTCTCCCAGTCTCTGCTGCTGAAAAACATCCCCCCCACCCCAGCATGATGCTGCCACCACATGCTTCACTGTTGAGGTGATATTGGGCAGGTGCTGAGCGGTGCCTGGTTTCCTCCAGACATAAGTTTAGAATTGAGGCCAAACAGTTCAATCTTAGTTTCATCAGACCAGAGAATTTTGTTCCTCACAGTATGAATCTTTCAGGTGCTTTTTTTTACAAACTCCAACGTGCCTTTCATGTATTTTGCACTGAGGAGAGGCTTCTGTCTAGCCACTCTGCCATAAAACCCAGATGGGTGGGAGGGTGCAAAGATGGTTGTCCTTCTGGCTCTCTCTCCCATCTCCACACAGGCTCTCTGGAGTTCAGTCAGAGTGACCATCAGGTTCTTGTTCACCTCTCTTACTAAGGTCCTTCTCCCCCCCCCAAAAAGCGCCTTGGTAGTACAGTGGTCTAAAGCACCCTGTTATTAACACCAGCTGCCTGCAATTATTGCAGGTTCGAATCTTACCAAGGCTCAAGTTTGACTCAGCCTTCCATCCTTTCTAAGGTAGGTAAATTGAGGACCCAGTTTGTGGGGGCAATAAGCTGACTTTGTATAAATATACAAAAGTATGAAGGCTATTGCTTAGCGCATTGTAAGCCGCCCTGAGTCTCTGGAGAAGGACGGCACATAAATCAAAAAAATTTTTAAAAAATTGTTCAGTTTGACTGGATGACCAGCTCTTGGAAGAGTCCTGGAAGTTTGTGCCAAACTTCTTCCATTTGAGAATTATGTAAGTAACTGTGCCCTTAAGGAACCTTCAGTGCAGCAGAAATTTTACTGTAGCCATCTTCAGATCTGTGTCTCGCCATAATCCTCTCTCTGAGCTCTGCGGGAACGAGCTCCTTTGACCTCATGGCTTTTGCTCTGTGTTACAGTATGCATTGTCAGCTGTGAGGCCTTCTATAGAGAGGTGTGTGCTTTTCCACATCGTGTCCAATTTAATTTACCCCAGGTGGACTCCAATCAAGGTGTAGAAACATGTCAGCAACAATCGAGAGAAATGGGAGGCACCAGAACTAAATTTCAAGTGGTGTTGCAAAGGGGCTGAATACTGATGCCAATGTAGTATTTCAGGGTTTTTTCCCCCTTTTTAATAAATTTACAGACGTTTCTAAACTTCCGTCGTTACGGGGGTACCGAGTGTAAATGAATGAGAAAAATAAATGAATTTCAACCATCAGGTACAATCAGGCTGCAGCATAACAAAATTAACAAAAGTGAAGGGGGTCCAAGTACTTTCTGAATGCACCCTACATCTGATTGATCCCAAGGATCACGCAAGCCAGATCCCCAGAGAAGCAGCCGAGTCTGTCGGACGTCGAAGCTGCCAGGCCAAACGCTCGCCTTAGAAAGGCATCTACTTCCAAGGAAAGGCGGGCAGGACTGGCTGCCAGGGTCCTTCCCTCCCTCGGGAGAGCTCCACAGGGCAAGCCAGGTGCCCGGCTCTCAGGGCGCCCGTCCTTACCTCAAGGCAGAAACCCGCCCCGGCGCTTAAGGTTTCCCATAGTTTTGGCTCCAGGGAGAAGGCTCGCTTCGGAAGCGCCTAGGGCGAGAGAGGAAAGCCGCGCCCCTCACTCCGCTTTGTCGTGTGTTTGCCCGCAGTGAGCGACAGCTCGCCCTATCACAGCCCCAAGGTGGAAGAGTGGAGCAGCCTGAGCAGAAGCGGCTTCACGGCCCAGCACGTTGCGGTGAACGGGCTGGACAAGGGCTCCCTCGAGCACGAGACCAAGTACAGCCAGGTAAGGGGGCGACTGCCTGGGAGGACGGAGGGGGTGCACGTCCTGGCGGGGAGAGAAGGGGAGAGTGGGGGGGGAGTGTGGGAGGAGGAGGGGGGATCGCGCGCTTGTTGAGAGAAGGGGGGGGGGGGGGTGTCTGCCTGAAGGAACTTGCTTTTGTGCAGGAGCGTAACCCTCGGCCAACGAGCCTGGCTAAAAGACGCGTGTTTGTATCTGGGGAGGGGAGAATTGAAACCAGAGCCTCCGTCGATTATCTATTCTGGCCCTGGGTGAGCTCCAAATAGGACCACCCACCTCCCCCCGGTTGGGCTTATGCAAAGAGCTTAACGTCCTTCAACACGTCAATTTAGTTACTATTAACATTGATAGAGGTCCTGGGAAGTTGTGTGAATCCGGAAAATCCGAGAATCGAGTTAAACGTGATGTATGAATGCAGCCGGTAAAACTAAAAGGGTCCCGTTTCCCTCCGCAGTCTGTTCTGCAATGGGATTTTTTTTATCAGTTGCTCTTCCTCCTCCTTCCTCCCTCCCTTCTTCCATTTTTTTCCCGCGCAGTAGCCCCCCATTGCTGAACGCAAGAAGCTTTAGCAAAGTCTCTGGTTTTTCAGGTGTCTTTTAACAGGCTTGTATTTTAAACCCATTTCCGCAAAGGAACAAGGGTTTTTTAACACTGGATTGTTTGCCCCTGGCTCTAATCTGTGTACCTAGTGCAGTTTGCTCAGAATCGTGTCCTTTGATGGGTTTGCACAATATGTTGGCTAAACGGTGGTTGTCTAACTTTGTCACGTGGTGGTTAGTTTATGGCTCAATATCTTGTCCCAATCAAATGTGATTTAATTCAGTTAGTCAGACTATGTGCGCTGTGGAAACTCTATCTCCGTTTCTGCTCCCAGGTAAACCTAGGGAGCAGTCATCTGGGGATAACCTCCTCAGCTGATGGGACTTCCTTTTCAGGTGATGTGTTCCAATGCTCCAATTTGCCTGGGGTAAATTTGTTAGGGGTCAAAATCAGAAGAAATGCACGAGAGCCATCCCTGCATGTTTGTGGTCCTTGCCCATTGACAGGAAGTGACAGGAATTGAATGTTGCTAGCAAGGCTGCTTTCCCTATAAGTAGGATGCATGCCCAACTCAGTTGGCTTTCAAAGAATCAACCCAGAATCAGGTATCTAGGCAAATAGAGGACTATCCCCATATAATTAAGGGTGATGCTTGCTGGTGTTGGGCCAAAGCTGCTAATGTCATTTTATTGCTGAAGGAATAGGATAGTTGGACTACTGGCAGATCCTTGCAATGACACTTTGAAGGGGCCAGTAGAAGAGAATATATGTTATATAGCTCAGGGTTGAACTGTGGAGTCTTTGGTGCTCTCTGAGCTTGGTTGTTTGCTTGCAATGTTTCATTAACAGACAGCAAGCCCTTCTAGCATGGAAGACATTACATGGTCTGGAAACGTCTGGAAGCAAACAACCAAACTCAAAGAGCACCAAAGATTTGATTTTGGAGAAGGTCAGATCTCTGCGCCTCCAACTGGTAAGTTCCAAGCTGCTCTACCACGAAAGTGAAGCTGTTCTGAGATGTACAGCTGGGAGGGGAATGCTGGAAGGATATGTTACTTGAATTGGGAAACCCAGGACTGGGTTGATCAGACCAGAGATGGGATAACTCCTTTGTTCTTTGACCAGAGGTTCATCAGTTTTTTGGCCCAGGTGTGCTGTGATAGGCCCATGTGACCAGAATTCTGTCTTATTGCTCTCTTGTCATTTCTTAGCCCAGGTAAGCAGTTGCTTTTCCAGAAATACCTAAGGCCTGTCAGTCTGGGGATCAGCACAGGGCCTCACTTGACACATTCAGGAATTATTGAAAAGCCTGTTTAGGCTGATTGACCCAAATGCCTACTCAGGGCAGGGATACAGATTAAACGATCCATACATATGTCTCCTGATATTCTCCTTTGATATATTCAGTAAAGGGGAATTCACTACCTCTCTTGGTAATTGGTTCCACCACCTTTGATATATTCAGTAAAGGGGAATTCACTACCTCTCTTGGTAATTGGTTCCACCACAGATCTGCTGTTAATGTTGGGATTTGGGTGAGGTGCTGGTATTATTCAGCTGTAGTGTGTTTTCTTGTATAATAGTGTACTTAAATACACAGTGTCTTGTATGTTGAAATAAAAGAGATCAGGCCCTAGGCTGTTTTTATGTGATATTATTTCAGATAGTTGAATAATAAATAAATATTTACTAAGTCTGCTCTACTATTAATCTTCTCATCGTTCCTATCACCCATTTCCTCCCACTTATGACTGTATGACTGCAACCTTGTTGCTTGTATCCTTATGATTTATATTGATTATTTCCTAATATGATTTGACTGCTTATTTGTATCCTATGACTATCATTAAGCATTGTACCTTATGACTCTTGACGAGTGTATCTTTTATTTACACTGAGAGCATATGCACCAAGACAAATTCCTTGTGTGTCCAATCACACTTGGTCAATAAATAATTCTGTTCTATTCTATAATCTATCCTATCTCTTTCAGTTATCTTTTTCCAAGGCTAAACATATTAAATTCCTTTGGTTGTTCTTCAGATGGCTCCATTTCTATTCTCCTGATTAATTTCATTACTTTACAGGAAATACTACACTGAAGTATTTCTGTGAATGTCTATGAGGTTCCCACAATTTATACTGAAGGTTGCCCCTTCAAAATATTAGATTAGATGGCAATATTCTTTATTAAGAAACCCATGCTGACTTCTGGTAATTATCACATTTTAAAAAACTGCTACAGATTTCTTTATAAATCTTAAGATTTATATCTTAAGGCTCTTAAGATAGTCCTGGCATATTGATCTGTATCTTGTGGTACCCTCCTTTTCTTTTTTTTGATGATCGGTTGAAACAATTGGTCTGCCTCTGTGCTGAGGGAAACTTCTTTTCTTACAAAGGGCTACCAAAGTCTGAGATGAAAGAATAGATTTACTGAGTATGTTGATGCTACAATCCTATCTATCGGGTGAAATTCAGCAGGTTCTGACAGATTCTGGAGAACCGGTAGCGGAAATTTTGAGTAGTTCAGAGAACCAGGAAATACCACCTCTGACTGGCCCCAGAGTGGAGTGGGAATGCAGATTTTACAATATCCTTCTCCCAGGAGTGGGGAGGGAATGGGGATTTTGCAGTATCCTTCCCCTACCACGCCCACCAAGCCATGCCCACAGAACTGGTAGTAAAAAAATTTGAATTCTACCACTGCTATATATGCAAGCTTTCTTAAGGAAACATCCTGAAAGAACACAGCAATGCATATTTTGGAGAAAACATATACAGGATGGTACTTTTAAGTCCTATTTCATATGTCTATTGACAACTTTGACAGCCTAGTATGTCTGAATGGAGACTTGTAGAAATAAAGGCAATATTCACTAGCTATTTCACAAGGTATCAGAGTGTCCTTAGGATCTCCATTATTTGTCTTGTTTGTTTCACAGAATTTAGTTAGAAAGAAAGGAAGGAAGGAAGGAAGGGAAAGAAAGAAAAAGAAAGAAAGAGAAAGAAAGAAAGAGAAAGAAAGAAAGAGAAAGAAAGAAAGAAAGAAAGAAAGAAAGAAAGAAAGAAAGAAAGAAATGAAGCTTTGATAGCCATATTTTTTTTTACCATACCTGCAGACATCTTACTTGCTGTGGTCATGTATTTGTATTCCATTGCATGATACAATGGTACTTTTTAAATTATAATGCCATTAAGGTGCCTAGCTTCTTTCTTAAACCTCTTTTCCTGAAATGTCCAACATGTCGGAACCATTGAAACTACCTATGAGTTTGGGGCAAGGGAAAGCAGGACTTCTGGAGACTTGCTCATATACCAGAGCAGGGTCTCCAACCTTGGCAACTTTAAGCCTGGCGGACTTCAACTCCCAGAATTGAAGAGACCCTGGCTGCACATATTCAACCATTCCTATATTCCTATCGAATAGCAAAACTGGCTGGGGAATTCTGGGAGTTGAAGTCCTCCAGGCTTAAAGTTGCCAAGGTTGGAGACCCCTGTACCTGAGTGCTGACTTATATTCTCTCCCTGGGAAGGGGCACCCATGGTTTCAGATTCAAAAAATAGACTGATTTCTTTTTTTAACACACCAATTATCTTGAAGTATATCAAGGGATATACACATTATACTGTTCCCCTGCCTACTTTTTAATGAAATAAATACATTTGCGCTGAGGAAATAAGCTGCTATTAATTTTTGGTGGATTTATTTCTCAAATATTTTGTACCTCTGAAAAGTAGGCCAAAATATTAAAAACAGATTTTAGAGTCAAATAAAAGTCAAACATTTGATTAAAAGTTTAACCAAAACTTATTGAAGATAGTCTTAGTCCCTTGTTAAAAAAGATTTCAGTGCCAGTGTGTTATCATGATGCATTGAAAGCAAACATGACTTTTATTTCATTAATCTGATGACTAATATTTGGAGCACCTTAGTTTATTTTCTGCAAAGTAAACTATGGACTATATGGAAGGAAGGATGATATAATGACTTTTTCAAATAAGTTGCCACTTTTGAAACTTTAAATGAAAATATTTAAAACTAAGAAGCAAGTAAGGCACTTAATGTTAAGTATAAAATTAAATTTATTTTGCTATCATTATGCTTTTAATAGTTGTTTATTTCTTAGAAGTTGGATTTATTTTCAGTAAAAATGGGTCTGCATTGCAATTTCAAACTTTATGAATAAAATCTTGTTTACAAAGTGATGTTTATGAATAAAATCTTGAACTGAACTTTATTCAACTGAATAAAATACAGTTGAAACACTGTACTTATACAACAACAATCAACAAGTATATGCCTACTTCAGCCTTGTGCAGTTGTTGACTTTCAGATGTACTATAGGTAAAGGTAAAGGTTCCCCTGCAAATACATGCTAGTCATTTCCTGCTCTAGGGACAGTGCTCATCTCCGTTTCTAAGTCGAAGAGCCAGCACTGTCTGAAGACGTCTCCATGGTCATGTGGCTGGCATGACTCAACACCAAAGGCACACAGAACGCTGTTACCTTCCCACCAAAGGTGGTCCCTATTTTTCTACTTGCATTTTTTACACACTTTTGAACTGCTAGGTTGGCAGAAGCTGGGACAAGTAACGGGAGCTCACCCTGTTACGCAGTGCTAGGGATTCGAACCGCTGAACTGCCGACCTTCCGATCGACAAACTCAGTGTCTTAGCCACCGAGCCACCGCGTCCCTCATCAGATGTACTATAGAATCCAATAACTGTGCAGTGGGAAAGGACCACAAAGATTTTGTCCTCTGACGTTTTCATGTTCTAGTTGGTTCCATTATCCATAACTCCCAGATTGATGACGAGTGTTTTAATCAAAGATATACAGAGAACACTGGATTGGACAAGGCAGGACGTTTGGAATAATCTTGGTCTTTAGGTGTGTTATAGACTGGGCCAGTATTTTAGTCTGCCAACATGATACTTAATTTTAAGCTGCCTTCTGTGTAAATTCTTAACTTTTTTTTTTAAAAGATGGTTTAGCTTTTCACCATTCTGGAAAGTAGCTGTCAGATGTTACCTCTGAATTCTTTCATGTTGATTTGCCTGCCATGGATTTCTGTCTTTTACAGGGTATTCTTTAAGTATTCTTTCAGGTCAGAGAGTGTATACTCAAATTTGCCCTACATTTTTCTGGACAAAGCATTAGGTAATAAAAGTCAATTAAGTTTCAGAAGATGCTTGTCTGTTTGGGCTGAGAAGATTGTAAAGAAATTCAGTGTGGCATCCAAGTAAAACAGTGAAAAATAAATGTAATATTTGGACTTCAGCTAATCCTTCTCTTTACCTTAATATTTGTCTTTTAGTACAAAATATATCAAGGTAGGGGAAAAAATTTAGCTACAAAAATCAGTGGTTTGGATTCAGACTTAAGGACTTATACTTAGAGCTTATTAAAATAAACTGAACACAACTGATTCCACTGATTTTAATAGAAAAGAAAGCATTAGAAGTGCAGCTCTGAATGGAGTGGGTGACTGAAAGTAATAGAGGAGATCTACATCTCAGCTCCAGATTAATTGGTACAGCAAATCTGCATAGTTATGATCTCTTCTGCATTGACAGCCACAAAAACATGGTGGATACGAGCTCCAAATCTAGCTCAATCCCAGATTCAGCCCATCTGGGAAGAGATGGAGCAACTTTGAATTTGATGGGTTCCCTAATTCACACCTCATTATGGCTTATAGAACAGTTTTGAATCTTTGTGGCACCTTTCCACCCTCCAAAACACGGAGGCCTCTCTACACCATGCTAACTTCCTCCCCCCATCAATATGGGATAGTAGTGGGAGAAAATTGCACTTTAATGCAATTAGGATCAAGTACTAGGAAAAATTGTAACAGTTTTTCTAGTCTTGTATGTTAATGTATGAAGTAACATGGATCATCGTTTGAATTCTCAGCTTTGTATGAATGCTAGTTCTTTTAATCAATCCAATAACTCAACTCTGAGTTGAATTGTAATAAGGATATTGAGGGGTCCTCGGTGCTCTCGGAGCTTGGTTGTTTTCTTGCAGACATTTTCATTACCTAAACTAGCATCCTCATCAGCCTAGCATTCCTCAAGGAGGTTTCTTCCCTCACTAACTGCAGAGAACTGTATTGGTTGCAGCAGGAGGTAAATATAATAAACAAACAAACCTTGCAATCCTATACATATTTATTCAAAATTGAATGGCATGCAGTGCAGTGAGTTTTAAGTGGGGTTTCCAGTATCGTTATTACCAACAAAAGAGAATATTTGTAGTTCGGGGTTGAAAGGTCCTTGGTTGCTCTCTTACCTTGGCTGTTTTCTTGCAGACATTTCATTACCTAAAGTAGTATCATTATCAATGCTAGCACTGAGCTATACATATTCTCCTTTATTGATAATAATACTGGAATTTTTTTTTTGTTCTTATTTATATGCCGCCCTTCTCTGGAGACTCAGGGCGGCTTACATTGCGTTAAGCAATAGCCTTCATACTTTTGTATATTTTATACAAAGTCAGCTTATTGCCCCCACAAACCGGGTCCTCATTTTACCCACCTTAGAAAGGATGGAAGGCTGAAAATCCCCATTGTATATGCTTAAACCTTATTATATCTACCTCCTGCTGCAACCGGCACAGTTTCCCTCTTAGAGAGGGAAAGAAGCCTCTTTGAGGAATGATCTCCCACCCCCTCCATGCTTCTATAGTTAAAACCTGATGGTGCAGAACATCAAGTTGATGGTAGTGCTGGAATCAGCTCCTTTGCTTCCATGGATTGCAAAGGATCAAGTTACACTAACATTCCAAGCTGGATGCATTAGAGCAGGGGTGTCAAACTCAAGGCCTCTGGGCTGGATCTGGCCCATGGGGTGCTTAGATTTGGCCTGTGGGGCTGCTCTGGAAACAGCCAAGGACCAGCCTGTTGTGCCAGCAAAAATGGGCTCCAGATCAGGGGTGAAATCCAGCAGGTTCTGACAGGTTCTGGAGAACCGGTAGCAGAAATTTTGGGTAGTTCGGAGAACCAGCAAATACCATCTCTGGCTGGCCCCAGAGTGGGATGGGAATGGAGATTTTGAAATATTCTTCCCCCAGGAATGGGGATTTTGCAGTTCCGTTTCTGCTGGCAAAGGGTTGCAGGAGGCTGTCCCAGCCAAAAACGGGGATTGGGAGCCTGTTTTTGCTGGCAGAGCACTTGGGCTACCACGGGCGCCCCTGACATGGCCAATGTCAAGTTGGCCACATCTACCCTAGCCACATCCAACCCGGCCTCCCGAGGTCAAACACAACCCTGATACGACCCTCAATGAAATCAAGCTTGACATCCCTGCATTAGAGCATTTGGGTGTGCATAACAGTTGTGGGTGTAATGTAGGCGGTTATGCATTTTCAAGTGCCATCTTGGCTACAAACAGCCAAGTTAGTTAGGAAGATTGACCTAGCTCTGCTGAGATTAGGCATGACCATAATTAGTATTTTCAGGGGGCCAACTGTATTGGTCTGCTGCAGTGAGAACAGCAAAAAATTCTAATGTTTTTTTGAACTAAATAGCTAAGTACTTACAAAAAGGGTGGTTAATAATTATTGCCATACAGGCTCCCCCCACATCTGCATCTCACTTCATTAAAGGGGGAGCAATTCATATGCGTTGCCATCCTGCCTATACACATGATGATTGGTTGATGAATTCCATGCATAGATCATTTTTTGGGAAGGCATTATCTGTTTTCATTTAGGAAATATATCCCTCCTACTAGGCTACTAAAAGAGATTAGCTGCATTTGATTGACAGGTGTAGAAGAGATGATAATCAGTATCTAGGTCTGTTTTATAGGAAAGATGGGATTCACATCCATAGAATTTGTAAATTAAAAGAATACTAATTGGTATGCCAGCAATAATGTTAAATAATAGCAAGTACTTTCGGGAAAATTATAATGCCTTGCAGACATTAGGAATGATTTTAATTTTACTCTGGCATGAGGATCTATGTCTTTATTCATTAGCATTCAGAGGACACTGATCATAATCCTTAAGAACGCAATGCAGCGTCTTCATCACCATGAATGGTGCTTATTATTTTGATTTCCATTTGTAAGACTGGAAGTCTTAATTAACTGAAGCAATAGGACAGCCTTCCCCCATCTGATGACCTCCAGATGTTTTGGACTTCAACATCTTTCATTGTCAGCCAGCATGCTCAGTGTCCACATTGGCTGTGAATTATGGATAGTGAAGTCCAACCCATCTGGAGAACACCAGGCTGGGGTAAACTGCAGCAGATTAATCAATTCAAATTAGCCTTCTTAGAAAACATTGTTTTAAATCGGCTACTCGGTATTGTATAGACAGTTTTAAAAAATGCACTGTATAAGATGGCCTTTTATTTAGTAATAAAGTTTTTGTTGTAATCTCTTTCACCCTTCTGAATCCCAAACGAACGAAACTCTAGCAACTAGACTGAGGTTTTGGTCATCTGATAATGTATGTCAATTTAAGCAATTATTGAACTGGTTATTCAACCAGAAGGGAAACAATTACTCAGTGAAAGATCTTGGCAGTTTTGATTGTCGCTTTCCATCAAAATAGGAGAGCAAAGTCTGTGTTTATATGCCTCGAAAGAAAAATATAATCTTTACAGTTCCTGTTCACCAGTGCAATTTGGATGCATATTGTCTTTCTGTGTTGTAACTAGGTCTGATTGATTATTTATTTAATTAGTTTATATCCTGCCTTTCAATGAACAGAGCAGATAATGTGATATAGAGACATTATAGGCATTTTTCCTGCCTTCTTATAGTCAAATACGTGTTTTGCCTGTGGGTTTTCCTAATCTGCAGAGTTTCCTGAATGAAACCTGATTACTCAAATTTTGTTCAGGAAGTAGTGGTTTTGTAATTGCCTCCATAGAATAGGGGTTGACCTAAAGTTAGTGGGACAGATTCACCACTTGAATATTCTTTAAGTTTACACCAGTTGCCACAGGTCAATGAAGTTGTCACCAATGTAAAAATATAAGGACCGTAACCCTGCATTTAGTGGGATAATTACAAAGGCTCTTTGCCTAAGATAAATAATATTTAAATATATCATTGCTCTGGCGTGCTGTTTGCTGATTAAAGTCTTTGCATTGGGGTTATTTGTGCTTCCCTAAGTGGTTTTATTTGAAAACTCAGCTTCTCAGTACATTTTAATGTTGGTTCCTTCTGGAGACACAGTTGGCACGGTGGGGTTTCCTTGTGTTTTGCATAATTGAACAAGCCATGGGTTAAGGTCATACGGAAAGCCTTGCAAAATTGTCCCACATTTTCTTTTCTTTCTTTCTGACATTCAAATGCCTTTGGAAAGTTCTCATCAAGACAGGGAAAGAGAGCAGTAGTACCCTCACTGTAGCACCAAGTGGTAGATTGCTCCTGGAACGAGAGGCTCCAATTAGTCATCTTTCTTTTGTACTTTCCTTATAGTAAATGCAGTATGTTTTTATACTCCATTTACCATAAAGAATCACCTTCTCTTTGAATCCTAAATGGCCTTTTGTGGTATCATGTGCAAGTCACTTGCTTTTTTCTCTCTAATGTCAGAAAGTTATTCTGGAATTGTTTCATGCAAGATAATTTTCTGATGTGAAAGCAGGGGTGAAATCCAGTAGGTTCTGACAGGTTCTGGAGAACCACTAGGGGAAATTTTGAGTAGTTCAGAGAACCAGCAAATGCCACCTCTGGCTGGCCCCAGAGTGGCTATATCCTTTGCCCCAGTTTGCAATATCCTTTCATTGGAGTGGGGAGGGAATGGAGATTTTGCAGTATCCTTCCCCTGGAGTGGGATGGGAATGGAGATTTTGCAGTATCCTTCCTCTGGAGTATGGTGGGAATGGAGATTTTGCAATCTCCTTTCCCTGGAGTGGGGAGGGAATGGAGATTTTGCAGTATCCTTCCCCTAGAGTTGGATGGGAATGGAGATTTTGCAGTATTCTTCCCCTGCCATTCCCACCAAGCCACACCACGCCCACCAAGCTATGCCCACAGAACCGGTAGTAAAAAATTTTGAATTTCACCACTGTGTGAAAGTCACATTTCCACAAGTTTATCAAGCCAGGCTTCGTTTCTTTGCGTAAATATATAATACTGTTTTTCTCTTGCTGCGCCACTTTGTCTGTATAGATGTGACAACAGGCTTACCCTTCCCAAAAGATTAACTCCATGCTTGGAATGGGAAGTAGAATTTCAGGTCACAGCAGATGGCAGCATCTAGCCAGACTTGGTTGAGTCCACCCCCTCCCCTCTTGATTAAATAGGATCAGATCAGACTAATAGATGGGAGGCCACCAGGAGTTCTAAGGCAGTTGAGAATATGGGGGGGGGGGGATCTGGAAAAAGGCAGTAATGACAAAGTGCTTCTTATCAACATGGACATATTCATTTCATCACTGGGGAGTTTTTACCTTTTTAGCTCCAGACAGGATATTTGTGATCCCTTGTAGAGACCCCTTGCGAAGCTACTTCTCTTTCCTGAAAATGAGCAGCCAGGTTGTCCCAATAAGAGCCAGATGAGAAGGGCAAAGACCACAACTGAAGGATCTGTCGGGAAGGGCTAAACTTGAGGATATTTTCCCCAATTTCCTCCAAACCCCAGAGCTATCTTTTTATTTTTATTTTGCTGAAGGGAGAGCTGGGGGAGGCTCACTCTAAACTTTTGAAGCCCCAACAGGTATCATGGAGAGAGGCATGGATGAAATTATTTCTTTGGGGATGGAGGGAATGAATTAAAAAAAACAAAACACCCCAAACTGATTCTAACACCTGTAGCTTGACAGATCTTTTTGCCTCTAGTTTGGTTAACAAATGACATTTTATTTTTTTCAAATGTAAAAATAATTCTTGAATAGCAAAAAAAAAAAAAAGTTGGTTTCTCTGTTTTTATTTACATTTGTAATGAATTAAAAAAAATCCTGAATCATAGTACGAGATTTCCCAGCATAGATAAATATTAACATCTGCTAACTTTCCAGAATACAAAATCTTGTTTTTCATCAGCCCAGGTCATTGGCTACAATTCGCTCTATTTCTTTCCCTCTCTATAGTTGGCAACTTTAAGATGTGTAGACTTCAACATGATGCTGGCTTTAAAATTCTGAGAGTTGAAGTCCACACACCTTAAAGTTGCCAAGTGTGTACCTGTTGATCCTTTCTTAGCAGATATCTGCAAAACCAGAAGGACGTTTAATGGAGAACCTTGTCTAGTTGGTGTTCATAACTTTCCACATTGCTCACCTGGCTGGAGGGCTAAGAGAAATTTCTACTCCCACCCTGACCTTTAACAGTTCAATTACTTTGAAAGGGATGAGCTTTCCCAAGCCTCTTCTCTAAAATTCCCCTTTTCCCAGTGGTGAAATTCAAATTTTTTATTACCGGTTCTGTGGGCATGCTTGGTGGGCGTGGCAGGGGAAGGATACTGCAAAATCTCCATTTCCACCCCACTCTGGGACCAGCCAGAAGTGGTATTTGCCGGTTCTCCTAACTACTCAAAATTTCCGCCTCCGGTTCTCCAGAACCTGTCAGAAACTGCTGGATTTCACCCCAACCTTTTCCCCTTTCCTCCCTCTCTGTTGGTGGAACAACGAGGACTCCCACATTAACGTAAAGGTAAAGGTTCCCCTTGCACGTATGTGCTAGCCGTTCCCGACTCTATGGGGCGGTGGTGCTCATCTCTGTTTCAAAGCCGAAGAGTCAGCGCTGTCCGAAGACGTCTCCATGGTCATGTGGCTAGCATGACCAAACGCCAAAGGCACACAGAACGCTGTTACCTTCCCACCAAAGGTGGTCCCTATTTTTCTACTTGCATTTTTTACATGCTTTCGAACTGCTAGGTTGGCAGAAGCTGGGACAAGTATCGGGAGCTCACCCTATTACATGGCACTAGGGATTTGAACCGCTGAACTGCCGACCTTTTGATCGACAGGATCAGCGTCTTAGCCACTGAGCCACCGTGTCCCTTATACTCCCGCATTATGTCATAGAATTTTGGACCATAGGGACAAGAAGGAAACACTCGTCTGCAACTTCTTTGCTTGTGGGACTATTAAAAAACTACAAGCATCATCTGATCATGTAACATTTTACTGTATTTTTCCTTGCCAGCATACACCTGAAATACTTTTTTAAAAAAAATATATGCAGCAAACCAGCATTTGCTTATACATACATGTTACCTGTATGTATCTCTTTCCTCAACCTGAATGTTCTCCAAATATATGGATTCCAAAATGGCTCGGTCATTGCTGAAAATACTCAGAGTTGAAGCCAATGTCTGAAAGGCATTCAGTTTGGGAGAGGCTAGTTTTTATAATTTAGAACAGCATTTCTCAATGTTGCAAACTTGAAAATGTGACGGGTTTCAGCTCCCAGAACTCCCCAGCCAACATTGAGAAACACTGGTTTAGAAACTTTCACCATGATAGCACATAGGTGACTTCCATAGTATAGGGGAAGATCTGGCCCAGGGAGTGGAAGCTTCTTGGATATCTTTTATATCTGGCTTATGGAAGTTTAGGTGCAGAGCTCCTTGAAGTGCTTTGTCTCCCCCATGTTTCCACTAATAGAGCAATCCATCCTTTTCTCCTTCTGCCTGTGGGAATGTCCTTACTCCTCAGCTCAGAAGTAAGCTAGGAATGATGTGAGGGGTCCTTGGTGCTCTCTGAGCTTGTTTGTTTTCTCGCAGACATTTCATTACCCAAATTAGGTAATATCATCAGTGCCCTCATTTCAACCCTGAGCTACAAATATTCTCCTTTATTGGTAGAAATTATTTCTTCCAACCTCTGTCTGAGCAGAGAATACCTTACAGAGGATCTCTGGATCAGCGGTCACCAACTGGTGGTCCGTGGACCACTGGTGGTCCGCGAGAAAATTTTGGTGGTCCACAGAAAAAATTATTTGCATTTTTTATATTGCACTAAATCAAACTACCGCCCCTGAGCTGGATTCGTGCAATGAATGCTTGTGTTGCTGCAGAGTGTCCCCCTTTGGGGTCCTTTTGTGCGTGGCAGAGAGGGGCAGAAATTCTGACTTCAGCCTCCTGGAACGGGGCTTTGGGTGAAGGCTGGAGGGAAGCGCAGCTGGTGGCGAAAAGCCAGAGGGCCTTGTTCCAGTGGGACTGTATCATGGCCTGGAACTGGCTGACCATATCAGCCTGCTGAGCCTCCGGGCACCAGTATCTGGCCTTGCACTCCCACAGGTCTTCCCCCTGCTTGGAAAGCCTATGCTCATAGTCCTCAGTGAGGTGCTTCAGCTGAGCCTCCTTCTCGGTCAGATCCAATTTGAACTGAACCAGCTGATTTGCCAACTCTTTCTCTTGGCTGCTTAGCTCCAACAACTGCTTCCTGTTGGGGCCCTAAGGAGCCCGGGTGGGCAGGCGAGAAGTGGCTGGGAGGGGAGGGGTGAGTAGAGGCCGGGGAGGCACCCCTCAATGTGAGTGACATCAAGATGTCCATGCCCACCCAGTCACATGACCACCTAGCTATGCCCACTCAGCCGGTCAGGCAGATCATATTAATGGTCCACGGGATTTAAAATTATGAATTTAGTAGTCCCTGAGGTCTGAAAGGTTGGTGGCCCTTGCTCTGGATGACCTTTTGCAGCCTCTTTTTGAGCGATAGAACTTCAAAATAGCTGAGTTTTGGAGCAGGAGTAGAACTTCACTTCTCTACATCTATTTTATTTATTGAAAAGACTTTTATGGCCACCCATCTAAAAACCACAACTCTGGGCAGCTCACAACAGTTATATAAAACCAAACATCACAAAACAATACAAGCAAAAACAATGAAACACGATCTGGTGTGCCAGACATGCCTGTGGGATGATTTGGCCTCTGGTTAGATTCAGCCCTCCACTGAGGATATATAATAAATAATGCATGCTGATTGGTAGTGCTCTCTTCTATACCTTAGGAATGTAGGAAGCTGCTTTGTAGCATTTGTAAGACTAAATATTGTCAACTCTGATTGGCAGCTGTTGTGAGGTCAGAGGCAAAGAATTGATCTTTCTAACCCAAATGGTATGAAACCTTTGAATAAAAGTACGAGTCTCTTCCCAGTGTTATGCCCCGGAAGAGACTATTTTTTTAAAAAAAACAGTTTTTATTAGTTTGTAGTATAGCCTATAAAGAAAATATAAAAGTAAATTGTAGGGAAAATAGGGAAGGGAAAAGGGAGGGAAAGAAAAGGGGTAAAGGAAGGAAAAGGCACTGACTTCCGACTCCCAGTAGAATAAGGCATTAACATCAAACCTCAGGTTTTTACTTTTATATAATTGTATTAACTAGCCATTTCTATAACAACAAATCTATCCAATCGGTAAACTCCCCCCCCCCCAAAAAAGTTTCATTTTTTTCCCGCTTCAACCACAAAGTCCAGAAGTGGTTTCCAAGTAGAAATAAAAGTACTTGTATTTTTTTCCTTGATCAAAACAGTCAATTTAGCCATCTCTGCTAACTCCATCAGTTTTTGCAGCCAGTTCATCCATTGTGGGGATTGAGGTGATCTTCCATTTCTGTGCGTAAAATAGTCTTTCTGCCCTCAACATATATAACATCAAAGTTCTGAATTTTTTTCAAGGTTTTTTTCCATTAAACCCAAAAGAAAAGTCTCTGGTTTTTCTATATTAAAATATAAATCCTATTCCAATATTTCTTTGCTTTAACACACGTCCGCCATAAATGATAAAAAATCCCTATCGATAAACTAGCTATCCAGTGCTATCCTAAAAAGAAAGCTAGAATCTTCAGACAATCCTCTTACTTCATACTGAGGCTTAAATATTTTTATGGGATGCAGAGTACAAAATATATATAAGAACTTAATCAAAAGCTTACTGGTTCAGACCAAAATCTAGCTAAAATAGTTTCTTTTATAAGTTTCCCAAAAACAGCACATGACTGCTACTGAGTTCATTTACTGGATATCACGGGGTTTTTTTGGTTGGTTTTTTTGGGGTGGGGTTTCTCTCTAGAAGAGGAAATTCCATGAACAACCAACTCAGAGCTTTCCTGAAGGACTGTAATACAAAGAAATTGCATCTGGTGAAATGGCATTAAAATTTAATGGTCTAAAGGCATCTAATAACCTTAGGAGAGTGATATAAGTAAATCTCAAAATTAGCCAGTCTGTCATTCCTAAATATGCTCTGACTTATAGTCAGTGAATTATTTTTGAATTTAATTAATATATATATTTTTGGAACCTTCGGTGTGTGACAAGACAGGGTTTTAAAAAATAATTTTCACTCTATTATGGGGTGGACTATGGTTTTGTGAGGGGGGGGCAATCTTAGTAAACCCTTCTCCAAGGGTAGGGACACATGACTCCTGCTGTGTTTTGAGAAATTGGTTTTGAAAGCTATTTTTGATTACGTAGTATGATTTTCAGGGACTGTTCAGAAAAAAAAGAAAATTGACTGTCCACATAACCTACAGTACTGCTATTATTAGCCATTCAAGGTGCTGGTTAACACCTTAAAAGTCCTACAGTTATTTGTAGGAGTCTCTTTCCCCAAGAATACCTGCCTGTCCTATTAGATCAGATAGGATGGGCATGCTCCCTGAAATCTTGCCATCTGGTGGGACTTTAGAAGTGGGCCTTTTTTGTGGCTGCCCCTACCTTGTGGAACAACCTCCCAATAGTGATTTGACAAGCCCCCACCATTCTAGTCTTTGGAAGGCTGACTCTTTATTGAGAATCTGTGGTTGTATGAGGCATTCCAAGGGTGATGATTATGGGGTTTTTGTTTATTGTTTTTAATGATTGTTTTATTAGTTAGTTTTATGGTCGTTGTAAGCTGCCTAGATATGGGACGCGGTGGCTCAGTGGCTAAGACACTGAACTTGTCGATCGAAAGGTCGGCAGCTCAGCGGTTCAAATCCCTAGTGCTGCGTAATGGGGTGAGCCCCTGTTACTTGTCCCAGCTTCTGCCAACCTAGCAGTTTGAAAGCACGTAAAAGATGCAAGTAGAAAAATAGGAACCACCTTTGGTGGGAAGATAACAGTGTTCTGTGAGCCTTTGGCATTTAGTCATGCCGGCCACATGACCACAGAGACATCTTTGGACAACGCTGGCTCTTTGGCTTTGAAACGGAGATGAGCACCGTCCCCTAGAGTCAGGAACAACTAGCACATATGTGCAAGGGAAACCTTTACCTTTACCTTTAAACTGCCTAGAGTTGCTTAAGATGGGCAGCCATATAAATTTAAATAATTACTAAAAATATTCTGAATGGCAGTCATCTTTTCATTTTGATTTTATGAGAAACGATGCCTAGAGACATTAGTTTTAAAACAATACAAACATACATTAAAAATAGCGTTTACATTATTTTTTGACCATCTCAAAAGCATTCATTTCAAAGTGATCCCAAATTTCTTCTGAACATAGAATTTACTGAATTTGTAGCTTAGTGTGCAGGTTGTAAGGGATAATGTGATGGGCATCTCTATCTGCTTGGCTGTATTTCTGCCAGTAGCAGTAAACTCTTAAGACTGTATGTCATGGCGAAACCTTTATTTTTCTGAAATGTAACAGCCAATGAACAAAATATTCAGCTCTAATTCAGTGTTCTTTATTTGTTGACCAGCTTTCACCTATATCTTAAAAGCCTATTCTTTTTCTTGAAAACGAAAAAAGTCAAAGGTGTCTTCTTAAAAGCTTCTCAGCTACTATGGATGATGTTAGAATGTGGAAAAAAAGGGCAAAACATTGCCAACAGAACTGATGAGAATCAAGGATTGTGATATTTTAGAGGCTTGTTTTGTTGGCTATTGAAGCCTCCAAAATTAGAGATTTAAAAAGTCATAGTGCATGACTGGGAAAGCACAAGTAAGAGAAGAACTGTAAAAGCAGCTTTATGTCACCTATAGATCTCTTAAATCTTATGTGGTAATTTAGGAACTGAAGTAGAGGAAAGATCATGCAGAATTTATTTCAAGTCCTGTTTGCTTAATTCCAAACACAAATTCTATAATTAGCATTACTGTTCATACAGAAAAAAAATTGTAGAGGAAAAAAATGCAATAATATAAATAATAGCTATGTTTTTAGTTTTATTAGTCTCACTTTAAAGAACTGGTCAAACTTTAAATATTTTGTGGATGCTAATTTCTCAGTTAAACTCTGCACAATGTAAAAATGTATTTTCCTTGTTCTGAATTCTCAGCAGAAGCCCAGTTTATCAGAAAGGGAGAAAAACCTCCAAAACCTGTTTTTTTCTTTTTTCTTTAAAAAAAGCCCTTTCTGCTTTCCTGCATGCCACATATCATATCATTGTTTTGAGTTTAAACCAAGTAACCTCAAACCTGTAACCTTAATTGATATGGTACCTATAACTGCTTGCGCAGGTTAAGCTACAAGAATTATTTCTTTCTTTTTTAGCTTTTTGGAGTAGACTTGATGAAGTTCCAATCAATGAATGACTACCTTTTCATTTTTTTGTTCCTAAACTGAATATAAGATGCTTCAATCTAATTGGTTTATCCCATATCTTTAAAAGGAACCCTATTGAAGCTAACGATAATGCAGTTAAACTTTCCATATCATTATGTGCTCTGGATGAAAGGGGAATGAGCTGATGCAACCATGTACACCTAATTCCTTCCCAGGTGAGCTTCACTGAACCCCATTTGAATCCTAGTTGTGAGACCTGCTTCTTTCTAACTTACGTGCAGCTCCTATGCCCCAAACTCTTTGATGAACCTAACAAGGGTACTCCATCTGGAGGAACCTAAGAGAGAAAGCCCAAGAGGCGAGTGCATGGCACCAGCCATCTTCTATATTGAGCATAATCTGCTCATAGTCTGGTCATCAATTCTGATGACAACTAGGGATGCATTGACCCAAGAGTTAGTTAATAACTGGGTTAGAACATTCCCCCACTGTTTTTCACTTTCACTCCTCAGTGCAATCTGATCTCCTCTTCTGGAGCATCTTCTAGTCCCTGGAGGAGATTTGGGCAACATAGGGAAGCATAAGTGGGGGCAGGGGAAGGGATCCTTCATGGAAGGGAAGCAGGGTGAAATGCTCCCGGTTCGGACCGGATCGCCCGATTTTTTTCTTTTTTCTACAACCTTTCTTTCTACATTTTTTCTACAACCTCTTCGACCGAAAAAATGCTTTTAAAAGTAAAAAAAAAGCCTCTGATGATCATGCGGCTCAGCTGGGATTGTCAGAGGCTTTTAAAAGCATTTTTTTCCTGCAACCTCTTTGGCCAAGGAGGTTGTAGGAAAAAAAATGCTTTTAAAAGCCTCTGGCGATCCCAGCTGAGTTGCCTGATCGTCAGAGGCTTTTAAAAGCATTTTTTCCTGCAACTTCTTCGGCCGAAGCGGTTGCAGAAAAAAATACTTCTGCTTTTAAAAGTTTAAAAAAAAAAAGTTGGCCACATCCACCCAGTCACATTACCCCCCTCCTCACCAAGACATGCCCACAGAAACGGTAGTAACAAATTTTACATTTCACCACTGAAGGGAAGCAACCATGGAAGAAGTCCTTTCCTCCATATTACAGAGATTCAGGATCCAAGTCAAAATAGTAAGTTCAAATTGTACATTATGAATTATACACCTTAAAAGTTATTAAGTCACAGCTTGGTATCATTATGAATGTAGTGAGGCGATACTGATTATTTGGATTTCTGATTAGATTCTCAAATAGGATATAAGTATTCTCAATAAGTATTAACTAGAAACTAGATTGCTACTGTAAATGATGGAGTAGACATTGACCATTCCTTTACCCCATATTTTACAAACATTTGATTTGATTGATTGATTTCTTCAACTTACAGGGCCAGCCAACTCACAAAAAGACTGCCGTTATATTAATAATGTGTTATTTGTGCAATTTCACTGTTTCATATGATTGGTTTAGGAAAAAGTTTCATATACATGGAAAAAAGAGAAGCTGTTGAATCTTGGGGGAAAAATGAGGCTACTACATCTAGAGTACTTTGGGTTTTCCTACTCTACTGTATATAATAAAATCATGCCAGTCTTAAAAGATGCGTACTGGGATACAGAGATCATTCTAACTCTGCTTTATGTCATTGTGACAGTGCAAATATATTGTAGTGGTGACGCAGTGGTTAGAATCCAGTATTGCAAGTTAATTCTACCCACTGCCAGGAATTTGATCCTGAACAACTCCAGGTTGATTCAGCCTTTCATTCTTCAAAGGTTGGTAAAATGATTATTAGGGGCAATATGCTGATGTTATAAACTGCTCAGAGAGTGCTGTAAAGCACTGTGGAGCAGTGTATAAGTCTAAGTGCTATTGCTATTTTATTCCAAAGTCTTTTTCTTTTCTAATTGGACAGCAAAGATGGATAATTAGAGAAATATGCATGGTGTCAAAGCCACTCCAAAACAAATTTGGGGGTATTTAATTTAACTGAGGGAAGACAATAGTAGAGAGTAACAGTGTCAATCAAAGTTAATTAATTTGAAATACATTTAAAAGAACTTTAAATTACGTCAAATGTTATGTTCTTGGCCACAGCTAACTTTGAGAGTGAATTCTCTGGCCTATAGTTCTGAAGCCAATAATTGCCCTCAGTTTGAAAAACTCTGCACACCCTGCCTAAAAGGCAAAGATGCAGATTTATGATTTGGCTTAAAGGCCAAAGAAATGTCAACTGCAACAAATTGCTGCTGTAACAGTGATCCTTCTGTTTGGTTGTTGAAAGCCGTCACACCGGTCAGTCTCTGTGGGGTTTTGTGTTTTTTTCCTGAACATTGAATATGCCTGTCTTTTCATATCTCCTTATGTTGCCATTTTCATGCTCCTTAATCGAGGTAGTCCTGATGAGTGGACTTGCGGATGGATTTTTTCATTATTATCTTTTTCAAGTTCTTAGGCAAATAAAATAAAATTTGCTTAGAAAAAGAACCCAATTAATTTCCTTCAACCGCATGCCTCCGTAAATGTTTGTGCTCTCTAGCACTGGATCCAAAATCAATAGTGGGCAGAGATGGTAGAATTCAGTCAAATTCTCCAATGCTAACCATTTTTTTCAGAAGTTTAGTTTTCACACCTGGAAAAAGGTGTGAAAATATGACTTTAATCTTTTTTTTTTTAAAAAAAGAAGCTACCAGTGTTAAATGTATCTCTACTTTTAAAAACTCACATCCATGAATAAGATGTTCATTATTTGTAGGCTGATTAAGCTGAATTGGGCAATATATGAAGTTTTCTCCTGGGAGGCTTTTGAGCACAGGGCAATAAGGCCAAGCCCTTATTTCAGGGTTCAAAAAAATATAAGACAGGGTCTTATTTTGGGGGAAACACGGTGTGTGTGTGTGTGTGTGTGTATACACACACACACACACACACACACACACACATGTGTGTGTGTGTGTGTTTGTGTGTTTGAACTGTGGTAAATATCTCTGAGCTTGTGGGGTGGTTTCCAAACGCTTCATTACCAGGCTAGGTAACATCTTCAGCGGAGTATACGTGGACATGGACCCTGGTAAAGATGTTACCTAGCCTGGTAATGAAACATTTGGAAAACCACCCCACAAGTCAGAGAATGAACCTTCACCCTCCTATTGGAATAGGTTTTGAAGCTCATTCTGTCAAAAATACAAATATGCACTAATAGTGCTGTGAGCCTTACTTATACAAACATGCAACTTTTCTAGCTGTTTTGCAAAGGCTTTAGTCTTGTTAGGTTCCTGTTTTGACAATCTGCTGAGCTGGAGGTTTGTTTGCAGAAGAGCTGAGATTTCAGACCAATAAATAATGTATTGAAAGCTAATGGCCAATAAGACAAAGCAACATTGCAGTACTGAAATATTCTTCCTTGGGGGATGATATCTATGTATAGTATGTGAAGTTTAACAAACTTTGAAGTATGGCTAAGCACAGAAAGTCAGTAGGAGTAGCAAAATTGGATGATTTACTTCATGTGTGGATGAGTTTCTGTAGGTCAAGGGTCAAATATGAGTGTTCTGAAATATATAGGTGGGTCATATGAGGCTGGGGAAAGAGAAAAGCATAATAACATGGCGTGCATAAGCGCATCAGCGTGCCTACTGTCCTTGTCCTACTGTCCCCATTTATATGTATTCATTTCTTTCGTTCATTGCCCATGTTTATATTTCTTTCGGGGTTTTTTTTGTTTTTTTTTAAAATTTGATTTATATGCCGCCCTTCTCCGGAGACTCAGGGCGGCTTACAATGTGCTAAGCAATAGCCTTCATACTTTTGTATATTTATACAAAGTCAGCTTATTGCCCCCACAAACTGGGTCCTCAATTTACCTACCTTAGAAAGGATGGAAGGCTGAGTCAACCTTGAGCCTTGGTAAGATTCGAACCTGCAATAATTGCAGGCAGCTGGTGTTAATAACAGGGTGCTTTTAGTTCATGTCCATGTTTATATTTACACTTGCTTTCTGTACATGTTTGACAAACTAATAAAATAAAATAAATAAAAAGTAGTTGTGCTTAAAACAGAAAGTGAGAATGATAAAAATGAGTCCTTTAAATCTTTTTTATTGAAAAAGTTTTTAAAAGTTTTACAACAAGTCCTTTAAATCTTAATGCCCACTAATACTTCTGTGTGTTCGACAGAGCTTTCCCACTTCCTCATTCTAGTAGCTGGATTCTGAGAGCTATGGACCATTCCAGAGAAGCCCTGAATGTGTTTTGGAGGATATAAGCAAGCATCTGGAGAGAGAAATTGGCTAAAATGAGAAATGTTCCCTTTTGCAAATGTAACTGTTGTTTAGTCCCCATGTCCATCCTGATGTCTAGAAATTTTATCTACAGTTTCTTATTTTCCCTTGGGGGTGATAGGAGTCCAATAAATTTTCATTTGCTAAAATGGAGGATTCTGATATAAAAAGATAATAATCATTATATCAGCAACAGTATCTGTATTTGTTGTTTAATATTCCTGTAAATTAAGTTTGCCCAATGTTCTTGTTGGTATGTGAATTTGAGAAATAGTAGATTAAATTGAAGACTTGTTTATTCATTTTATGAGCTTTGAACCTGGGATTTTCCAGTACACAATTTAATCTCTTTGACAACTTCAGTATACAAATTATTCTATGTTTAGCTTATACACAAAACCTCAAGTAGTAGTCCATCCTTAGGCATTGCCAAGAACAGTAGATCCATCAATATAGTGCAGTCAATTAAAGTTAAATTAATCTGGAAATGTTTTTGGGATTTCCAGAAATGTAATAGCTGCTTTAATGCCCTCCCCCCGCCGCCCTACTAAATCTACTTTCTGTCTGTGTTCTTTCATACATATGACTACAGAGTTGTAGTGTAGTGCTGAGTCAGGATTTACAGACCAGGAGTTTCTTGTTTACTAAGAAAAATAGCATCTGGATTTGTCATTTTCTCTGTTTTCCTCACCTTCTGCCAGCATCCTCTATCTCCCATGGAGCCTGGTCTTATACTTTGCCAAGAGGTGCTCAGCTCTTCTGCTTTCCATGTTTAGGTAAGCATTGCTTTACCAGTCCATTACCAGGCCAAATAGTGCAGCCATATTATGGTCTGGTTGCACAATTGCAAATGAAACCAAACCTTTCCTCCTTTATTCGTGCAAGCAACATATGAACTGACAGAGACAGAAAGAGAATTATAATGAAGGGAACATTTTTAAAAGGCTTATTTTAATGTAATCCAGTCCTGAATTTTGGCAAATACACACAAATATATAGTTTTCCTTAAGCAAATGCATCTGCTTGTTTTCTACCTTCATTTCTGCCCAGATTGGCATTGACAAGAGTCACATATATGTCTCTTTGCCTATGACAGTTTATCAAGGCTCGAAACTTTTCACTGTTGTTTATCTCAAAGGTAACTAGACTCTGTTTTTCCTTGAAGATGTTTCACTTCTCATCCAGGAAGCTTCTTCAGTTCTTACTGAATTGGTGGAGGCTCCAACTGAAGAAGTTTCTTGGATGAGAAGCAAAATGTCTTCATGGAAAAACAAAGTCTAGTTGCCTTTTGAAAAAGCACTTTTGGGACAGCCATGACCTGGATGGCTGAGAATCTCCATAGACCTTCACTGTTGTTCAGTTTGAGTCCAAACAACCCTGTCCACTCCAGTCTGCAATGCATACATGATTGCAAGGTGAGAATATTTTGTCCAGTTTGGATGCTGCTTTTTTCTATGCAAGGATGGGCTGAAAGCTTTTGCATATAGATTATGACCCACTGCCAAAAAGCACAGGAGCAACTCTAACAAGAATTACTCCAAAACTCCAATTCCTGACATTTTATTTA
Organism: Ptyas mucosa; assembly: GCA_012654045.1. Taxonomy (NCBI): domain Eukaryota; kingdom Metazoa; phylum Chordata; class Lepidosauria; order Squamata; family Colubridae; genus Ptyas; species Ptyas mucosa. The sequence continues at coordinate 52,409,456 of WNWU01000001.1, forward strand.
TGAACAGTGTACACAGAATGGATAGCGTATAGCAAACATCAACACTTTTTTAAGAATAGTGTTTTTTACTAAAACATGAATCGGGGGCATATGGAAGACAGTTTATTTGTGCTGATGTAACCACTGTTATCATACTATGAAATATTTCTGGCTCTGATCATCCTAATCCCTAAGATTACAATTAATCCTAACAGTTCATATGTATACATTCCAATTCATGAGTGGAATTAACCTCTATACAGATCTCCTCTTTACCTTTTGATGTACATCAAATTCTTGTTTTTAGTTTAGAACCTTCTGTAGCAGCTGCTTCCTTGTTCCTGAAACTTGACATATTCTAATAATCACACATCCATCTACCATCAATCTCTAATGTTTAGAAGTCTCTTTTCTGTAATGACTCTACCTTCTTTTGCTTGATGTTGATACTTGCTTATGAGCCGTGGTGGCGCAGTGGTTAGAATGCAGTACTGCAGGCTAACTCACTGCTCACTGCCAGGAGTTCAATTCTGAATGGCTCAAGGTTGACTCAGCCTTCCATCCTTCCGAGGTCGGTAAAATAGGAGTCAGATTGTTGGGGGCAATACGCTGACTCTATAAACTGCTTAGAGAGGGCTGTAAAGCACTATGAAGCGGTATATAGAGAGGGCTGTAAAATGTTCCATTAAAAGACACACTTTAAAGATGTTTAATCAAAGCGTTCAAGTGATTTCTTTAAAGAGTAGCAAAAATGCAAGAAGGAAAGTCTAATTCTAAATATAACATAGGGTAAAGGGTTGATTAAATGAGACATAAAAATAAATGTTATCAATACAATATACAGACCACAACAAAAAACATTTATAAATGAAATTTAACTGGCATGAGTACAACTTGGCTAGGATTAAAATTGTGCTTGAAGTAGCATGTTCTTGATTACCCAGTCTGGAAGTAGGAATAATTATAGATAGGAATAATTTGTGAAAGAGTTGCTGTAGGCAAGTTGGGGTGTCAGAAGTTTAGAAATTATAGAAAGTATAAGACAGGAAAGAAAGAAAGAGAAAGAGAGAGAGAGAGAGAGAGAACGAAAGGAAGGAAGGAAGGAAAGAAAGAAAGAAAGAAAAAGAAAGAAAGAGAAAGAAAGAAAGAAAGATCTGTAGAAAGTATGGATCAAGGAAAAGATCTTAAAATGGAGTTGGGGGAAAGGGGGGAAATTTGGAGAATTGATTGCCAGTTCTTAAACAATACAGTACCTATAGAAGAAGAACCAAAGTCACAATAGTAGAAAGGAGAGAAAGCAGAAAGAGAAGGAAGACAGATTTAAACTAGGATCCACCTAGTTTAGCAGTGCATATCTCAATTTTGCACAAAGCCTAAACTGAAAATAGTTTTACAATAGAGTTGCAAAGCTCTTTACTGCTCCCAAGATGCTGGTCTTGCACTTGTCCCATTGAAGAAAAAAATAGTTTTCTGGTGGAAAAAGAGTAGGAGCTTTTGTTCCTGTGTATCCAGAGCCTTTATTATTGCTGGAATGAGTGAGGCTTCCATGAGACAGCATTTTGCATTTGTTTATCTGGTCAGCATCCAATTTCTGTTGCTCATTCTTTTTCTGAGGGAAAAAATGATGGAAAAGCTTCCAGGGTTTTGGATCATCTATTCTTCTTGGTTAGAAATGTAGAGTGTCTAAATGTATTTGGTAAACGAATGGCTGATGCTTCTAGGATCCCTAGAGATCTCCCAACAAAGAAAACAATGTTCAAGAACGTTTGATTCACACTAGCTCAATAAAATAAAGACCCTCCTACTTTTGGGATGAGAGGATGATGTCAACATGGGTAAAAGGGAAAAGAAAAAAATGATTAGTATTCAAAACGTGAGTGCCCATTCTCTTTCTTGGCTCCTAAACTGGGAAACCTTCCTTCATTTGGATAAACACCACTCCGGAGGATCTGTTAAATCCAATAAGAAAGGGATATCTGCTTTTGAGATATACTTGCCAACAACTAATTACTTAGCTAAACATGCAGATTTAATTAAGGTTTGTTCCTTCTTTAGCCAAAAAGAACATTTTAACATTATTTTGGGAATCAGATTAGCAGCTTGAAACAATACAGTGAAATGTCCTGTCCTCCAGAACACAAAAAAAGTCTGTGGCTAGGTCCAAATTGGGGAAAAAACCCACAGTTGAAATCCATGCCTCATCTTTTCATTAAGTACAATATTCCCATACACATTCAGAGTACAGTCTTTTTAAAAAATAATGTTCCACAACACTACTTTTCTGTTGTGTCCAGTGGTGTCAGTTTGGATCGGTTTGAGCGAACCAATAGTTCCGATCAGCAGCTGGGCCCGCCCACCTGCCCTGGCGCTATCATGTCCTATATAATCGCTGGTTTTTCGATGCCACACGCATGCACGGAAGGCACACGTTCACATTTTCAGTTCCGGGAGAACCGGTTGTTTCAGTATGTGACGCCCATCTCTAGTTGTGTCCTATCTCCACTGTAGTAATATCACTCTATTTATTGTGAGATAAGCTTGCTGGACCCTTATCTTAGGAGAATGCCCAAGAACATTGAATACTCACTGTGTTGTCATCTTAGATTGCTGAAAATGTAATACCCAACATCAGATATCCAACTGTAGAAAATGTAAGATGGTGGTTGCTTTAAAAGCAGATTTAATCCACTGCCTTCATCCAGATGTTCTGCTGCCGCCTAAGTCAGGGGTGGGTTCTACTTACCTTTACTACCAGTTCGCATTGTGGACACGCGCACGCTCTTCTGCTCATGCGCAGAAGCTTCTGAGCATGCGCAGATCACCTATGATGACATCCGGGTCAGTGGGTGGAGCCTCCGGCTGGTTTTACTACCAGTTCTTGTGAACTGATCTGAACTGGGGGCAACCCACCACATTTGAAGCAGGGGTGGGTTCTAAAAATTTTTACTACCAGTTTTGTGGGCATGGCTTATTTTATGGGCGTGGCTTGATGGTCATGTGACAATTCTTTAGTATTTAGCAGAGGTACTGGTCTACCAGGCTTTTAACTGCTTGCAGAGCTGTACCGGTCTACCCATTTACTTTTGCAGGCACTGACCTACCCATTTATTTTTGCAGGCACCAGTCTACTCATTTGTTTTTGGAGGCACCGGTCTACCACCAAACTGCCTTTTACCACTGATCAGCTGTAGGGCGGCCCTTTGAAGCCCGGCGGCAAGAGTTTAACTAGTTTTTCCTTATAGCCCATCAGCTGGGACTCAGGAGGCAGCAATAGAATGGGGGTGGGGCCAAATAAAAGGTAAGAATAACACGGGGGGGCGCAGGGGGCGGGGGGCAGAACCGGTTCAGTGACATCATCAACCAGGAGGAACCCACCACTGATTTGAAGGCTGGGCAGTGAAGAGTGGCAGGGGTCGATCTGATGCTGATAATTCTGGATAATAACCTCAAGGGAACAGGCAGACCCTAACTTTTGGCCAGCATAGGAAGTTCTGAAGCTAGGACTTCTTCCAACTCTTATGTCTAGAAGAGGATTCTCTTAGATAACCTCTGTTCAACTATCTGATTTAATTCTTTAAGGCTCTCTGCGCAGTTCACATGTTTTGGGATGTATTTTTTGTTGCTTCTTCCTGCCATCGTTTTTCACTCGGTTGTTTCACATGGTATTTTATGCTATAAGACCCTTGTGGTAAGAATTGTGGTACAAATATACCTGCTGCATTCACAATGACATCAGTACTATGAATGCATCCGGTGACTGGTTGCTGAACTGTTAGTGCCATCTTGGTCCCCACACATATATGTATACATTAAATTTATGGCCAGAAAGGCTGTCATTCCCAGTTTTCAGCAGAAACATGGATGTTCCTTCAGTTTCTCTAACGCAATGCTTATGTGAATGGGTGGGGACCCTAACTCATGTTAATTCTGTTTACAGGTTTGAGCCCTCTCTCTACTTTGATTAAATTGGCATAATTGAGGGGTAACTCCCACGGCCCACTGTAACTGTTGAGTCAGCTGCAACAAAATTGTAAAAATGCATTTTGCTAAACAGACAAACCATGAAAAAGGAGAAGACTGTTCTCTCTTCTGAAGTTCCACTTTCTTTGGACTGCTACAAAGCATTAATTCTGAGCAGCTGAAACAATTCAACGTGTCTCCCCTGTGGATTTTGCTTCTTAGATATTGGGCAAAAAGGGACTATAGATTCCATTCATCTACTAACAGATCTTCAATAATTCAGTTTCCTTTTATAAACAATGGCTTCAATTATGGTAGAATATTTACAGAACTTAAAAAAATGTTTCTGAAAGCCCAGCACTTAAGAAAAGACTTCTAAGTACCTTCAAAACCCATAAACACCACAGGGTTCTCTCAACTCCTGATTTTGAATTTTGGTATTCATTTCCTTCAACTGAAATTCTCTAGATGAATTATTGGCCCAATATATATAGGGTTCTGGAATTTAATCCCCTTCACTTCATTCGCAAGTTGAATGTACTTCTTGTATAAACTGTCACATTAACAAATGGTATTCAATCCTCTATTAACCCATGTAGCCCAAATTATAAGCATAGCTCATGTTTTCCTGACTAGTGGTGGTGTTCTAATGGAAGTGGGTTTATTTGGGAGTGAGTCCCATTGAATCAAATGGCATTTGCTTTAAGTGAATATGTAAATGTCCATGGCACTTGCCCATTCTCCAAAGTGCCATTTGAATGAAATGTTGGATTCTAATACCCTATGTAAACCAGTGTATAGATCATTTTTATCATTTGTCTCTCCCAGTTTATACCTTGCATTAGCAACATTTTAGAGGTCATACTTGTGAGGGGGATGTCCATAAAATATGTCTGAAGTGGAACAAAGTTGTGACTGCCAGCCCTCCTGTCTGGCAGAATGACCCAACTGTCTCAGGTGGCTGATGCTGTGGATTGCAGAAGAGGCCTCCAGCCATTCTTTCACAACTCTTCAGCCATTCCCTTTCTGCCTATGGTCTACCCTCCAGCTCTGAATTAGTGTGTGTGTGTATGTGTGTGTGTTCTCCCATTCAAGAGCTGAAGCTAGGTACAAACAGTTGCTTCTGCATTTTGAATGAGGTGGGAGGGGGCAACATTTTTTGCTTTGCCTCAGGCACAAGATGTCAGCCCTGGTGATTATAGAGGGATTTAGTATTATTTAGATGGAGCAAAGTGCATGTAAGTTTTTAAAAAGCACCCACATATCCTGCATAGCAAACTACTTCTATCATTCAGGCATCTTTTTTAAAAAGGCCCAATGGAACAAGGCTTTGTTGTCTTAAGAGAAAATTTCAGGAGCAGCCCATGGACTGAAAGTCTGTTTGAGGCAGCAGCTGCAAGGCAGAACTGTAGTTCTGGTACCAGCTCAGTGACTGAATGGGTCTGTTTTATTCAAACCCCATGAGGTGAGAATTCAAAAAAGTGTAGGACTATTATTGATGCTTGTTAGGCTTGCTGGATAGAATAACAAGTGGTGGGAGCTGGAGTTTTAGCAATCTCCACTAGCTTTGCGTAAGAAGCAGCCTTAGGTATATTTTTGTAGAATTCACAAGGAATGGTAATTAATTTAAATAAAGCAGGTCCATTGTTCAGACCATTACAAAATGGCCTGCATCCTCACTTGAATGCATGCTACACAATAATTCCTCTCCCTCCCCCTCCCGCCATTTTGTTGTTGTTGTGTGTCCTTGTTCTGGATATTTTATTTTTTCCCCAGCATATACATCTTCATATTTATGGGGATTAAATTTCATGCTATTGGAAATTTTTTCCAGCAGTGCTCAGTTCTGAAGGCAGAAAAGCAATTGGAAAGTTCTCCAGCTCAAATTCCAAAGAAATGAGCACGGCAGTGTTCTTGCTCAGCTCTCATTAATTGAAATGTGGCTTGTCAAATGGAGCTCTGTAGGAGCAAGGCAGAGGGCAATTTTATGGCCATTCTTTCAGAGAATCTGAAAGCTCAGGCCTATATTGTTTTCACAAGCAATGCTAATGATGCCTTTGAGTATGGTATGCCCTGTTAAAAGAATCTGGAAAAGAAACATTTTAAAATCTGAGATGCATTGTTGTTGAGTTTTTTTTCTTTGGCCTTTCCCACTACTGTTTACTGGAATGCAACCAGTTTCCCATAGCAAAAATCTGTTGATTGGCAAAGGAGAAGCTTTGTAACATACAAAGGGTCTTAACCTGGCACAATAAGGTAAGGGAATAATTGCCACCATTATCCAGCTGTTGCTGCCAGAATAATTGTGCTAGTTTTGAGGAGACATTCTGCAATTCACGTGGGAAGTTCTGATGCAGGTATGCCAGAATTACTTGGATAGAGGGCTACATAATTTGTTGATTGTATAGGAAGTTTAAGAAAGAAAAAAATGTATGATGAAAAGTTAATTTATCAGAAAGTATTTATTCTGGTTTGTGAAAGGGGATAAAAAGAAGACATCCTCTCATATCAAGAGCTGAGGTGGTGCAGTGGTTAGAGTACAGTAATGCAGACTACTTCAGCTAACTGCTAGCTGCAGTTCAAATCTCACCGGGCTCAAGGTTGACACAGCCTTCCATCCTTCTGAGGTGGGTAAAATGAGGACCCAGATTGTTGGGGGCAATATACTGACTCTGTGAACCGCTTAGAGAGGGCTGTAAAAGCACTTTGAAGCAATATATAAGTCAAAGTGCTATTATTATTGCTATCAGGCGGTTAGTAATCGATGGCCATAGAGTCCTCTCCTGTAACTCATAGAAAAATGTTTTAAAAACACATGCAAATTGGCCTCATTGGACCCCTGAAGACTTGAAGAACTCAGGTGATTCTGAGAGGTTTTAAGGAATAATATAGATTCCTTAAGATCTGCTATGTATAAGCTATTAAGCTTGCCTTTTAGCAGAGTTCCCCCCCCCCGCCCAAAAAAATCTGGTATGAAAATTTTGACCCAGTTAATTTGGGGTTAGGGTCACTAGAGAGGCACTTTGGTGTAGTGGTTAAGGCACTGGTTTAGAAATTGGAAGAGTATGAGTTCTGCCACTTTAGGCATGAATCTTGCTGGGTGACCTTTGCCCAGACACTCCTTCTCAATCCTGGGAAGAAGGCAATGGCAAGGTTCTTCTGAAATCTTGCCAAGAAAAATGCAGACTTGTCTAGAGAGTTGCCAGGAGCCAAAGACTGACTTGAAAGTACAGTAAGGTAAGTTTTTACCTTACTGTATCTTGGCTCTTCACTGTTACCTTGGAGAGCTGAAAATGTCATCTCTGAAATCAGTCTTACATTAATGAAGACTTTTTAGATGTTTCATTCTTTTTTTCCCTTTTCTTGTCAAACAACAATGGTCATCTCTCTCTCTCTCTCTTTTTTTTTTTCTAGGCACCAAGCTGCCTTCCGACTGTCGGAAGCTTTGTCTCTGCACCAACAATGGCACCTTATCCCGCAGCAGCCCAGGTGTCCCCTTATATGGCGTACAGTGCTGCTCCTTCTGGTTACGTAGGTAGTCACGGCTGGCAGCATGCTGGGGGCACCCCTCTTTCACCCCACAACTGTGATATTCCAGCTTCACTGGCTTTCAAAGGCATGCAAGCAGCCAGAGAAGGTAGTCACTCCATCACTGCCTCTGCACTCTGATATTGGAAATACAGCAGAACATCCGGTCCGGTCCAATCCAGCTCAGTGTTCTTTCTTTTGTCCCCATCATTCTTCTTCACAGACTGACTCAATGAGCTGGAACTATTTTTCCATGATTTTGTGCTTAAAAAAAAACAAATAATAATTGCGGTTTGGTAAGTGTAAATAACATAAGGAAGGGATAAATGTGTTGTCTCCCTTTGCACTGCATAAAGAAGATTTGACAACCCTCAGAGGGCTTGTGTGACTGTTTCATTGGTAAAACCACACATATTTATTTTAAAGCTACAGGACTTTTTCAAATGTGCAATTGTTTCATATTTGTGAGAAACCATTCAAAGAAACTCAATAGATCAACAAATGCAATCAAATAGAAATTGACTTCTGGACCAAAAAATAGTTCTTGTGGAAAAAAGCATGGACAGATGAATAGTCGATGTGGCTAACAGCTTGTGTTTTATAGCAACAAATTATAGAACCAAATGAATATATGGCTCTGTTATTTATCCTGTATTTTGTTGTGATCACAAAGACAATGATGTTTTTGTTTTCTCTTTGTAAATATGGACTTGGTTATCATCTGCATTTCCACTAGTCAACTGACTTCTGTTTTTCTTTTTGTTGTTAAGTGGTGACATGGTAGACATGCTTTTCCCACTTTAGCATCCTTCAATAGTGTTAGGATTGCAATTCCAGAACGTTCAGTGGGAATTCCATGAATTGCATTCCCAATTCACCCAGAGTTTGCCAAAATGGGAAAGGATTTCCAAGCAATTTGCTGTTTCTCTTCTTGGTGATGTCATTTGCCTTAATGGTTCAAGTTTTGATAATTCTACGTTTGCAGCATAGTATGAAAGCTCCTTAAAGCACTTGGATTTAATGAAAAGCATTTGGTTTTTTTCCAGCAAAGAACCTAAAATGAGTACAAGTAGTCCTCATATAGTGACCACAATTGGGACTGGCAACTGGGTTCTTAGGTGAAGTGGTTGCTAAATGAAACTGCAACTGTGCTTATGATCAGCTTTCCTTTGCTTTACAGATCTGCAAAGGTTATAAATGTGAGGATTGGTTGCAAAGTTATCTTTTTAAAATCACTGTAGTAACAGTGAACAGTTCTAAACAAGGCAGTTGCTAAATGAGGACTACCTAAAGTATAACTCTATATTCCTAGGGGGTCAGAAAGTTTCTCTCAGTCTTTCACAAAGAAAAAGATGCCTTTTGTTTGTGGAAGGCACTAGTGTTCAATGAAAACTGCTGCTAAAAATAATAATAAATGTAATAAATAAAAATAAGCAACACAAATTATGCCACAATCGCTCATTCTATTCTCTTTGGTAGACTCTCCCAGCATTTGGCACAGCCTTTCATGAGATACAATAAATTATAGGAGGAGGTAGAATCAGCCAATGTTCCCTTTTTTTCTTCTGCAGAAGCATCCTATGATCAACATTTACTTACTAGTATATCAATCCATTTATTTCAGTAGCAAATGATTGATTTTTCTGGATATACTGTATAGAGAAAATATTTTCCATATGGTATTTAATCACCTACATTCATAATACCTAGCATCACTGACATGAAAGAGACATGGTTGGGAAAAACACTAAACAAAATGGAAAGTTATCCCGTCTCTTTAATGTGAAATTGTGGGAGGAGATTTTTAATAAGCCAATAAGCCAATCCATAATAAGAATTTTACCTCCAATTCCTTTTATTGGATGCTTGGGCAGAAAGTGGGTGAATTATGATGCAAGTAACCACTGTGAAAGCAAACTGTACTGTAATTTCTTTCCTTAGCTGAGTTCAGTAATTCCAGCCCCAGCCTCCCAAGTTATGTTGCCATTTTGAAAAAGTAAAAGAAGAAGAAAAAATGTCTACAATTCCTTTTTTATTGAATGTAAAACAAAACTAGGCTTTTGGTAAAGTTTACATTATTGTACATAAGCATGTTTCATTCATAGGCATATTGGTGGTGGTACTACAGATATTATTTATAATGTTAACAATATTCATCTTTTTCATCGCTGTATCCTTTATCAAGCATCATTTCATGGTCACTTGGATTCCAATTGCTCTCTTATATTTTTTCCCCCAGTATAATCTTTTCAAGATGGTCTGTTCTCCTTGGACAATAATAAAGTTGTGAATATAGTTTTGGAAAGCCTGTTCAAGCTTGCCATTGTGTGTTGAAGATAACCATGAGAAGGAAAGATTGGAAAATTGACATATCTCCTAGCATGATTAAATATTAATATATTATGTACTTTTGTAAGTCTAGTGCAATAATGTAAAAACACGTCGCTCAATACAGATTTTGAAAGACTGCTTAATAAAATTATCTACATTTCTTCCTGGCCATATTACACATAAGCATACTGCTGGGAGAATAAGATAAGATTTTGTCTCTTTTCTGAAAATATGTTTTTATTCCAAAAAGTCAACAGAGGTCGATCTCTAAGGCAATTCAAAGGAAATAATGTGTGATGACATATTGAGACTTCCTGGAAAATGTTCAAAAATATTTTCATTTTGCAATCATTTAATCATAGATTGAAAAGAGAACGTTCATAAACTGTAATTGGTATCAGTAGACGGTTTTTCAGGCTCCTATTTTGTTTTTAAGTACGGCTAGAACCAGTTGACCAGAAAGTAACTGTTGCTTATTTGTAAGGCCTGAAGGAAATGCATTTGCTTGTAATACATGGTGCCCTTTTGTGGAATCCCTAATCAAATAAAAGCATTGAGGCTCACCAATCCCTTCAGCTACAGACTTCATTCAGAAGAATACTTGTTTTCATTAGTACTCTGGAGTTGAATGTCTATGGAGATTCTTAGTCATCCAGGTCTTGGTTGTCCCAAAGGTGCTTTTTCAAGGGGCAACTGAACTTTCTGGTTTTTCTTTGAAGACGTTTTGCTTCTCATCCAAGAAGCTTGTTTAGCTTCTTCTTTGAGCTTAAAATGTCTTTAAACCCCTCCCCCCCAGAAAGTCCAGTTGCCTTTTGAAAAAGCACCTTTGGGACTACTCTGGCGTTGGGCTCCAGCTCTTTGCAACCCACTTGAAAGTGAGCTTTCTTGAACTGAAATAATTCCTGCTTCGGGGTAAAAATAACCAACAAAACTCCTCTTAGGGCAATTCTTGCCCATGCATCAAATGTCAGTGCTGCAAATCTGAATTTCACACAAATGGGGTAAAGCTGCTTTATCATGAAGGCCTCTCAAATGATCCCTCAAGAATTCGTTTCTTCTCTTTAAATGTAAACAATTCATGCTGTAGCTATTATGTCATAATGGTCCGTTTTCTTCATCTTAACAAGACTAGACACGCACAAGTAACCCATGGTGTTGAGTGAATACTGCTTTATAGTATCAATCATCTTGAGCCTGAAGTTCTCTCTGTTGACTATAGGACAAGGCAGATGTTCAGCTGGAAACCTTCAGATATTAGGGTTAAGTACTAACCACAGAACTGAGGTTTTAAAATCTACTCCAACACTGTTTTCTTTGGCTAGCAAAAACTTTTTCGAGGCCTCATGTAGCCAGTGGTCATGTCTATTACTTGCTGCAGACGCCAGAGTTGGAACTTGCAGAATTCTACAGTCCATGCAAGTGTTAGACCACTGAACTCTCTTTCTTTTGTTTGATTGAAAACATTAAATCTAGTTTCATACTCAAGCATAAAGAGAAGTGATTGATGTGGCAGAAGCATGTACCTGCACATTTTGCATGGTTACAGTAAGTGATATAACAGTGCAATCTCACTTGCGCCTACACACAGAAGTAAACCTCACTGAATTCAATGGCATTTCGGTAGGCCGAAGTATAATAAGTATAGGATAGAATTGCAACCTAGGATTTGGGACTTAGGCGCAAATCCCTTAGCTTTGAAACTCACTTGGGACTTGATGCTGGTTTGAAAAATAATCAGAAAAGTGGACTACATATAAATTGTAATTTCAAAGGAGGTAAAAGGTGAGCATTGCTACATGTATGACATACTCTCCTTTTAAAGCTTTCTGAAATACTTAAGGCTCAAATTTGGCACAAGATGATGATGTAGAAAAATGTGGGCATGTATTTAAACCTTGTTGAATAAGCAGGGAATATGTTTTTTCAGCTGGAGCTACACATCTATTTACTAGGACCATTTGTAGTTTCAAGCAACTTATTTTCTCCAACTTCAGCAAGACTGAGATCAGGTTGACATGAAAATGTGTGTAGTGTATGTGTCCCTGAATCTTAATACTACCCTGTTTTCCCCAAAATAAGACATCCCCTGATAATAAGCCCAATCGGGCTTTTGAGCTCATGGCAATGAGGCCAAGCGCTTATTTCAGGGTTCAAAAAAATATAAGACAGGGTCTTATTTTCAGGGAAACATGGTACTTCTCACATATCACCTCCCAGTGTCTAACCATAGAAAACGTAGTATTATTGCGTTCATTTTTAGGTTTCCGAATCCCCCCATCATTTTTTCTCATTTTCATTCCTACCCATCCATTCAAGTCACCTAACATAGTTTCTCTCCTTGGTAGCATTTATCCAGAGTTTGCACATTTTTCCACAAATTCATATCTTCTTCTTCTATTAGCAACATTTATTGGAGTGTAACATGGAATGTTATCAGTCAATGGATTCTGATTTCATACATATCTAAAGCAAACTAGATGAACCAATTGATACTTTCTGATACATGCTTCAGCCCTTTCTCACATGTCACAATTCAGTCATGCTAGCCACAATAGAAATAGAACTCATCTAATTTAATTAATTTAATTTAATTTAATTTAATTAATTCAATTTATATGCCACCTTTCTCCGAAGACTCAGGGCAGCTTACAATGCATTTTTTTAAAAAAACATTATAAAAACATTTAAAAATTAAAACATTAAAACCCATTCACACCATTCATGACCGGATCTCACACGATCGCAAGAGCGAGATCAATAGCCCCAGGCCTGCTGGAATAGCCAGGTCTTCCCTGCTTTTCGGAAGGCCAATAGGTTGTGGGTGGTCCGGACCTCAGGAGGTAACTGGTTCCAGAGAGCTGGGGCAGCCACAGAGTAGGCCCTCCCCCGTGGGCCTGCCAGCCGGCATTGTTTAGCTGACCCGGAGGATACCAACTCTGTGGGATCTTACTGGTCGCTGTGGGATCTTACCGGTCGCTGGGAGCTATGTGGTAGAAGGTGGTCTTCCTATTTGAGAATGGAAATGGGGACAGCTATGGGGACTTTCTGGCTGCACGCTAATTTCTTAATACTTAATTTCCAAAATTTTGTGTCTCTTGCCTGCAATAAAGAATATGATGAAATGCTACATCAATAGTTGGTTGAAAAGAACCACTGCTGATAGTTCTCCTTGCCACCAACTGATTTTAGAACAGTTGTTTTTTCCATTCACAAAATACATGACTTTGATTGGGATGCTGACCTGGAAGTCCTGTTGAAAGGGACTTCTGGGGAAGAAATGGTGAACTGAAGATGACTCCATTGAAACTGGATTCAATGACCTTGACAGAATAAAGAGCTGGCAAGTAGACTGGCTCTCTGTAATGCCTTTTAGGACAAAGAGTGGACTTGAAATTGCCCTCAAGTGTTCCACACAGTTGCTCCTTGCAAGGAGATTGCAAGATGGCAGTCTCTTGTCAATTTGGAGCTGTAGAAGATGAGGGAAAATCATCTTTGCTCAAACTACAGTTTTCATTTTTACAGACTCTCTAGGAATCTTTGAATTGACAGCTTTTATAACTCAAGGTAAGTTTCCTTCAATCATTAGCAAAAGAAACTTTAAATACAAGTTTAAGAACTTAAATATTTGGGAATAAATAGCAAAAGGGTAGTAAGAAGTTTGATTTTGGAAAGAGACAGATGGACTAAGGGTCCAGATAGATTTGAAATAAGAATTTGGAATTAATTATAAGAATCCTTCTTGTGGGAAAATGTTTTTGTTTTGACTTCTCTTTAAAAGCATGATAGGATGAAGATTGGATCTAATTCAGACGGACTCAAAAGGAGCTAAAGATTACAATTAAAGGAGAAGAACACTTAAATTGGCTTATTGATACAGAATGGAAAAATAACACTGGATATAATGAAGTTAATTTTAATAGTATTTGCTTTTACAGTTAAAGCTGTAATGGAACAGGAATAAGGTTTACTGGACAAAAATGAAACTGATCTGAAAGTGGATTAAAAATGATAAGCTACAAGAATAATGTGGAAAAAAGATGTCATGTTATTAAAAAAGCTAGCTGATGTCTTAGTAATTAAAGGGATATACAAATAACAAACCAAGAGAGTGACCTGGATAATTTTTCTATATTGGATATACAAAAGAGAATGGTTAAAGCTTTGAAGAATTTTGTGGGAAAAAACAAAGAAATGAAAAGAAATCAAGTTCTGGGACATTAAAACAATATTTGAAATGATTAAAGATCAAGATTGTTAAAAGCAAAAGGAATGAATATAAAGTTGTTTTAGTTGATCAAGGATACAATAGATATATTATTCTCTCTAGTAATCCTTAATGTACATTTGCTTACCAGTACTGAAGAATGAGGTTTTAAGGATTTGTTTACAGGTAGTCCTCAATTTACGATCACAATTGAGCCCAAAATTTATGTTGTTAAGTGAGAAATTTGTTGAGTTTTACCCTATTTTATGACTTTTCTTGCCACATTTGTTAAGTGAATCGCTGCAGTTGTTATATTAGTAACATGGTTGTTAAGTGAATCTGATTTCCCATTGACTTTACTTGTCAGAAGGTCACAAAAGGGGAAATCACATGACTCCAGGACACTGCAACTGTCATAAATGTGAGTCAGTTGTCAAGCGTCTGAATGTAAATCACGTGGCTATGGGGTGCGGCAATAGTCGTAAGTGTGAAAAACGGTCAAAAGTCACTTTTTAAAGTGCTGTTGTTTCTTTGAACGGTCACTAAATGAACTGTTGTAAGTTGAGGACTACCTATATAGATAAGAGAGCTAATATGGGAAGACAAGATCATTTATTGTATTTTAAAACTGATGATACTGCCAGTTACTAAAAATATTATATTTCTTGTGATGAAGGTATTTCTATTCTTTTTTTTATTATATCCTTATTCTTTATTTTTATTTTCTGCAGTATTTTTATTTTATTTTATTATTTCTTTTAGTTTGCATTTTTTAATTTTTTAATTATAATTTCTAATAAAATTATTATATTAAAAAGTCATCTTGCTGAAAGAAGTTAGATTTATATCTGAACAGCATGATTAATACTAATCATGTTTTTCTATCATATTCTGCAAAGGTTATAGGCCCAGGCAGAAAAACAAGTCTTTCTAGTCATTAAAAGTAACATTTGTTTGGGGTTGAGGGTACTATCAAATTATTTTGTTCTACTGAAAGATGAGGTTGAAAATATACTTAATTCATGTTGGAAACAAAGTACAGCAAAAAGCTACATATGTAAATGTATTTTATTTTTGAATTTTGAACATGCTAAATTAACAATAAGAACAACAACAAAATAGAGAAATATCAGATTTCCTCTTAAGACTTTTAATTCCTGCATTGGAAACACTTACTACATAACAAAACATTTTGTTGACATCAACTACTTACGAACATTTTTAAACAGCTAGTATAATATAATCTAGGCAAATTTTTTACATGATTATGTCAACACAAATATCTTTTAAAATGCTAAAATATCTCCAGCTGTCTTGCACATAATATGCCTCAAGCATCATTATAAAAATACTATTTTTTTTAAAAAAGTAATTCAATTATCTCACTTTTCTTTGAAATTTTGAGAAATAGTTTTTTAAATCTATAGTTTATAGTCATCTTTTAGCATTATAGTCTTTTGAATACAGTTTTCATTATAAACCAGTAATATGAAGTATCAAATGATAGAGGAATCTTACATGGAAAACAAAATGCAATTTCAAATATTTGATGACAGCAAATATTAAAAACCTTAAAACCGGAAGCCACAGAAAAGTAGAATAGTTTTCATAGCCAGACTGTTCTCTGTACAGAGGAAACTTGAAGGGTAGAAGCTACCACTAACAAGGACCTGTCTCTAATGCTTGTTAATTTTAAAAGCCATAACGATGGGGCAGTTAGCAGATCTTTCAAAAATAATTTTAAAATACCAAATGATAATGTTGTTTAGAGTTTTAAAGCCCCAAAGTATTTCAACTTGAGTAAAACATGAACTGACAAGGAGCAGAGCTGATGGAATACAATACATCATTTGACTGTCCCACTTCAAGAAGGATGACAATCATCCTTCAATTTTTGGAATAATTTTCTTTTTTAAAAAAAAATAAATTTTATTAAACACATATTAAAACATTGGAATAATTTTCAATAGCAGCTCCAAGCAGTATGTAATACAATCATCTGCCAGGAGGGCATACTTAATATTACAAGCAGTAATAGAGTTACAGGTACTTGAGAGAAGTATAAGTCCATCCAACTATTTGTGGCTATTTAGTGGTCATCTGAATTTTTGAAGCCCAGATCTGATAGCCCAGATATGAGTTGTTCACTTCATCAAACATGATAGCAACTCCAATTAAATTTAGTGGTACTCAATTCTGAGTTTAACTCTCCTGATCACCATATTCAGAAATCTGAATATAAGACTGGACTCTAAAATTAAGATCTCAATTTATAACAACTTTATAATGTTTATTTATTTATACCCTGCCTTTGTTATTTTTAAAAATAACTCAGGGCAGCTAATATACTAATAGTCCTTTCTCCTCCTATTTTTCTCCATAACAATAACCCTGTGAAATGAATTGGCTGAGAGAGAGTGACTGGCCTAATGTCACCCAGCCGGCTTTTATGCCTGAGACTAGAACTTACAGTTTCCTGGTTTTTAGGCAGGCATCTTAAACAATAGATTTGTTCAATCAATGAGTCAACGAGAGAGAGTTCAAATTAACACTTTTAATTTGCTTGAGAGAAATACATTATATTCTTTTAAAATACTTAATGGGAAAGGTATTTGCATCTGGGTGTGAAATATATCAACTTTTTTTTCTGAAGAATATTTACTACTACTTGCCTTCAATAACCAAGGGCATTCATTTTCCACCATTGTACAATTATCCCTTTCTTTTCTAAGCCTATAAATGCTGATGCACATTTTTTTTTATTTGATAGGAATTGTTTTACATTATTTTCCGTCTGAAATTAGTACTTTTGGTCACCAGTTTTCTTGAAGCCACCCGTAAACATATTCATAAACCAGCAGCATCACTGCACCACCTAGAAAGAAAGAATGTTTTGAAGTACAAAATTTAAGAAGTAACACATCATGGAAGGAATTCTGACTTTTCTATGTCAGCAGTTGACATTATTTGGAAATAAAGAAATGTTTGGTTCTTGCAGAAGCAGGCAGCTTGATGGGAATTTGTTTAACGAATGCAGAACATTAGATTATATAATGTTTTAAAAACTAAAATACAAAAGGCAAATTTTCTATGCTTACTTGAATCATGCATATATTTGATGGAAAATCAAATAGCTTTTCATGGTTTTTCTTTCAGTTCCACATATTATCACATTTTGGTGCAGAACTTTGTACACACAATATGTATTATACACACGTAGTATGTACTATGAGGGAGAAGCCATCCAAATGCAGCAAAGCTTTCTTAAAACTACAGCATAAATGTCTTCAATGAGTCTAAAGCCAAGTTCATCCAGCTGTCATTTTACAACAGACTGGGTGAATTTCCCTCGTGGGAAAAATTAGGTATGTCTATTACTTACTTCCTGGATAAAATAAACTTTTTATGAAGGGAATCTCTATTGTAAAAATATTAGGAGAAACTATTTTGTATACTTCACCTCTAATAGATATTTCAAATGAAATACTCTGACAGATCTTTTTGAGATTACGCCTTTGTATATGATGTTCATTAGCTAGTGAGTAAGCCAACACAAAGAGGAAAACATTCTGTGTTTATTTAGAAGGTGGTAATAGTTTCCTTGCGATCTTCGTCAAAGCTGATCAAAGACAAAGTGAACTGGAAGTTTATTATCCTTGGAAGATAATTCCAGTTCCCATTATATAATCTGATCTAATCTAATCTAATGACCATAGTGGTCAACTAACATAGGAATATTCATATGAGAGAAATAAATGAAATTAATTTTGCTGGTTCCAGTTTAAGCTTCACGTGCTAATAATGCATAATCTGGAGAGCAAGGTGGTCCTTATTTAATGTCCACTCGTACAGCAGCTGTTTGAATTTATGATGGCACTGAATGGGTAGCGGTTATAACAGTTCCTTGTAGTTATGGTTGTTACAGAATCCCTCAGTCACATGATTGTGAGTTGCAACCTTCCTTGCTGGCTTCTGACAAGCAAAGTCAACAGGGAAGCTAGTAGGAAGTTGCTAGTAACAGTCACATGAGGGCCTTGTTTTATGGTCCTCACTTACTGGCAATGGGGACTTCTGGAATTGCTGTTGTTAAGTGGTGCTGTCATGTGTTTTTTGTTTTTTTTAATTTATGACTACATCACCCAATGATGTAGCTTCTGGTCCTAATTAAGGACTGTCTGTATACAAAGTGAGTAAATAAATAACATTTGAACCAATTTTTAAAATTCAGGCTCAGATAAATATATCTACCGTATTTATCGGCGTATAACACGCACTTTTCCCCCCTGAAAATAGGGGGCAAATGATGTGTGCGTGTTATACGCCGATATAATGTTAAGAAGGGGGGGAGTGCAAACAGCAGCTACCTCGAGCAAGCCACAGGGCTCCGAGTTGTTGGAGAAGCGGGAGCAATAGCAGCCTGGACTGCGCTTTCAGCGGGCAAACAAAGCTGCCTCTGCCACGAGGAACTTTGGAGAGAGAGGGAGGGACTGGCTGTGGCCGTTCTCGCCAGCTAAGAGACAGGCTGCTCCCACAGCTGCCCCCGCCCCCGCCCTCTCTCTCCAAAGTTCCTCACGGCAGAGGCAGCGTTGCTTGCCTGCTGAAAGCGCAGCTGCCGCTTCTCCAACCACTCGGAGCCCTGCATAATAGCGCTGCGGCTTGCTCGTGGTAACTGTCATTTAGACTCCCCCCCCTTCCTCCTCCTTGAGTTCGAGCCTCGCGGCGTGGCCGAGGCGGGGTGGGATAATAGCTGCACGGATCCTCCGGTGCCATGTGTGTCCCGTGCGCTGCAATGATGAAGCGCTTTGCCAAGGAAAGCAAAGTCTCAGGCTGCTCCTGGAGCAGCCAGGAGAAGGAGAAGCTGCCAGCGGGGAGACGAGGCGCCTCAGGAGGACCGGAGGAGAGCACAGCTTCTCACTCATG
>WNWU01000001.1:52433377-52473756 GCA_012654045.1 Ptyas mucosa
ACAATGAGTACCAAAAATGATGAATACCAAACACATTTTCCCCATAAGTAATAATGTAGTGAGTCAACAAGGCAGCTGACACTGACAAGTTCTAGCTTGAGCATTGAGTACCAAACAAATGATGAATACCAGGACAAAATTTTCATGTCAAAATCTGTTGAGTACCAAATTTGATGAATTTCAAAGCAGTTGAGAATCAAGGTACTACTGTATATGCATAGAATTATGATAGCATTAATAGTGAATGAGAAAAGAATTACCTGGTCCTAGCCTCATGATCTTGGGAACCAAGCCTTTGTACAAAGCTAGAAATCTGAAGAAAAACAATGAAAAATGTCAGTTACATTGATCGGGTTTTCTTAACAGCCCATCGGTCTGCTTGCAACAAAACTTGGATTTAGCTGGCTTATATGCTTCTTTGAAAAGACAGCAGATACTGAATAACTGACAGAATATTTTAGAGAATAGGAGAAAACTGTTGTCTTCATGCAAGGCTGAAAGCATTTTTTTCTATCCTTTCCGAAACTTCTAATGGCTATCCTTTAACTATATTGTGATTGAGTTCTCACTTTAGACTATTTGCATACATGAAGTTTGGAATCCTGGTGCTATATCAATGCCATGAATACACTAAGATCATATCCCAGATCAATTGTATACCAGTTCATTAAACAAGCAGATGTTGCATTCTCATTCCTCTGTAGGCTAGGGTAGAATACTTACTAAAAAAATTTGCAGAAAGTTAGAAAAGTGGGAGGAAGAGTGGCATTCTCTGAAGTAGTTCTTAGGATGACTTTGATTCTTCTGAAGTCTGATGCAGTACCCTTTTTGATACACTCAGCAAGAGCCTGAGTGGCGCAGCAGACTAATGCTACTGTTAAAAGTAGTATTTAGCTTCCAGCTGCCTGCAATTACTGCGAGTTCAATTCTTACCAGGCTCAAGGTTGACTCAGTCTTCCATCATGTCTAAGGTAGGTAAAATGAGGACCCGGTTTGTGGGGGCAATAAGCTGACTTTGTATAAAATATATACAAATATAAAGTATGAAGGCTATTGCTTAACACATTGTAAGCCGCCCTGAGTCTCCGGCATATAAATTAAAAAAAATGAAACAGCTTCTTCTGTTCATTCTGTATAATTTGCATCCAGAAATATTTGAGAGCTCTTCAACCTACATTTTTCATTGTGACCTCTAGATCTGCTCAAAGCCATTCTTATATCTTGGCCTCCACTAACCCTCTTTGCAGAGAGAGTTTGCAGAAATCTCTGTATGCTTTTCTCCACTTTGAAAGATGTTGACAAGCTGTCTTTCCTCAATCTCAGTTTGGGCAAGCAGACTGTTTTTAGTATTTACAATTGAAACAATTAAATATAGGCTACCTTGATGTTGGGGGGCAGGGGGAGAAGTCCACCCTTGCCCCAATGCATCAATTGATACTAAGGTATATAAACTGAATGGTCTGCTATAGAACACTAGAGTCTTTTCAGAACAATATAATAAGAAATTTGTTAAATGAAAATTCAGAAAACTCAGGCTAAAGTAGAATTCTCTTTTAATTTCATATGTACATTTTGAATTGTGAAGCTTTGAAAATGTTTGATATACAAATACTATGCAGAGAGTTTTTAGGGACCTAATTAAATCTGCAATGATTTTATGAACAAGCTAGATTCTGGATATTTACTACTGAAATGAATACTTTACCCTTCTTCTTTATAAACGGTTGCCATCGTTTTAAAACAGGTCCTGTACTTGATTTCTCCAGGCACAGGCTGTGGTCCTTGAATCCTACTCTTTGCAACATCAAAAGGGATGTTAATAATTGAGGCTATTGTTCCTGAGGCTAACCCAATTCCAAACTTTCTCAGAAACTCCAGTGTTGGATCCTGGGTAAACAAACAAGCAAACCAACAAATAGCTGAGAAAAGAGGAGGAAAAGAAAGACGATGGGTTGGGGAAAGAGAATGACTGACATAAAATGAACCAAGTTAAAATAGGAACAGAAGCTCCTCAATTGATTAAAGACTATGAAATAATATGCATTTAATCAGAAAGCTTGCATGATATGACACACTCCTGCTATTCTAGTGGAACGCATTAGGATTTCCAGTGCCAGGGCTCCTTTTCTTGACAATCTGATTGGCTATGTTTTTACACATGGTCTAAATTGCTGAAGTACACATTTCCTCACACAGGATTTATAAACACAGTTCATAAAAGAAAGACCAGTACGGCATATGGGGATGATTTGTATAATTGGGCTTCACAATGTACTTAGTATTACTGTATCAAAACGGGAGAAATCTAAGCACACTATTAGCTAATTGGCCAGAATATTTTACAAATGACAGCAACTTCCACCATGAAGCCTACTAAAATGCTCATTTGTGCATTGGACCCCCAAATGTTAAATTAAATAAAGGCTAATCTCAGTCTGCTGCCTTCCTCCTCCAGGTTTTTTTTTTTAAAAAAAAAACATTTAGCTTTGCGTGTAGCTGATGCACTATACCAAGGGAGCCTGGCTTCCTGCTATTAACAATCCAGCAACGGTAGAATTGCAGAGCAGATTTCTATGCCTTTCTGTATCAGGACCAGTAGTAACTCACGAAGCTAATTGGCTGAAGAATGTACAAAACATGTTGTCCAAAACCTACAATTTTGCCCTGTTTTGAAAAATTCAGAAATTAGCTGTACGATAAAGCCAGTCTTGAAACAACAGCTTTTTGCATGCGCTGACACAATCCAGGAGTTCATGCTTTCTCAGATGGCCTTCCTACCTAGGAATTAGTTTACTGAGAATAACATTTCCTTAATAAAGTTTTAATCTCATGTGTGTGAATACTGGAAACTTCAAGTGAATTCTGTGATGTTAAATTTCCTGTGGAGCCTATTATACAACTTTGAAAAATTCTTTTTCCATTTTCTGCCATGCAAATACCAAAAAGACCCTACATCTCTTTCAAATGTATGGGGCAGAGGTGGGTTTCAGCAGGTTCTGACCAGTTCTGGAGAACCAGTAGTAGAAAGTTTAGAGTAGTTCGGAGAACCGGTAGTAATAATTCTGACTGGCCTCCCCTCATCTATTCTCTGCCTCCCAACTCCCAGCTGATCGGGAGGAAATGGGGATTTTGCAGTATCCTTCCCCTGGAGAGGGGAGGGAATGGAGATTTTACAGTATCCTTCCCCTACCACATCCACCAAGCCACCAACCAAGCCATGCCACGTCCACCAAGCCACACCCACAGAACCGGTAGTAACAAAATTTGAAACCCACCACTGGTATGGGGTAATTTGCTGAATGAAGGTCCTTCAATGCAATCTTTCCCAACCTGGTCTCTTTCCAGATGGGTTGAACTCCAAGTCACATTGCCCTCACATTGCCCATATTAGTTGGAGCTGATGACAGTTGTTGTAGTCCATAGCAGGGCACCATATAGACAAAGATGTCTTAGAGCAGCCTCATGGAAGAGGATGCCAGATTTGTTGTGCTCCTCAATTCTCAAAAGCTGAACAAATATGGACAGTCCTTGAAGTTCAAACCAAATACATTTTTCATATCATACAAATGGTATTGGGACCATTTGGTCTTGGAAATGTCCCAATTAACTTCTAAAAGACACATACAATTGGATCTATCAATACTGGAATTTGTATTTCCAGGACTCAATTTTCAATGCCGTATCTATCCCATGGGGACGATAGTTTCAATGCAAATCTAGTTTTCAAGAATCACAGATACTGCCTACTTTCCAATTCTTCCTATATGGAGGTCCTGCCTCCTCCTGTTTATGTTCCTTTGTGAGCATAGCAACGGTTTCATTATTCTGATAGACATATTCTTATAGTAAATATAGCACAATGCAGTTATAGGTTAAAGGGCAAATAGAAGTTAAAGGGTGTTTGGAGTTCAAACACTAGGTAACATTTGCTTGGTGTACTCATTTGTGGCTCCGATGAAATTCATTTGTTCACAGGTACATTAACTTATCTTATGTAATATTATAGTGCAGTTTTAAAAAAGTCCACCTCTGTCACATATGCACTCTGTAGCCTTAAGACAAGCCATTTGCCCACTTAGATCAACATTGTACTTCCAAGGAGAGCCAACTAAATGTCTTGAACATGTTTGTTTATGTTAGCTATCATTATGATTTTAATTTTCAAGGCTGCTCACTTGCTGATGGCCTTGGGAGGCTTACAGGAGGTTAAAAGAAGCAATAACAGCCAGTACAAGAATAAGTAATAAATGATCATGTTGGGAGTAAAAAATCAGTTCAAATGGTGGATTCAAATCACTTCTTGGTCCAGTGCCAGGGGGAAAGAGTCAGACCTTCGGGTTTTCTTAAAGGAAGTACAGTAAGAATCACAGAGATCTTGGGTTTAGATGTAAGATGTGAGAGCACTATTATTACCTTTGGAAGGTCCATAGGGCCAGCTTTGGAAAAATGGAAGTTATGGAAAGATTTGGGTCTCAGCTGTAGTATTCTCAGTTTTTTCAACTGTTTAAAAAAGTTGGAACAATACCTGTATCTCAGATATGTTGGGAAAGAATTTAAAATAATACACATACCTTATTGGCAGGAATGATGTTTTTCACATTGAAATAGAATCCAAAATAGACCATATTAAAAACTCCATGACGTCCCAAAGTAGCAGACAGCCCTTTGTTGAGTCCACTCAGACCCCACCCATTGGCCTGAATAATTTGGTGAGCTTTAGCAAAGGTGGATGGTTGCTATACAAAATAAAGCAAAAAACAAAACTTATCTATAAATATTTCAATAGTGTGCATAACTGGCTTAAATCACTCAAGTGAATTTCCTTGTCTGGGAACAGACTTGAATTTGGATCTCTCCAGTCTTAGTAGAGCCTTGTATCCATCACTCATTACTTTTAATTTTTCATCATGAGCAATGAAATCAATTATGTTTCTTATTAATTTTTTCCCCACGTACATATAAATAAATTTATGCTTACATTACGTATGTAAAACAACCATTTCCAAGCAGTTCTGCTTAACTATCCCATCCTCATTCATTTTTGGATTTCTCAATGGTTCCATCTTTTTTTTTTCTTACTTTATAATTTTCAATTTTTTCATTTTGAATTCCTAATATTTTCCCTCCTTGATATAATTTATCTAGACCTTGCACAGTTTGTCACCAACTACATCTTTTGTTCTTTTAGTAACATTTAGTGGACTGTAACATTGAATATTATGAGTCAGTGGATTCTGATTTCATGTATATCCAGAATAATCTAGGATGAACCAATTCACATTTTCTGATGTGCACTTTAGCTTTTCATTAAACCTATATCTTCACTTCCCTGTATATTTGGCAAAGCAAGACCACTTTCATTTAGATGCTTCCCCTTTATCTTAATTTCACAGACAGGCAAATGATCTATGTGACTTTCATTCATTTCCTTCTTTAACCCATCCTATTTACTATTTATTCCTTGTATGTTCCAAGTGGCAAAGGCAACTTTGTTTTTTCCCTTTGAAAATGTTTTTGTTTCTCATCCAAGAAGTGAAGAAGCTTCTTGGATGAGAAACGAAAACATTTTCAAAGGAAAAAAGTCCAGTTGCCTTTTGGAAGAAGCACCTTTGGAACAAGGTTTACCATGCATTCAAGCCTAGTTGTACTTGTGCTCCATGTAGTACTCCTGCTAACAATAAAAACAATAAAGCTCAGTTTGGGCATATTTTGGCTAATGACTCATGCATGGCAAAAGCCCAGGTTTACTCCAAGTGAGCATATACTGCTGTGCAAGCTGGGACTTCTAATCTAGAGACTTCTTTGCAAGTCCACATATGGCTGCCTGCATATTTTTTCCTGTATTTCCCCAGCTAGGAGGTTTATGCATCATACTGATGCATAGACTTAGAATATCTAAGTCCTTAAGCTTTCAAAATTCCAACCCCAGCCAATGCATTGGTGTGGAAGATTTTCTTTATAATTGTGTAGCCCCAAATTAAATATTTTTCTTCTATCAAGGTTTTATTTGCTTAGTTTTGTTGTTCATTAAAGTTATATTTGTGTAATCAAATATTTCATTAGAAAGGCAAAACATGACTGTCACAAGGATGCTTATGCAGGGAAATAAAGACCATTTTGACTACAGCTCTTTAAACGATGCTAATGTCATCATGTATTCATTTGTTTAATGACAAAATATCATCGAAATAAATCACTCAAATGAATGTTGCCATATCAAAGTCATCTTGTTTCTGCTAATTCAGGTGACAGGTTGGATATTCTTTTAATATATTGCTTCATTTTTATTTATATACGTTTGCCAGGTATTTATAACTTGGTCTGGTAAAAACCAGTGTAAAGAAGTGAATATCCTGTTGTCTAAGGCCCAGAGAGAGGAGACTTTGACTTAGTTATGGAAGCTCACCATTAGTTGAGCCATGAATTAAACCAGACACTCTCAATTCAAACTATCTCTGTTTGGAAGAGTAAAAGCAGTTGGCAGCATCCTACTAATTTTGACTGATCTTGAAAAAGCTAAGGAAGATCAGATTCCTTCTACTGGATGAAAGATTACCAGGGAATACTAAGGTTGTAGATCAAATTGAGAAGTAAAAAAAAATACACCCCAGAAGGTAGTAGTGGAAGGTCACGTCTGCACTACTGTCAGTAGAACTACAAGGTTGTCTTTATGTAGTTACCAGGAGTCAAACTAAATTTGAGGGAGATTCTATCTCATTCATTTGAAAGAGAGAACACCCATTTGTAGAATATTGTTTTGAACTCCTAGAGAAATTAACATAGTCCCATCAGGGATGGGTTCTAAATTTTTTTACTACCAGTTCTGTGGGTGTGGCTTATTTTGTGGGTGTGGCTTGATGATCATGTGGCAAACAATTCTTTAGGATTTAGTAGAGGTACTGGTCTACCAGACTTTTAACTGCTTGCAGAGCCGTACCGGTCTACCCATTTGTTTTTGGAGCATTCCGGTCTACCCATTTGTTTTTGAAGTACTGCGGCAAGAGTTTAAACAGTTTTTTGCCACTCTGCCACCACCGAGAGCATCGGAAACAGCCACTTTCAGGCAGCTTGGCCTCAATTGCCAATCTACCACCACTGAGCGGTTTACAATGAGTGGATCAGTTCTAGCCAATCAGTTGTGAGGCTTCTTGGCTTCTCAATTTAAAGCTAAGATGTCTTGGTTTTTTTTCCTCTTCTTTGTTAAGTGAGCCATGATTTTTTCCTTCTAGCCAATCAGCTGGGACTCGGGAGGCAGCAAATAGATTGGGGGCGGGGCCAGGCAGTGGTGGTATTTATCGGTTTTCCGAACTACTCAAAATTTCCACTACCGGTTCGCAAGAACTGGGAAGAACTGGTAGCAACCCACAACTGAGTCCTATGATAGCAATTATTATATTGCTATGATCATATTTGAGTGCTGCAGAGATTTGCTAGAGAAAGTACTCTAAGTATTTAGCTCATCTTGAAACATATGAATCAGAAAATAATAAATTTGAGTTTTTGGTACTTATTAATTCCTACTTAAAGGAAGACCCTACTGACAAATTTTAATCTAGTCCGGATTATACTATTCATTTTTCTGGCTTCAGCAAGAGAAAAAAAAGCCCCTTAGTATATTCATCGTTTTGCTTGTCAATAAATTTGTGGATTACCTTTTATTAAATTATGTATTCTTATTAAGTGAATTTTGTAGCTACTGTACCCTAAAAATTAATCCAGCAAAACTACCTTGCCAATTACCATGACCTTCAATAAGCCCTGCTAGTATTTTTTAAATTAAAAAAATTAGGAAAGGATTTTCTACTACTTTTCTCTCTTTCCTTTTCTTTAGAAAACTCTTGAACATATTCAAACACGTCAAGACGTATTGTTCACAGAGAGATTCATTTCTATTGCACTTGAAGTCAAACACCATGTTTATTTACTTAAGAACCCTGTAGAGAAATCATGAGGAACAGCAGAATTATTAAGTTTCAGAAGGGGGTTGTGAAGTTCCCCTGTGAGTTTCTGAATGTTCCTAAATTATAAATGCACTTGCTATCTGTACTCTAAAGCAGATCTTCTGAGGTGAAAAGGTTCTACTTTAGAAAGTTGTTTCCTAAGCCAGAGTTGCTTTGCAATATTTAAGTATGACACTTTGGCATGTGTCACCTTATCAGATTGCAACTTAAATCTACAACCCCAAATACAGTATATTTTTAATAATTAAATTTGGTAGACAACTGTGGGACATGTGCTGGGAATACCCCTGAATAGTTTTGAAAATGCAACTGCTATTAATCTATCTGCAAGAGTGAAAATGGACTAGAGAGGGCACTTAATTACCTCCTCTGTTGTAAGAGTAAGGAGAGAAATCTCATTTCTGAAGGTAGTAGTGCCAAAGGGGCATTTCATCCCAAAGTGAGTATCACTCATAGATATGGCAAGCTTGACCTTCAAACACAGGGGAAATTAGAAACAGTATCTGGAAAAATAAAATAAAAATATTTAGATACGGTTTAGATGAGGAAAACATTGATGGATAAAAGCAATCTCGGAATTTTTTTTACTTCAGAAGGCTAAATAAGAATTGTACACACAAGAGGATGGGGCACAGTTTTCACCCTCCTTACTGTGTCACATAGCTTTATATTTAAAATTCAGGAAACTTAAAAGTAGTTTGTGAGAAGACATATTTATTACTCCAAGAGACTGACTGACTGATTGACTAACTAACTAAATATAATCTCAGCTGAGAATTTCCAAGCTTTTAAGTACACATAGAAAGCGCATTTTGAATCTGTTTAATTTTTAATGGTACTTTCATCATAATCATCACTGACTCCTGGCAACTGCCTAGAGAAGTCCTTGCAGTTGTGTTGGGAAGATTTCAGAAGTGATTTGCCATTGCCAGCTTCCTAGGGCTGAGAGAGTGAGTGTGACTGGTTCCAGGTCATCCAATTGGTTTTTTGGTTCCTAAGCAGGACTAGAACCCAGAGTCTCCTAGATTCTAGCCTGGTGCCTTAACCGCTACACCAAACTACCTCTGTGTTTAGTCCAGTGCTTAAATATATAATTACTAAATCGTTATCATGTGTCATCAGGAATACAGGGTTGAAAAAATAGAGGGCTTTTTTTTCAATATATAGAAGTTTATTGATCAATTGTTGGATAAAGCTGATGGTGTGAATATGTGGAGAGATAAATCAACTATGCATGTTTGGTTCTACTTATGTTGGGTGGCCACAAATAAAAATTAAAACAGTGTAGTATAGAAACTATACTTATTAAGCACACAAGAATCTATTGCATCTGGCATCCAGATATCCCCTCCGAACATACATTTGTTCCTCACTATATCTACAGTTGTTAATGAATCAGGGGAACTAGCTAGCAGAGGTGATCTCTTTGATGAATTCACACATTCATATCCACTAATGGGTTACATGACAGAGTTAGAATTACCTATTGTCCAAGAAATATGGTAGTTTACTCAGGCTATGACATTTAAACCAGGGGTGAAATCCAGCAGGTTCTGACAGGTTCTGGAGAACTGGTAGCGGAAATTTTGAGCAGTTCGGAAAACTGGGAAATACCACCTCTGACTGGCTCCAGAGTGGGGTGAGAATGGAGATTTTGCAATATCCTTCCCCTGGAGTGGAGAGGGAATGGGGATTTTGCAGTATCCTTCCCCTGCCATGCCCACCAAGCCACGCCCACCAAGCCACACCCACAGAACTGGTAGTAAAAAAATTTGGATTTCACCACTGATTTAAACTTCTAATGCTTCTTTCCAATTCTTTATTTTTTATTATACTGAGAATGTTTGGGAAACTCTATCACAAAATTTTGAAGCAGTACTTCACTTGAGTAGAGCACAGGACTTAGCAAGATAAGTTAGGAGGAAAAAAGCTTTCCCCCCTCCCCTTTCCCATTTTTTCCTTCTATTCCCTCTTCTGACAGAACCTGAAATTCATTTTTTTGTTATAATATAAGATAATCTTAAATTATTCGGGATTCATTCCTAAAACCTCTCCTCTCCCCCTTCCCTCCGGTACATTTGATCATATATTTGATTTGATTTGTCAGGTATTTTGATGGGACAACACTTCTACTGGGATCACCACTTATTTTTAACCAACTCAAGAAATTCCCCTCTCCCCAGATCTCAATGAAGATATATACATACAATTCAGCAATTCTATTCCCCAACGTATTAAAAAAAAAATCCCAGTTACTCTACCTCTTTGAAAGCATCCCGATTCGCCTGGAGGCTAACCTTGACTACTTCAAAAGGGTTAACCACAACTGCTTCTGTTAGCCCGGATCCCAAGCCCGCAACAGCAAATGTCTAAAAGAGTTAAATCAATCAGTTTTCATGTGCTATGGTAAAACATCTCCATACATCACTTTGTAAAAACTGAACATTAAGCTGACTAATATGATGAAAGTGGAGAGACCAATTCTTCTGCAGTAGTGTACCATTCCTAAACAGCTTTCGTCCTTGATTAGATGTTGACAGTTCATGCAGAAAAAAAATCACAAAAGCCACAAACCGCATTCCAAATATTCAAAATAAAATGTCAAAGTCCTATCAACAATGCATTTCCTTTAGCTGGAAAGAAAGCTTTGTGACTGTTTTAAGAAATACATATGGGGAAAAGCATATCATCCACTTCCTGCAAAGTATTCCTGCATCAGGAATACTTTACCCATTATTATGTACATCGAGTATTCACAGAAACAATTCTTTATATCACTTACAAGAAGTATATAAAGCAAAGAGATAACTCAATAATTCTAATGTCAAGAATATATAGCATAATGTTGCTATATTCCCAATTAAGGGAACCGGGATATATTCGAGACCACCTTCTGCCATCAACAACCTCCCACCGGCCAATACGCTCCCACAGAGAGGGGCTCCTCAGGGTGCTGCTGGCCAAACAATGCCGACTAGCGACACCCAGGGGGAGAGCCTTCTCTGTCGGGGTACCAGCCCTCTGGAATGAGCTGCCCCTAGAGCTTCGTCTTAGCCCTACCTGCGTACTTTTCGCCGCGCCTTTAAGACCCTTTTGTTTCAGCAAGCCGGACTGGCCTAATGCGAATTTTATAATGTATGTATGTATGTATGTGTGTTTTAATTTGTGGGCCAAATTTATATATTCGATTTTAATTGGTTTTAAATTTTATAAATCTATGTGTTTTAATATGGCTGTACACCGCCCTGAGTCTTTGGGAGAAGGGCGGTATAGAAATCTAATAAACTCTTAAACTCTTAAATGAAACAATTCATTTAAGTAAGTTCTCATGACAAGCTTCATAACTGAAGACATAATTGACTCAGTAGCACTGAGTCAGATGTTCCATTTAAGAAATCAGCTAATGCTATGATATCTTTAAAAAAAAGAACACAATGCACTGAAAACATCTAAATGCCTATCAGAAAACATTGTACAATAGTTTTAAAAGACACTTATCTTTACTGATATATAGATAGTTCTTGACTTACAATCATTTGTTTAGTGACTGTTTTAACATTACAACATCACTGGAAAAAGTGACTTACAACTGGTCCTTACACTTACGACCATTGTAGCATTCCCCACAATCCTGTGATCAAAATTTGGGTGCTTGCCAATCAGCATGTCCTGGGGTCATGTGACCACCATTTCCCAGCGGGCAGCCATCAAGCAAAGTCAATGACCTCATGATTCACTTAACAACTGCAGTAATTTGCTTAATAACCATGGCAAAAAGGTCATAACATTGGGTGAAACTCACTTAACAACTGCCTTGCTTAGCAATGGAAATTGGAACTGGTCTCAACTGTGGTTGTAAATCCAGTACTACCTGTATTCACACACAGACACACCACAAAACATACTGAAGAATCATTTTAGAGAAATATTTCTTTGGATTCAGTAGCTGTAAGATACTGAAAATTTGGTGAGATTGTGGCTTCAAGACACACATTCCCCCACCCCTCCAGTTAGGATTTCTGGAACACACATGAACATTCCCAAAATACACTTTACCAATATAAACAAATAATATTCACCATACTTGACAAAAATCCAGCACAGATTGAGATGGTGCTTAAAACTTACAAAGCAGCAGCAAGACTTTTGCCATTCTTGTATCTTCTATAGAATAAGTTGCCTGAGACTCTTTAAATGAGTCAGAGGGAGAAAAATGAGGAAATTGCAATGTATATGTGGAAATAATTAAATGTAAAGTTGGCTCAAAACTAAACATACTTACCTGGAAGTATACCCTATTACTACTAAGGACAATGGCACTCTGAGCAAAGTTGGATTAGTATCAGTGGAATGGAATATCTGGGTCTTTGTAATTTATAAATTCCTCAGAATAATCTCACAACAGTCTTCTGCATATTGAATATGATGTTGTACATGATCTATATTTTTATCTGAACTGCTATGATTCAGACTTGAATAAACACAACAAGCAGCGTAAGCTAGGTTCTTCCAAGAGAACAGAAATCTCAAAGCAGAGCTCCTTCCACTTTATCCCCATTGGATAGGTAGACAATGCATTAGGAGGGATTATGTGGGATATGGAATGTTGTTTGCACCTCCAATACTTTCATGCTAATTGGTAACTCCATCTGTTGAAAGGTGGGAGGGGCTTGAAATTGGTCCCTAGACGACCTACTAGGTTGGGTTACTTCGAATTGGAGTGAGATCTGGAATTACTTCTCAGGAATCAGATGTTTCCCTTCACTTTATCATCCTCTCCTTTAAACCAGATAGTCCTTTATAGGAAACTTTGAAATTAGTTCTTTTATTGGGATACAAAACGGCCGGCTGATACTTTTAATGGAATTGAAGGTCATTGGGGACCCTTTTTTGCCCTTTTAATATGTCACTATTTATAAATGTCAACCTGGAGTGGTAATCTTCCATGAAGGATATTGACCCTAACCATTTTTAAGAATGGTGATTTGTGAATATCTTGAAGTACTTCCCCATCAGAAGGAAGAATTTTGAGGGCTATTTGATGACATGCTTGTTGTTTGGTATCATGTATGGAACCAGTTCTCCCCTAAAGTATGGGATGAGGTCTTCTTTTCCTGAGGGCCCTCTTTTAGTGGTTACTTCAGACACATCAAGTTGACACCCATGAGAAAAATTCAACTTCTTGAACATTGGAATCTCACAGTTAATTTAAAATTTTGAAATATCTTCTCAAGTTCCTTGGGACAAGAGATTTTGTAGGGTTCTCCTCTGAGTGAGTTCAGTTAAAGGAGCAACAATATATGACAATTTAGATGTAATCATCCTATGCCAGTCTATTATTGTTTCAGACTACTGTTTTGTTTTGGGGTTGAACTGATTTGTGAATGGCTTCCATCTTGTCAGTTTGCGTTCTAAAGATTCCTTGAGCTACTTTCAAACTGTGATACCTTATTTTCAGCTGGGCTCATGAGGAGTTGGGCCCTACAACAGTCAGTTATCTTCCTTGCAAACACTTAAATACTTTATGCAGGTGTGCTAGATGTTCTTGCCAAGTGCTGTTGAAAATGATGATGTCATCTAAATTGACAATAGTATATTTTTCAATTTTCCATGCTTCCCAGAACCCAAACAAGTGTACTTTTCCTTTGCCCAGTTACAGTATCATAGCCAATTTATAAGGCATGATAATTGCAAATTGGCCAAGCTCATGCTGCAGTGGTTTTGGAACTCTGTGTGCAATCTGATCATTCAGATATGAAGATCCAGCATGTGGATTACAGGTTGAACATGCCTTGCATTAAGCATTCTTAATCCAGTAATTGCCTTTTGAACTGAAACCATTCATTGATGGGTATTACAGACCGTATGTCCCTTCTTTACTCTGGTTAGCAATCAAGTGTATGAGATTTGTAGAGATTCTCCCTGACGTGGACGTATATCTTTTGTTTTCTTCCAGACTCCTCATACAGAACACCTCTTGCCATTTCCTTCTGCTTTGACT
Source organism: Ptyas mucosa (assembly GCA_012654045.1). NCBI lineage: Eukaryota > Metazoa > Chordata > Lepidosauria > Squamata > Colubridae > Ptyas > Ptyas mucosa. The sequence continues at coordinate 52,447,340 of WNWU01000001.1, forward strand.
TTATAAATGTGTTATACTCTATGAAACTCAATGAGCCTCTGTATTATTTATTCAGAGTATACTGAGAAATTTATCCTAGTACATACATCTGCAAGATGAATTACCATTTTCTCTGTTAAAAAGATATGTAGAATCTTTAATAATTTACTTTGTGTTCTTTGGAAAATATGGAAGTCCAATAAAGGGAGCATAAGGGGATCTTTCATGAGTCAGAGACAATTACAGTGATGTAATAGTAATATGGTAGTTAAGCACAATATGTTTTAAAAAAGTGATCATGCCCATTTCCTAAAACCTTCATTTCCATTGATTGTTAATGTACATTTTAGTAGTTTCCCAGTTTATATGATAAGAAGATATATGACATGCTTCTTAAGCTAAGTCACAAAATTTCCACTCAAAGAGCCAAAAATTCAGCAAAATACGCCTAGTTTCTTAACCCATTTAACTAAAAAAATTATTTTCCAGATGATCAGGATTTATTAATTGTCCCTTCCAATTGCATTTTGCTAACAATTTAAGAGTCATCTATATGGATTGATGGCTGGGCACTCAACTTTCTAGGATTTCTTAACATTCATACTATTCAAAAATTTTAAAGCAGATTTACTCCCATTCCTCAAGCAAGGGTCACAGAGAGAAGGGAAATAATTTCATGACATCTTGAAGCAGATTTACCAGAATAGCTGTGGCCTGATTATTTTTCCTTTCCTTTCCTTTCCTTTCCTTTCCTTTCCTTTCCTTTCCTTTCCTTTCCTTTCCTTTCCTTTCCTTTCCTTTCCTTTTTCTTTTCCTTTCCTTTCCTTTCCTTTCCTTTCCTTTCCCTCTTCTCTTTCTCCCTCCTTTTCTTCTACATTTGAACTTTTCTACAAAATTTCAGCAGAATGATTTCAGGCAGTTTTGGAGATGCACTAATGGATCAGGAGGCTCCATGTTTCCTGTACATTGTGGTTTGCTTTCCTTGTTCACCTAAACAATTATACTGAAATCCAGGCTACCAAGAGCAAGGTCTCCATTTGTACAGTATATAATGTTTTAGAGGTTCCTCTACAACTAGACGCCATCTAAAAAGTCTCCTTCCAAAACTGAAGGGGCTGCCAACAGAGAAGATATCTGCTATTTTTTCATGGCCGGCATAGAAAGAATTGGAAGTGTCTATCAAAACCAGCATTGCAATGCAAGCTCTGCCTGCTAGAGTCATACACATACAAATCTGTTTATATATGAATAAAATAATTTGTTATTAGTATCCACTTTAACTTTGCCTTTCTTCCTATCACCACTGTCTCACCTAATCTGAAGACAACATACTATGTAATGCAGTATATTATATGCATTTGTATATTCTGAATGGAAACTATCACTTACCAAAGCTGGTGATAGAGAAACATTTCCAAGTATTTTTTTGTACTGTTCAAAGGTGAAGAACTGGAAAGTAAATAAGGAGAAATTTAAAACTCAAGAATAGAGATTTTTATCACAGAAAGCTGTTTACCTTTATTAGTCTAAGAAAAGACAAAGAATGATTTGATTTGGTTGTACATTGTTGAATGATTAGTGTTGCACACATGGTTTTGGTTAAAACTGAATCAAACAAATGTTGTTCTCAGATCATTTAAAACATTTATTGGAAAGATACAGTATACAGAGAGAGAGAGAGGGAGGGAGGGAGGGAGAGAGAGAAAGAGAGAGGGAGGGAGAGGAGAGAGAGAGAGAACGGTATTATACAATTATCCAGTCAAATTTATAGTAGTTTCACATCTCACCATTGTCCTCTTTAAACTTTATACTCCTTTCATCATACTTTACTTCAGAGAGTAAGCTACCTTCTCTCATGTGTTTAGTTTCTTATTCCAAAAACAATATTCCTTTTACTAAAGTACGGAAATCTTTTCTATTTATTCCAGTTAGTGAATACAACATGACTTTTTCCTTTATTTTTACTGTTTAGTATGAACAAAAATATACCAGCAAAATCTGTTGATAGTAAAATTAATACTATCATATCATCACTGTTGTAGCAACTAATACAATTCAAAATCATTCTAGATTTTTATACAAGGATATTCTGGTATCAAGCAGAATATCAAATCTTTAATTTGTCTGTAACACAACTTGTTTTTAAAATTAAAAAAATGTATTGGATTAGACGCATAGGAAGTTAAAGCTAATCATACAATGCGACTGTCTTTCTTTCTTAGAGTAGACCTTAAGTCTTTCAAAGAATGGAATGCAAAAGAAGGGAAAAGTGGTGAAAACTGGACACAGCAGGAATATTGACCTTGTACTGATTCTTAATTGCTGATTTGTTCTAAACCACCTACTCCAGGGGTGTCAAACTCGTGATGACATGTTGTCATGTGACATATTGCAACTTTTCCCCCTTCGCTAAAACAGGGGTGGATGTGGCCAGTGCATGATGCATCCGGTCCACGAGCCGGATGCGTCATGCGACACTCCAACCTATTCTCTTCACCTATTTGTATCCAAGACTTCTAGGTTTGAGATGGCTACTGCTACATTAGCACTATATATATTATACCTGTTTGCCTTCCCACTGAATTTCAGACCACTACTCATAAAAATAAATCACAAATCTTTTCCAAATACTATCTATTTGGTGTCTATATAAAGTGCATACAGGCCAGAGGGCTGCAGAGTTAGCACTTTATATGCAAATCCACAGCCCAGATCCAGATGCAGATTTGCTTGCTAGCCAATATTTTTAAAATTAAAGGACAAAGAAAATAAGGCATAGGGAAGAAAGGGGTAGCCAACCAGCAAGTTATTGGCAAGAACACCTGGGGTGTATTTTTATTTATTTCAATTTGTCATAACAATTCATTTGTAGAGGAATGCAAATTATTTTATTTTGTTCAGAAGCCTCATAACAATATTGATACTTCAATATACAAACCAAAAATGTCTGAAGCTCAAGCATCTTTTGTGATAAATAAATAAATACTTTAATTAAATTTTAAAATATTTATAGAATGAGATACAATACAGGTATTAAGAAAATGCTCCACAGCATTTTTCGCCAGTATTAAAACAATCTTACAAGCATTGTGCATCACAACTAATTGATTTATTACTATTAATTAACTTAATTGTAGTGAATGAAGTCTAAAAACCTGAATAATAAATTTGCAAACAACTTTCCTAAGTTTATTTTGAAAGAATCCACTGAAGTCCAGTGGGTCTTATTCCTGTGAAAGTGGGTATAAAATTTGGTTTGTTATATAGAAAAAGTAAATAGTTAAAGGGTTTGAAAAAAACTGCAAAAACCAATTGGTTGATGAGAAAGGTTGTAAAAAATAAGGAAGCATAACTATAAGTACTTGGCACAAGAAATCAGTTAGATTTTCATGAAATATATTTCATGAAATTTTTATATTCCTCATGTTTCCGTTATTTTTATTAAAAATTTGCATTCAAAATATCAGTTTTCTAGACGCATATAAAAAAATAAGTTATGTAGACAATTTGCTTTTTATTACATTTCTGAAGCTGAACAAAACCAAAGCAAATATCCAGTTGAACTGGAGAAAACAACTGAGTGCAAATTTAATTTGTCCAAAAAAACCCAAAACAAACAAACAAACAAACCCTAGTAATTTTTCCTTGCATGGCTTACTATGGTTTACTTTACCAAACATCTCTAAATATTTTTATTGCTTAAGAATTCTAAAAGTTCCATTAAGTTAAAAAAATGCTTTCATCACAAAATCCAAAGAAAGATGCTGTTCATCTGGCAAAGACACTTATAAATCTTAAGTTCCACAGGGGTGGGGGTGGGGGTGGGAGTGGGGAAAATCCGGTATTTACCATATGTCCCAATAACCTTAATATAAAAAAGTTTGGGAACACATGCAAAAGATGTATTTGCCCAACAAGATCATCTGTTAAGCATTGTACTGGCACTGTTCATGTCTTTTTTTCAAGTCCAGACTAAATCTGGGCTATAAAGTTTGGCTTTTCATCCTTCAGAGTTACCAGCTTTCTTTTAGGAGGGTGGAGGAAGAAAGACAGAAAGAGGCACAAACACAGTGAGAAAGGATCTGAACTCTTCAAAATGAAATTGTCTTTGACACATGGCGTCCAAGTGACATACTACCTTAATTATAATGGCTTTATTTTTACATGCAAATGGATTTACGAAAGGAATAGACAATTATATTTTTCTTCTCAACAGGAACTCAGCCTTGTTTGTTTATCTGAATGATCTTTTATCAGCCCAGCAGTTCTATAATTCAAGGCAGCTTTTCTCTGAAAATAACCAAGATGAAAATGGCAGGTAGAGATGCAGCTGTGCAAAATTACCACAATAGAACTTAAATTACAGTATCAAATGTGGAAGCGATTCCAAGGAATATCTGGTACACTTCCCGAGCCTCCAAATTCTGTGAAGTTCTGTGATCAGAGAATCCTGATTTTCATTTCCATGAGTAACTAACTCCCAATAAAACAGGACTATCTAAAATTTCCCAATGATTAAGCCACTATTTAAAACACCATGAAAACCTTTTTCGAGAGCAAGTTTCTTTCTAAAATCTACAATAATTGAAGTCCATATTTAACAAAACATTTGTATCAGCTGCTAGTTGCTGTGTGAGAGGTTTATTTGTAAGCATATTTTATGTGTGACAAAATGTGTGAGATGTTTGTGCACATGTGTGCAAATTATCATTTTTAAAAAATCAAAATCAAGCACTTCATGTTATTTTCTTTTTTTTTCAAACTATGCATAGCAAAACAAGAATGACAACAATTGTACTGAGGCAGCTTCCAGGTATCGAATTCCATCTCTTTTAGGAGGTAAAATCAGGCTGCTACTGTCAATAACATAGTATGGCATTTGCAAGGCACTCAGCTTTCTATACTTTTTAAAGTGGTAAAGTTAATGTAATAACTTACATTATTAAAGGCATCATAATCTCTTCTATTATAATCTCTTAAAGGCACCATCAGAAAAACCTCAAAAGACTTGCAACATTTGCTGTTGCCCCTAGCATAAAGGGAAAGTCTTAAGGAGGATGAATGTCATTATAGCTAATCAATGGCATAAAAAGCTAACTCAGTGTTAAACTACTCAATACTGTAGGTCTAGCTCTGAATTAAATATGAGAAGATAATGTTTGGTGTTCCTTTTGGATACTGTTTTCCCTAATAGTATTTTTCCCCCAGAGGAAAAAAGATAAACTAATTTGAAGATTTACAATAATGTATCTAGAATTCTTCCATCCCCCCCCCAAAAGCAAAATGGAAACCTCCTGAAAAAATACCCCAATTATGACTTCATATGTATAAAATGCTAACTCACAGGAAGAAAAAAAAACTAAAAGAAATGCAGAGGAGAAAAAAAAAGGAAGAATTGAAACGGAAAGGCAGAACTCTAAACAAAGACAATCAACACCATTGCAGTTTGTTGCAAAGCTCCATTGAAAGTTGCTTAACTCTTCATTTATTTTCCAACAGATTCCAATACTTGTGGACACAGCCTTGCATTTCTCTAGCCCCGGTGTAACATTTCCCTGATGCGCTGTTTATTATTTTTTTTTAAAAAAAATAGTCTGGATTGTATCATTTATATATTGCCTTAATACGATTCCGCATAAGTACAGAGAAAGCAAGTCCTAAACGTTTTCTAAAATAAATGAATAAACTGGGCAAAAGCTGTGGGGGGTCGGGCTGGAGGGTAGAGGAGGCGGCCAGCTTCAGGGCTGGCTGCATTTTATTCCTATTCTGGCTATGGAAATGGAAGGGCTTTGTTTTCAATGGATTCAACACTTCTCTTAATTTGTTGTGGAATCTCTGCTTTCTGTTTAAGTGACAAATCATTGAAAATGTCCATGCTGTAAACAGAAGGGTTAATGGTTATCACTGACTATTTTGACCATGTCGTAGAGACACCTTGCAGTTACCTATCCAAATCAAGAAAAGCGTATTTGGAGTCCATGCAGTAAATTTAAGATTCAGAGCTTCCCTGAGACAATGTAAGACAGAGCTTCCCTGGGACAATTGAAAAGTAAGGTTCGACATTTAGGCAAGAAAAACAAAATGCACAGGTACAGTATATGTGGTACCTCGCTCATTAGTAGTAACTGTGAGAGGGATCTTGGAGTCCTAGTAGACAACCATTTAAATATTAGCCAGCAGTGTGCAGCAGTGCCACGATGTAAAAAAAAAATGTGGACACTCTAGAAAGAGTGCAGAGAAGAGAAACAAAGATGATTAGGGGACTGGAGGCTAAAACATATGAAGAACGGTTGCAGGTACTGGGTATGCCTTGTTTAATGAAAAGAAGGACTAGGGGAGACATGATAGCAGTGTCCCAGTATCTCAGGGGCTGCCACAAAGAAGAGGGAGTCAAGCTATTCTCCAAAGCACCTGAGGGCAGGACAAGAAGCAATGGGTGGAAACTAATCAAGGAGACAAGCAACCTAAAACTAAGGAGAAATTTCCTGACAGTTAGAACAATTAATCAGTGGAGCAACTTGCCTCCAAAAGTTGTGAATGTCCAACACTGGAAGTTTTTAAGAGGAGGTTGGATAACCATTTGTCTGAAGTGGTGTAGGGTTTCCTGCCTAGGCAGGGGGTTGGACTAGAAGACCTCCAAGGTGCCTTCCAACTCTGTTATTCTGTTTTCTGTTTTTCACATCCCTGGGCCACGTGATCCCCATTTGCACCCTTCACAGTTGGCTTCCGACAAGCAAAGCCAACGGGGCAAGCCGGATTCACTGTGTGACTGCACGATTCACGTAACAATTGCAGCTATTAGCTTAATACTCACAGCAAAAAGGATTGTAAAATCAGATGTGATTCACTTAACAAGTGCCTGGCTTGGCCATAGAAATTCTGCTCTGTTGTAAAGTCTTCAACTTACGACCACAATTGAGCCCAAATTATGTTGCTAAGTGAGGAATTTGTGAAGCGAGCCTTGCCCCATTTTGCGACTTTTCTTGCCACGTCGATTAAGTAAGTTGTCAATGAGTAATCCAGTTGTTAAGTGAAACTGCCTTCCCCATGGACTTTGCTTCTCAGAAGGTTGCAAGAGAGGGTCACGTGACACCCCTCCCCCAGGGACACTGCGACTGTTATAAATGTGAGTCAGTTGTAAAGCATCCGAATGTACATGTAGGGAGACCTGCCTGCTACTTAGGAGCAGTAGAGTTCATCTGCACCCACAGTTGGAGAAGCTTCTCCACTCCTTCCTAATGTCCTCTGGCCAGATATCTTGGAAGGGAAGTAAAATTACTTTCTTACTTATAGTAATCCCAGTTAGAAGAGAATATTTGTAGTTCAGAGTTGAACTATGGAGCACTGATGATTGTACCTAGTTGGATAATGAAACGTCTGCAAGTAAGCAACCACACTCAGAGAGTATCAAGGACCCCACAGTAATCCCAGTGTTGTAATTTTTCTCTCTTTGGGGATGATGGAGATTGACTTACCTTTACTGCTCTTTTGGGTGTTTCAGCCAAGATTGGAGGGAGGATACCTTTATAGAAACCAAACAAGCTATTGAATAAAGAAAGACAGAAAAAGAACATTAAAAAATACCCAGGTATGTATGAACATTAGCCAAGTGGTAATTCTGTTTTCATTTCAGAATAAAACAACTAATCTCAAGGCTTTCTTAATTATTCAGAACAGCCCTTATTGTCAACAACTGAGTTCTGGTTTTGTACATATTGTGTAACTATTGCTGCGGTCCTAAAATTACTTCTCCTGAGATAATACCTCTGACTTCAACAGGATTAAACTGGAATAAATTCTTTGAGGACTGTAGTCCAAATTTTAGTTTACACTGAAACAAGCAGCATAATTGCAACAAAACACAAGCGTAACCCATAGAATCTATGCAGATTAGATTACTTTTTTTGTAAATAGGAAGCAACTTTTTCTCCGAAAGAGAAAACGAGGTGGGGGGTAGGAGTGATTTATTTACTGCTGACTGTTTAAGTAGTCAGGCTTCAGGCTGGCAACATCATTTTTAATAAAGGAAAAAGATTGCAAAAAGTGAAAAGAAGGCTTGGAGAACACATTTTGGCTCTTTGGAAATGTGATTCAATGTGCAAGTTGACTACTTGGCACTTTAATTTTATTATTAGATTTGAGCATATTTTCCTTAAACCAATCCAGTTCAATTACTTATGTCAAGTCAACTGAATCTGAGTTTTTGTGTTGAATCTGAATAGCATTATACTGTCCTCCTGTGGCCCTTTGTTACCATTTTATAACTAGATTTCCTTTAGAGAAAATAGTGAAAGCAGATTCTAAAAAGCAGTGCTGCTTTCTAAGACACAACAACTGCTTCTCAGTGCTTGCTTCATTAAAAGGCAGTCTATAGCAAATTCTGTGGGGTGGATGATACAGAGGAAAAAAAATATGCACCGTACCACCCTTTCCCTCCTTTCCTCCTACAGTCCCTATCCAACCTTAGAAGATTTTCAAGAGGCAGGATTAAGAACGAACAAAAATCATACCAAGGCTTTGGTAGCTGCAATGGTTGCCAATCCATTTCCAAGCCGTGCTATTGATTTTTAAAGCTCTGGACAGCTGCGATATCTCAGGGATGCCTCTTCCCATTAAATACTTGGATGAATCTTTTGGTCTGTCCCTGCCAGGGAGCAATGAACAGGGGCTTCTAGTTGGCAGGGCTCTGCTTACGGAATACCCTTCCCAGGGAAACATGACTGATGTCCAGTTTGAATGACTGCTCAAAGCCAGAGAAAGACATTTCTCTCCTCTCAAGTATTTTTGGCTTCTGTATTCAAACTGAGGATGGACCTTGCTTTATACTGGAACAGTGTAAATTTCTATGCTTTCCAAGCTATCAGTTACAGCTATCATACTATTGTTTTTCTTTTAAAGCTTCTAATATTTTGTAATTTGTACAATGGCTTTCAGCAATAGACAGAAGCCTGCCTGACACACGTATGACCTAGTTTTCACTTCAGATATGCATGCATTGTGTGCTACTGTTGCACTGAGAATGGCTTAATTTAAAGACAGCCAGTGTGTCTCAAAGGAGAGATAAACTCATTGCATATAGAAATTATAAATAGTACATAAAGAAAATACATCCAGATGTCAGAGGTAGTTATTTTATAGTCTCAGAGTAAAGGAAATGGCCACTGAGAATTTAAAAAATGCAGGTAGGTCTACTACCCAATAAAATAATAAAAACATATCCGTAAGTTTACAACAGATACCCCATTACTTTTATTATAGTTGAGTTAGATTTAATCAGGTGTTGTGCCGATGACTGATGATTGATACACAGATGGTTCTAAAGGTTTTACAAATCTGAAATATTTTCTGTTTTATACTAAACTTAATACTTTTTTTCCTGCCTGCTCCGTCTTTGTTTAGCAACTTTAGTTGCTACCCTAGGACGAGCACAGTTCCAGCCCCCCAAGACCATATTTTTGAATTTGAAAGAGTTAACAGTTACATGTTAAAGTGAAGCGCAGTTAAAATGCATTATTTTGTTTCAACATTAAGCATCTAAATGAACATCACCATTCAATTGTGTTCTGGGCAACCACCCAAATTCGTCTTTGCTATAGTTGATTTTGAAACATTACAGTCAATCATATCTTCCCAATTTGTTCTTCTTTAAGGCTTTAGGCATCCTTCTGGTTTCCATTTCTTGTTTGGAAGCCTTGAGTCATCCATTTTGGCAAAATGTCCAACCCAAATCAGTTATTTTCTCCAAATTATATTGAAATTGGGATCTTGCTTAGTTTGTTGTTTTCCTCCCCTGTCTCTCACATAATTTTCCCTTTAAGGATCAAATACAAAGCTGATTGAAGGCATGCATATAATATCCTCTTTCTTCAGTTGCTGTCAAATCCAAGCCTGTTACCCACATAGCTCTGTAATTGAAACAATGACAGAAAGTACCTTTAGGGCCATATTCACTTGCCTTGCATGAATCAGGGGTTCACATAATTTAGATGAATTACAGAGCTCGGCAGTGTAGATGTACAGAATGATCAGTGTGCTAAATGTACGTTACTGGAATTCAGAGGATCTTTTCAGTCAGACAAATTGGAGATAAGGGTTTTGGGTGGGTTTGGGGTTTTGTTTTGTTTTTTGCATTCCTTGTATTATGCAACTCATATTTCCACTGAAACCTGAATACAGTCAGCCCAATTTTTATTCAAAAGAAACCAAAGTCCGAAAGCTTTTGTTGCTTGCTTCTTTGTATTCTTTTTTTTTTTTTTTTTGCTTTTATAATTACGGTGCATGAGTAATAAATCTGTAGGAGTTAGGCTCCCAGTAACAAAATAATATCAAAATCTCCATCTGTTTATCAGTTAATGTTTTATGGCATATCAATAACCTGAAATGAAATATAATAAACTTTTAATTATTATTCTTTTTAAATTTAAAAATACTATAGTGTGGCTTTTTCATTGGATATATAGTAACATTTTTAAAAAAATGAATGGAAGAAAGATACATTACTTTGGACTAGCACAACTATCAAGAAAAATAAATTGACGCGGTATGCAAATCTTACAAATAAATAGTATTTATAGATAGCTTACAACTACTATCATTAAAACAACTACTAATGCTTCCAGATGTTTTACTTTGGTGTTCAGATAGAGGATGTTGGTAAACCTAAGAACAATTTTATTTCTTCTTTTATTTGTCATATCTAATTTGCATGCCACAGCCTATATAAAACTTATTATTTATGGTGAAATTCATCTCATTTGCTTTTCATTCTCTTTTATTTTAATTTCAATCATTATTAGTTGGATTCATTGTTCAAGTATGTATGAATTTGCATATATTTATTTTAGAATTGTATAAGCAAAAAGGGTTTTAATGATAATGTGTATAACCTTTATATTGTGAGTACAACTCTATAGTATGGATGAAATTTAGCTGTAAAAATTGAAATAAAGCATACAAAATGCATATGCAACAGTTAATCCAATGCAGTTGAACACAGACGTAATGTTTTAAGGACCACATATTTTGCAATTTGAATGTATTAGTACCTCCAGATTTCATACCCCGAATTAAAGGCATTCAGAATAGTCAGATGTGAAAATATCCTACTTCAATCCAGGGAAATTTACAATTTATGCAGATTCATTATTTAAAGTGATCATCCTCTGATGTTTGTTTTATAAAAGCCTTTTTTAAAAAAATATGTGTGCCATCTATTCTCATTTTGCAGCCATAGGCAATTTACAAACTATACGTTCAAACATATAACCAATTTTGGAGACATTTTGCTCAAACTGTGAAAAAGATATCATACTCAATATCTTATTTTGATATTATTGGAGAAATATCCTGAGAAAAACTTGCAGTGCTGTTCTCCCTTCTGTAATCTGGGTTTGGATCTCTTCCTCTGCTCTGTCAGGACACAGATGAAAAGTTTTCAAAAACTTATTATGGTATTATTCTTATTGAGAGTCTGCAGTGTTTTGGATAGATAGGCATGGATATGCTAAGTAATGAAAGACCCCAATAATACCTAATAATAATACATACAAGCAATCTACAGGATTTCAAACAGCACAAAGCCATTAGCTAATCCACATTTTGTCATCTACACATTTCTAAACAAGAATGTTTTATGTTTGCACACATGTATCATAATAATGATATTTCAATAACAACCTACTATAAAGTTTGTCTTGTTATTTATAGTGACTGTTCTGAAGTGCAGTGGGCAGTTCCACCACATAACAAACTGCACCTTTGCAACGATAGTAAATATTTACTTATTATTTTAGTACTGCATCGGCTAATTGTGCACTCTAATAATGAAGTCTGTTTGGTTGAAGAGCCAAACCTCTTTATTAAGATTAGATTCCTAATGAATTCCCCCACATTCCTTTGAGTTCATCTATTTTCTACAGTATCTTAAACATGCTTAGTTTGATAGCTTTTAATTCTAGACTTGCAGTGGAACCCTAGTAATTGATCCTATTTAATAGCTAATATAAATGGCATGCTGTGTTGGACAGAATAAAAGTACTGATAGAACATGAGTTACTTTGAGTACTTTGATTTGAGTAAATCAACAAACCTTATTTCAGATGAATTTCCAATAATAGAGTAAAATCTTACACATAGAGTGCAAATCTATATTTCATGTTCCGTATTTCCTAAGAACATAAGCAGTGCCTGCTGGATCAGAACCTGGCCCATCTAGTTCAGCAGTCTCATTTTCCCAGTGGCCAACCAAATTCACAAGTCTCCACCTGATGGTTTTCAAGACAGTCATATGACCATCAAGGCCATCATGCAATATTTGGGGGTTGGGGGCAAGATTAGCTGAAGTAACAAATCTCAAATATCTGCCACCATTGTTTTATCTTGATCCTCTCAACATGTTATTGAAGCAGCTCTCAGCAAAGAAAGTTTTAACATTTCCCATTCATACAAACACTGCAACATACCCAAAGGAAGAGGAATAGTGGTGGGTTGCCCCCGATTTGAATCGGTTCACAAGAACCGGTAGTAAAACCGGCGGGAGACCCCGCCCACCACTGGACATTATCAGGAAGTTTCTGCGCATGCGCAGAAGCACATGGTCCAGTTGCAAACCAGTAACAAAGGTAAGTAGAACCCACCCCTGAAGAGGAAGGAGCCCATAAAATAACTGAGAAGCCAATCACAAGCCCTTATAAAGCAGAAGAACACAGACACTGATATTCCCTAAATTCTAGCCTGGTAATGAAAAGTTTGGAAACTAACTCACAAGCTTGCAGAATGAACTTCCACTCTCATCCTATACCCGAGCTACAGATATTCACCACTATTGCAAGCCTATCACTATTTAAAAAGAAAATTACATATATTGTGAAAAAAGTTAGACTCTAAAATGGAGAAAATGCTAATGCATTCTATATTCTACAGGGATATATTATTTCATAATATTGTCTCAAAAGCCAGTAGGTTGGCCCAAAAACCTGATGAGAGTAATAATCATAATAATTTATTAAACATGTATGGCACCCAAAAATCAGTATCAGTGTAAATTTGGAATGAGAATAACCACCAAATTTGGCACCATAATTCATGTGACTGATACTCTGGCATGAGACTGAGATTTCCTTCTATAGGCATTAAGAGACTTTTCTGTCTCTTGCTCCGAAAGTCCCAGACAGACTTGTGTGAAATTTTAGCTGCCTTTTCCATATTAGACACACCTTTCAATATATGCTAGAAAGGAAGAAATGTTTTAGAGGAAGAAAGATAAGAAAGAAGTATCTATTTCTTTAGCAACAGAAAGTGAAACTGGAAATAATGAACTTTTCATTTTTTAAGCATACAACCCATACCTTTCTTTATGTGATTTGCAGTGACACTTTAGGTTGAAACATACGTGTGAATTTATGTCACCCATAAACATATCAACATATGAAATGTATAGGATGAGTACAGAGATACACATATACATAAAGAAGATGTTTCTTAGGATCTCAGCTGTGTACTTGGCTGAAAATCTGGAGTATTCCTTAGTGGTTCAAAAATTCACATCTTGTCCTGAACTTTAGAATTTTTTCCCCCCAGAATTTTTTCCTCCTGCTCCTTTAACTTAAAAAAATTACAACTGCAGCCAATGTAGTGTACTGCACTTATGGCAGATATATATTTTAGTAAATTGAGTTAAATCACAAAGCAGCTATAAAATAAACAGTATTCCTAGGATTTCTACTCTGAATTAGCGAACAACTTTACCTAGGGCAATTCTGTATAGCAGCCTAAATTGTCTTGTGCTGTTCCTGGCTGTTTCTGAAGCCAACTTTAAACATTCCAGTTCAGATTACAATTGTTTGGTAACAGGGCTAAACGGGTGCTTACTCTGGACTATAATCTCTACAGGCCCCGATTTGTTGTTCCCTTGCTCCTGTTTTTCCCATCCATGAAAGGAGGCAGCCCTCATTGCCTCCTTTCATGTGGTTGTCCAGTACCTTCGTTTTCCTTTTAGGAATTGTTTCCTTTCCTCCTTGCTCCTTCCCTTCCCTTCATATTTGCAAATATCCCAGGTTCTCTTTACATCCCAGGTTCTCTCCTCTAACCCTAATGGAAACTCTCTCCTTTTTGCTACTTTATTGTAAAGCCATTGTTTCAATGCTGTAACCATTAAAGCAAAGGGTAGAGGTTATCCCATCATTTCTACATTCTACAGTAGATCTATAGAAACCTTTCAGCAAAATGGTGGTAATAGGGAAACTTTGCAGTGCTGTTTGGAGAACATCAGAAATGACCCTGACAACTCAAGTGGAAATGCCTGAGTTCTGGAGTTGAACAATAACAACACCTGGTTAATGAGAAGCTTGGTTAACATTTGAAGGTAAGGCCCGAAGATTGAAATAAATCATAATGTTCATTTTTCAGTACATTTTTCAGCAGATACCTGATAGAACAAAGATTTCTTATTTAGACCTGGAATGGAACAGCCATAACCCCAAGTATAAGAAGCAGTGGTGAAATCCTGCTGGTTCTATTCGGCTTGCGCGAACCGGTAGTGCCGGCGGCGGGAGGCTCTGCCCACTTGCTGGAACATCATTATGTCCTGCTTTTGACCCTCTGTGCATGCACAGAAGGCTGTGCACATGCGCAGAAGCAGTACGCACTCTCACATTCCTGAACCGATAGCGAAGGTAAGTGTATTTCTTCGCTGATAAGAATGGTTAATATGATGTGGAACTTTTTTCTGTTCTTTCTGTCTATCCGCTGTGTATTTTTATAGAAAATCTATAGACCTACAATTTTCTGTTGGAAGTGTTTTCTATGGCAGTTATATTACTGCAATCTGAGACATGATAGAAATGGCTTTTGTTTCTAAGATTTTTCAATTTCTGTGCAGAGAAATGGATTAAAATGATGGTTCGGGTTCTCTTTTTACCTCCCACTAATGTTAACATTTCATGTCCCAAAAATGCACTGTAAACATTATTAATTGGTGTAATATCCTTGCTGTGATTATGGCATGGGGTGTGTGTATGTTTGCAGAAACAACTGGCAACCATCGATCAATAATTTTAATCCTAATTCATTTGGCAGGCAAAGAGTGGGATACAGTCAAAATAATTGAACATAATTGATTGGTGTGGGAAATGTGCTGGCAGGCAAAAACATTTGGTGGACATAAAAAGGACAAGAGCAAAAGCGATGTGCTAGTTTTGAGGAAATTAAGGTTTTATGGTGGACAGAAGCTTCTCCTTCCCTTTCCCAAAATATGCTGACATTTATTGACAGCAGAAGAGGCACCAATGGCCAGTTAAGGGTATTCTGCTTGCCCAATGCCTTCTTCTAATAATGCAGAAATACAGTGCAATAGTTACAGTATAGAGGCATCAAGGAACTGCTTAAAAATAGGACAGGACAGAAAGCAAACTGAATTGGAAAGGAATGATCCAAAATGGTAATTGCAGAGCAAAAAAAATTATTAGTTGCTTCAGTGCTTTTCCAACCTGATGAAGATTCTGCAGCCTGCAAATAATCCCTAATTTGGGGGGGGGGGGATGAGTGCAAGAAAAGAAAAGAGACCCCCTCCAAATGGTCCCCCAATTGCTGTTTTAAGCCAGCAATTAAAAACTCATCAATTAAGAAGCATCAACTGTTAATTAATCTGTTAAAAACGAACAATGCATGTATAAATGAACTAAAATTTATGATTTATATCTATTAAAAACAGCTGAGACACATATATTCACTGTGTGTCAATTGTACTTTTTCAAATGTACATTCCTCAACGCACAAACTTCCTTGGCTTTTCCATAGTTCACCATCTATTTACTGGAGGAAAATGCAGACATGCCAAAAAAAAAAAAGCTTCTTTGATAGAAAAAAGTTGTCAGAACTGGCTGAGTGCTCATATGCATTTTTAGCTGTCCAAACACTACAACAACAAAAAAAAGAGTAGGATTCTTTTTGGCTTTGCTAACAAAACTGCCCTTTGCATAACAGGTACAGCAGGAAGCAGCTACTGCTTAAATATTGTACCACACCTATGTCTATTTGATTTGAAGAATGTAAGAAAATGTCTCTCAAATTTTTCTCATGTATAAAGATATGGCAATATTTTGTCTTACTTCTGATGTCTGAAAAGGAAAACTTTTCCAAGCCCATGCTGAGTCTGCAGACAATTTAGATGAACTTATGCTAATGTGAACAATATTGAATTAAGGTCTTTAATAAGATCACAAAGCTTGGATTAAGAACAACAACTTTTCATTACATATTAATAGTATTTGCATAAAATATTTATCATCTTTTGGATCTGTATATCCACATACATTCACTATGTGAAGCTAATGGTAACTAGCTGCCTCTTAAATCAAGAATTTAAGATAGAAAAAAAGAGAAAAGAATTTAAGATAGCACTGAATTTTTAAAAATTAATTTTGAAGTTATATCAAACATGTAACTTAACATTAAATGTGTAATTCTACAAGTCTTGTTTGCACTCAAGTTTATTTAAAAGTTCCAATTTCTGTTTTAATAATTGATATGTAGAGAGCTACAACTACAGGTGAATTATTTTGTCTGAAGCTATTTGAACTTTGAAACCCATACATTAAACATTTGCGCACACAATATTTTGCATGTTTCTTGTTTACAAATGCATGTATCACTTACATTGTATTAATTTAAGAACTTTATACCTACTGCAATCTTGAAACTCTTGTGAGTAAGTATATTTACTTGTATTGGAGTTCACAATTTAGAATTACATGGTCAGATCAATCAGTACTGACCACACCAGTTAAATCTTGTTCCTGTTCACATTTCAAGTATATCTTTGGAGCAAGTACTAGAATATTTCCCTAAAAAAAGCATAAAACTTAGAAATATAGACCATTCAACTCAAGAATGGAAAATTCTGCAATGTTTACACTACCCCAATCTCATTCTAAGGTCATTTTGTAATTTTTGCAGAAGTAAATTGTCTAAACTAGAAGCTGTTCAAGGTGTCCTAAACTCATGAAACTTTAATTTCCTGTTAAACTGCTTCCAGAGCAGCCTTTTCCAGAAGGGGAAATAGAATATTCTAGAGTTGTCCAGGAAATTTTGTTTCTGAATTGGCTGAATTTTCATTTCTAATGAAAATTATAGTATTGGTGTGCACATTGGTTCTACCAAGAGTACAATATGAATTCTTGATCCATAATTAGAGCTATATAGATAGTTCTCGATTTATGATAATTGAGCTCAAAATTTCTGTTGCTAAGTGAAACATTTGTTAAGTGAATTTTGCCCCATCTTACGACCTTTCTTGTCACAGTTGTTAAGTGAATCACTGCAATTGTTAATTTAGTAACATGGTTGTTAAGTGAATTTGGTTTCCTCATGGACTTTGCTGGTGAGAAGGTTACAAAAGGGGATCACATGACCCCAGAACACTGCAACCGTCATAAATGTGAACTAGTTGTCAAGCATCTGAATTTTGATCACATGGCTACAGGGATGCTACAATGTTGTAAGTGTGAAAAACAGTTATGTCCCTTTTTTTTAGCACCGTTGTAACTTCAAACTATCACTAAATGAACTGTTGTAAGTTGAGGACTACCTGTATCTATCAGTCATGAGCAGAACACATACAGGAAAATTATTTGGCAGCAAGCTTGCAAAGACCACACAGCCTGAACAAAGTCAACTTCATGGGATCCAATTAGGGTTGGAAAAAGGAACAAAGGAACAGGTACCCCATGTAGGGTTACCAGATATCTAAACAGCAAATGAGGACATAGATGTTTGGAAAAAAGGACACACTGTTTAACTTTCCTGGCACCATGACAAAAATTAAAACAAAAAAATTGCTTGACTTAATGTATGTGAAATTATCTTTTCCAACATCAGAATGACTGATTTTTCAATCACAGGAATGTGCTAGAGACCATTGGGGGGCAAAAGCCTTCAGTATGTAACTGATTAAGCTCTTATCAATTAAAGGCTTAAGGGCTCTACAGGGTACTAATCAACTAATTAAGGCCACAGCGTACAGCTTGTTAACTTGTGGACAGCCTTTATTAGGAAAGCACTGGACTTCAGAGAGAATCTGCTCAGGAAGAGGTACTCTATAAGCTGGACAATATTTGAATTTGAATTTACAAGAGGACAAAAAGGAAGATATGGCCTCCCTTTGAGTACATCTGATAGCCTATTATATCACACATCATATTAAATATGATTTATGTAACTCTGAGTAACCTACAATTGGCTGAATTTGCACAATACATTAAACCATGTATACCTGTCAGTCCTTCAAAGTGGATGACACTAGGAAACCATAGTTTTGAATTCTAGTCCTAATTTTATTATACTCATCTGGGTATAATGGATGAATGACTGGTTGTCTTTAAACAGCAGATCCAGATCCAGTATACAAAACAAACATATTTTTCTGCAAACTGTGAAAATGCTTTCCCGTAACTCTTTACTTAACATATTGCTTACATATTCTACTGATTGACTGACTATGTGCCCTCAGGTCAGTATCAACTTTTAGGGACCATATTATTATGTCTACTCCAGGATGATCCTTGCCTAATTTGGTCTTCCATCAGGTCTTCCAACTGTGCACCCATCACTTCTATAGTTGAGCTCATCATCTTCTCTTTCCTTCCACCCTTCCCAGCATCAAGAGATCTAGTCATCATATAATGTGTCCAAAAATCTGATAGTTTGAATTTGGCAATTTGTGCTTAGACTGAGAATTCTAGATTGATTTATTCCAGGGGTGGTATTCACTTACCTTCACTACCGGTTTGCAAATGTGAGCATGTGCAGGATCTTCCGTGCATGCTCAGAACGTCAAAAACAGGACGTGATGACGTCTGGGCGGGTGGGCAGAGCCTCCCATCTCCTCCTCTACTGGTTTGCCCGAACCAGATAGAACCGGCTGAATACCACCACTGATTTATTCTATGATATATATGTTTGCTTTCTTGGCTAACCATGGGATTCTCATGAATCTTCTCTAAAACCAAAATTTAAAAGCATCAATACTGGTTTTATCCTACTACTTCAAAGTCCATCTGGAAAACCACTGCCTGCCCGATTCTGATATTTATAAGTATAGACATCATAGCATTTTTTTCCAATGCCTTTTTTGCTTTCCTGCCAAATGGTAGTGTATGGTGTGTTTCTTGACAGTTGTTTCATTTACTGTTGATATTCAGTCCTAAAAAAAGGAGACACTATTTATCAATTCAATATCTTCATTGTAAGTTCTGTGTCTGGTTGCCGTTACCTGTTATCATTAGTCTGAGTTTCTTTATACTGTGGTTTTATGTCATATGTATAAGGTTGAGTAAGTAAATACGTTCAAAATTTTATGCCATTTTTGATAGAAGCTAAATGATGGATATATACTTTATTTCAGCGTTATTGATGAATGCTAAGAAAAGAACACTCTATAGTTACTGGAACAAAGATTACTAACTTGGAATGGATTGAGATAGGTAAACACAGCTGGGGCTTGTGTGACTCAATTAGCAATAAGCATCTCTGGTTCAGGTATGACCTCAGGTTTTTCACTATTCCAGGTGTTAAGAATCTGCAAGATTTGATTTTAGTGGTAATAATGAACCTAGGGCAAAAATATAAGGTGGAAAAAAACTCTTTTTCCTGTATGTTTTGAGGCTCTAGAGCTGTAAATTACCTTAACGTTAAATATGATTCCACTGAAATAAATTTTCTAAGATAAATGGAGCTGGTTAATATGATTATGATTACCATGTAACATTGCTATTTTTTGAAATTTGGGTCTGACAAATGGTACATTAGTACTGTCTTTTCAGAAGTCGCTCTGCTTACCCAGGTCAAAGCTGAATAGCCATTAAAGCTGCACATGCATAAGCAAAGCCCTTGCTTTCTTTTTGGTATACCACAAACACATCATTAGTTTCCCACAAGGAATCCAAAGTAAAATAAGTCAAAATCCAAAATAAATAATAGAGCCATGTCCAAAGTTTTAGTCAACTTCAACTGGGTCTGAAAACAAAGCAATGAACGAGGGAACTTAAAGCAGGCTAAAAGTCTGTCAGTTCAAAATGCCAGGCTGGATAGGAAAGGATAAGCATAAACACACTTGCATTCTTAAGTAAAAACTGATTTTTGGAAGAACATACAGAAATAAGGGTAAGAAGTATACTCCCATTTTATCCATTTGTGCCCTCCATTTACTCTTGTACAATGTACAGTCAACTGAGTAAAATCTCTAAATCAGAATTTTTCAAACCTGTCAATTTTAAGAGATGTGCACCTCCCAGAATTATAATAATAATGGGAATTATTATTATATGGGAATAATGGGAGTTGAAATCCATAGTTCTTAAAAGTTGCCAAATATGAAGAACACTACTCTAACTTTCTCTAGCAAATGTTCTTTTGTGACCAATGAAGCTCTTAAAAACAATAAAATAAAACCCAGAAGTGTTTTAATTATGTCATGTTCAAGAAGATTGTATGGCCAAGTAAATATAGTGTATAGATAAAATATTTGTAAAGGAGGCAAATACATAAATACGCAGACTACAGGAATGTTCCAACATCCCTTTGTTTCACTGCATTCCATTAATTTGGTGGGTGGATTAAAGATCAAAAACATTGAGTTCTATTCCCATGTATTTCTTCATTCTTGCCCTTTATTTTTTTTTAATAAACTGGCTTCATATCAAAGAAAATATCATGGGAAATTAGTATACAAGAAAGACAAAACTGATATGAAAAACAACCCTTCTTTATATTGATAATAATTGTTTCTGGTTTTAATTTATCTCTTTGTGAATACATTAAATCTTTACATGACAAAACAGGAAACAAAAATTAACCAAGGAAAAATCCCCATTCCTTTCCATCCTGTTATTGAAACCGCCCAGCATGCTAATCCTTTTGAATTTAAAAAAAATAATGAACTCCAAGGTAAAATTTCAATAAGGTGTCAATAAATGTAATTGATGCAGCGGGTCTCCCCTACTTGCCATAGCTCCTAAAGTCTATTCCAGAAGGACTGGATGTTGAGTTGATCATGCCTTCCCTGTTCAGTTGACATCACGTCTTCTGACAGTCTGCATTTGGCAAGTCAGATTGCCCCCACAACAATTACATGTGGAAAAGTGAAAGTGCTGGTCTTCCTTTGCATTTATTATTACTATCTAGCACTTAGAAACACATTTTCTGCATTTACTATATGGTAAAATGGAAATGTGTAAATCTATCATCTGTGAATTATCCCATATATCTAATTCAATAGCTGTTACCACGTGTGGCAATAATCTCTGCACAGATTATAATTTCTGAATAGCAGTATTTCTTCCTTTTACTGTGATACTAGCTTTGATTCAGCATTAATAATTTAATGACAAAGGAAATGGGCTAAGAAAAAATGGAATTAGATTCCATTTCTGGATCTTCCTTACAGACAAAAAGGTTTATTAAATTGTTTGCTTATTTACTAAGGTATCCCATTACATATCCATTATTTGGTGAAATTAAGGCCACATCTGTACTAATGGATTGCCCTGTCATTAGTACAAATCACCAACAGTTTCAGAGAGGAGGAACATCATCTTCTATTTATCTTCAGCCCATTATGAACGTGAATTCTGCCTGTGTTTTCTCCTCTGAATTGAATGTAGCTTCCTGGATTTTGCCAGCAGGACCATTGCTCTTCACTTTTCCTGCTGCACTTTGTTAGTACTTCTAGGCATATCCCTACTGTTTGATTGGCTACAGTACATAGTCAGGGACACCCTCTCACATGACATTGCCAGCTGTTCTTCTGCTGTGGCTTCCAAGATTGATTTTTCTCTGATGTTACTTGCTTGATATGCAGTATATCCAGGGGTGGGAGGAAATACTACCCTATTGGAGTTCTTCCAGCCAGGATGCAATAATCAGCACTTTGAAGAAATAATTGAATAACGGAACTGCTGGAAAGAAGCTGTTAATGACAAGGAACCAAGATGAGTGACATTCAGCAAGGCTTCTTGGCTAGCTAGAAAGATTGATATTCAAACATGTTTTTTTGTTTTTTTTTGTTTTAGTTTACATACCCTTTCTGACTTTTGGTTTAAAACTGGTTTTTGGTGAAGTTTAATTCTGTGCTTGGTGATGATTAATCCTGTGTTTATTGATGGGATAATTTTCCCTATTCAGCTTTGTTTGGAAGGAAAAATGTTAATCTCTGTTCCTGAAAAGAAGCAGCTTCAGAAATCTGGCTAGTTCCTGTGTCTATTTGTTCTGGTAATTGGTTTAACAAGCAACAGCTACTGTGTTTGCTCCTTTGCTTCATTCTGGAGAGGTTAAATGACCTCTCTGCTAAAGGGTTCACTTTATGAGCAAGAGTTGGCTGCTGATAGTTATCACTGCATTTTAACTATTTTAATTCCTCAAGGTGCTCTGGCACCCTCCCTGATTTGTAACTCCAGCTTGCAGGTATTTCTAATCTAATGATTGGTATTTAGGGCAGCTTTTTGCAAGCAAAGAATCTTTTTGTATTTTTGTACAGGTAATCCTTGACTTACAACAGTTCATTTAGTGACCATTCAAAGTTACAATGGCACTGAAAAAAGTGATTTATGACCGTTTTTCACACTTACGACCATTGCAGCAAACTATCATTAGACCAAAGAAGCAATGTCAAGTTGGCCATGCCCACCCAGTCACATGACCACCAAGCCATGCCACCAAATAAGCCACACCCACAGAACCAGTTGTTAAAAAATTTGAATCCCACCACTGAGTATATCCCCAGCTTAAAATCTGTCAGAAATGTACTTTTTTAAAAAGAAAACTGGGGGTGGGGGGTTATTGTTTTTACCCTTTTTATATTGGGCTTTTTACTGTTTGTAAGCCATCCCCTGAGAGTGAGTGGGTGGCCATATAAATCCAATAAACAAACAAACAAAACATAAAACTGTGGGGGGTTTTTTTGGACTATCCCCTTTCCAGTTGTTTTTTTTTTTTTAGAAAAAGGTCTTCTGGTAAAATATTACATTATTTTTCCAGTCACTTGGGATAGAATATTTTCACCCTCAGCTTCATCTCTCTGTCTCCCTCCCTCCTTCCCAAGACCTGGCATTTCCTGTGCTTTTCTGCAATGGAAATTAGGAAGGCCCAGCAGTATGGGCATCTTCCAATGGGGAGCCATAGTAGCCTTCAGTCCGGACTCAATCCCTTGCAAGTTGCTACCAAAAAGTCTTCGTCTAAACAGGTTTTTCTTAATCCAACATTAGCATAAGACAGGAGTGCTTAAGGCTGCCATGCAGTAAGTATATTTGGCAACCAGAAACATTTAAATACTGGAAAAACAGTGAAATCAATCAATGTTCTTCAGTATGGAAAGGGATTTTTCAGTAAGCCCTAACTTGTTTTAAGAACTACAGTCCTGTCCAATGATAGTATACAGGAGTCCCTCCAAAATAAGAATTACCAAACAGGTGACATTGTTAAATTCAAATTTCAGAATTTCCCAGGAAGTCTTCAAAGTTCTACTGAAACTTACAAATCCAGCTTGATCAGTGAACATGGATAGACAGCAAATTAAATTTAAAAATAAATGAAGAGATACAAATTGTTGACAATGATTGCTTTAAATAACATCCAGCATCCTAAGAAAGTACTTCCTGTATATAGTTTATTTTTGAGACACAGGGATTTGATAATTCTGGTATTTGTGGAACAACTTAGCGTGCCTTGTTCTTGTCCTCTAAACCAAAGGAAAAACATAATTGGAATTAAAATCCAGCAAAGAGAACAAAAAATATTCATTAAGTTAGGATACATAATATGAACTGAATAAATATATGAATTCCAGAATCACTTTATAAAAATACATCTAACAAATGCTACAACCACAAAAATTAAAAGCAAGTATTTAATGCATCTCCAGAACAAATAAACATGAAAATACTCATATATAACCAACACCAAATGCATTTTGACCATGTGCTGTTTTTCTCCAATGGTAATAAAAAACAAAAAACCTGGTTATACAGATCTTACCTATTACTTTCTCTTAATATTTAAATGCTTAGTGGAAGATTGGGACTATTGTTAAATAAATATAATTCTAATATTTGGAAAGAGTAATTTGTTCTGAGGGTTAAGGAAATAAGACTATATGTTATTATATTAGATTAATTTGACTCAGAAATTTTCTCTTGTTGTTGTAGTTCAGGGGTGTCAAACTCACAGCCTGGGGGCTGGATCCTGCCCACAGGGTGTTTAGAATTGGCCCATGGGGCCGCCCTGGAAACAGCGAAGGAGCGGCTCGTGGTAACTCTGCCAGCAAAAATGGAGCTTGGGAGGGCTGCGAGCGGCCCTTGTGAGCTCCGTTTTCACTGGCAGAGGGTTGTAGGAGACTATCACAGCCAAAAACAGAGCTCAGGAGCCCGCTTTTGTGGGCAGAGTGTTTGGGCCGCCACAGGCGCCCCCAACATGAGTGACGTCGAGCTGGCCATGCCCACCCTGGCCATGCCCATCCCAGCCCCCCCAAGATCAAACACAACCGAGATGTGGCCCTCAGTGAAATTGAGTTTGACCCCCCTGTTGTAGTTAGTCATAATGGAAGACTCTATTTAGTATCATATAAATGATTTCCTCTATACGCAATAGGGCCTTCTCCTCTTATAATCCCTTAGTCGTACAGAGAAGATTTGTTAGAAACATTGTTGGGCTTTATATATTAAATAACGATACAATATGTGCCCAAAATTTAAAGTAAAATGAATGAAGAAACCCTTTTCAGGTATTTTGTGTTTACATTAACTTTTGCTTTAAACATAAATAAATCCATTCATCTCCTTAGAATATGTAGAGATTTATCACAATATCTGTGCAAAAATATATATAAAACACATACACTCACACACACAGTTAGGTCCAAGTGTGCTTGTTCAAGGTGTTGCTTGTGAATAACAGCAATGCATGATTTAAAATTTGGGATTTTTCTAAAAATAAGTATTTGTGATGCAATAAATATTTTATTGATCCTCATTACTTCTTCAAATGCACTAGGACCTTGAGTTAGCAAGGTTCATGTGCATAAGTTATATTCCCCTCTGATGGCTATGTTCACGTAAGTGCCACCTGGACAAACTTTCATTGTGGGTGGGGATGATATGTACATCTGGAACTAGTCATTATTCTATGTAACTAGCTGCCTGAAATCACACTGGATCATAGCCAGGATAAAAAATTCCACGGATAACATATAAACCCTCAATAAAATAGGGCATATTTAAGAAGCTAAAGGGAATTTAAACTCTGTGAGGGGTCTGAAAGTCTTCATCCCTTATTAATTTATAATACCATACCAACTCCCTCTGCCACCATATTTTTAGCCTTTTGATTGCAAACATGATGGCTAAAACTGTGCTGTTAATGAATGCCGTCATTCTGGTGAAATTACTATACAGTATATTATATTGGTAAAGAGCCAGATTTCATATTACATAGTGAGATCAGCAGAACTCATTAAAATAAACTAGTGCCAGAAAACGATAGTATTATTATTACAACTCTGACATAACTACGTACTCTATTTCTGAATGAAACAATCGCATGCTGGCAATTTGTTTATAAATGAGCTTGTAAAACAAAAGAGGGCATGTTGAGCAGGAACTGGTATCGCCAATGCAGATCCACCTATTCATTTCATTTTGCTTGGAATCCAGGGTTAAAGCTGCAACAACTCTGCAATCCTGCTAAATGTATTGCTCTTTATCTTTTCCATAGCAGAACAAGCATTCATCATGCTGGAATAACAAAGCCGTAATCTGATATATGACAAATATTAACAGCTTAATGGCTGATGTCCATTACCGATGGGACCTGCTCACTATTTAGAAAAGTTTGGCATTGAAGGATTACTGAACAAACAGAACACCTGAAAAAACTTGCATGCAAGAAGAGTCTGTCATCAGGTGTGATCGAGGACATTACCTGAGAAGGCTGGTTCTTATCTTCTGTTGGAAACGGCTGCAATTGCCAACAATCCTAAACAAAGAGCTTCTGTCAAAGAAGGGTGATACCCTGAGCTTGGCAGGTGATGCTTTGACTCCTAGGACTTCATTCCTTTTTTTCCTGATCACCTGACACCAAGCTTCCAAGAGATGAGCAGCAGCTCAGGCCCACCATTAACAGCAGAAAACTGGTCTCATAATGGCTACATAGTCAAACAAAAATCACTGACATCAATTTCCTTGTGAGTCTCGGGGGGCGGGGGCGGGAATGACCCACATACATCTGTACACGTACACATGGAACCATTGTAAATAAGTGTATGTGTGTTTCTCTGTATTCATACATTTATAAACTACATTTAAAGGAAGCATGCAAACCAAACTTCCATTTAAATATCTTTATTATTTATGTTATGTTATGTTATGTTATGTTATGTTATGTTATGTTATGTT
>WNWU01000001.1:52475525-52504194 GCA_012654045.1 Ptyas mucosa
TATTCTATTCTATTCTATTCTATTCTATTCTATTCTATTCTATTCTATTCTATTCTATTCTTTCAAATTTATTAACTGCCTATCTCCCTCACAGGGGACCTTTGGGTGATTATGCTGCTGTTGAAATTTTTTGACCTACTTCTTCTAGATGATGAAAATGGTTGCATTTTGGTCTTGTTGCCACTCACAGAATTAAGAGCTGGTACACGGGCAACCATATAAAATATGAGAAAGGAGGGGAAGAAGGAAAGAAGGAAGGAAGGAAGGAAGGAAGGACTATAAATGCATACATTACATTATATGTGGGTATATACCTTTTTATTCATTTTGCAGTAAAAAGAAATACATAATATTTTGATTTATGTTACTGTGAATATAAAATAAATGTAGGTTAGTATAAAAAAGGGGAAAAATCAGCAGCAGAAAAAACATAGCTGTTCCTTTCATCTTGCTTTATTTATTCCAAAGACAAATCCTAATTCTTCCTGTCAGCAGCAAATATTATCCAATGAGAGCAGTAAGGATTAGATTCTGCTCCAGGAAAACAGTAATTATAGTAAGTGCTGCAATCCTGAAAACATTTAAATATTTACATACAATATTCCCACTGAAGCTGAAGGAAATGTTTTCATATATGTAGCATCAGGCTACTAAATTTTGCCTTGCCAAATATTAAACTACCAGAAAATATTGATTAAATTCCCTCAAATAACTTAAATTTTTAGAATCTTAAGCATATCAATTAATAATTATTATTAATCAATAAAAGAGCTGTGGTGGCACAGTGGTTAGAATGCAGTACTGCAGGCTACTACTGCTGGCTGCCTGCAATTTGGCAGTTCAAATCTCATCAGGCTCAGCCTTCCATCCTTCCGAGGTGGGTAAAATGAGGACCCAAATTGTTGGGGGCAATATGCTGACTCTGTAAATCACTTAGAGAGGGTTGTAAAGCACTGTGAAGCAGTATATAAGTCTAAGTGCTATTTCTATTGCTATTCCCATAACAACAATTAACAAGTATTATATGGACAAGTAGCAAGCTTCGACAAAACCCACATTTTTGCTTAATAACAAATATCTTTGATTCACAGCTACCATGACCTCAAATACTTTCCAATAGCTTATAGAAGTAGCACACATTATCAGAATTAATATAGAAATAGATACATTTCTTAAGAAAATGACTGTTCAAAGTTACATTTTGAAATTCAAAATTCAAATTGAAATCTGACTCTGCCAAAATCAGCATGAAATCATGCATGCTTGTACTGAATCGTAGCCCCATTTGACCTGTTGCATAAGTAGAATTTCCTCCAACATTTAAGTCCTCAAGTCCTAATGAGCAAATTCTTCAGAGCAGTGTTTCTCAATTAGTGATGCATTGTCATCCTCACATGGTAAACCAGACAGGAATTACAACCAGGTGAGCTAATTCTACTTTATTATGTCTATATTGACTTATTTTGGAATTTTGGAAAGTGTGAAAGTACAATCTTTTCCTCTGTCTATTTTACAGCCCCAAAAACTAGGGAGGGTCTTTCTTGAGCATCTAATCCCACTCATTAACCAGTTGCAGGTTATGCAACCTCTTATCTGACTGTTCCATTGGCAGTGTCTCTTTGCCCAGTTTTCGTTTCCCACATACCATTACATGCATGTACCACTGGTGACATGAAGAATTAGTCCTCATAGGACACAGCTCCCTTTCCCAAACTGGGAAGAGAGAAGAAAGGCAAGAAGAAAGGCAGAACCCATCAGTCTCTAGTCAAGGAAGGTAAAGCAAAGGAACTAAGTATCTTAGCAGATGTTTCTCGAAGTCTAAGACTGTAGTAGCTGCTAAAGGGTCTGATTCTGGCGTGGTTTCATTCATGTACTAGGAAACTTTATTTCATTTTCTGGTTGTAGCTTTTAGTTTGGATTTAGATTATGATGTTCCTATAGTGGCAAACACGGTTAGTTTTCAATGTTATACAGCTGCCAATAGTATTATTGTGATTTCTTTTATTTCAAGTACAAAGAGGGCCAAGGTAGAAAAATAATCAAGAATCACTGCCATGAAATATGAAATATGACTATTTTTTTACACACACACACATATATGTGTGTGTGTGTGTGTGTGTAAATATATATATATATATATATATATATATATATATATATATATATATAAATAGTGTCTTTCTATCGAGACACCTGGTCTACCTCAGCATGTGAGAGAGAGCATACTGCATCCCTTTCGCCTTTCAGCTCCAATCCAGGAGCCTTCAAGCAGTCGCATTCACGACAAACCATTTTATGCCAAATTTATATTTCACTGATAAAGAAATAAAGGGAGACTAGTATAGATCTATTTCAAGCTATTTAGCTCTCATCAGCTAGCCATACCCTTACTTGGATTCGAACTTGGGCTGCCTGCATGTTAGGCAGTTGTATTAACTTCTGAGCCACAAATTCTCCTCCCTTCATCATCTTGAGCCAGGGGAGAGATTAAGTGTTTTTCTATCGAGACATACACACACACACACACACACATACACACACACACACAAATTATATATACACACATACAACAAATCCAGCTTGAGCATCCAATGGAAAAACTGCTTATTTTTCATTGGAAATATTGGAAATTCAGTCCACTGAAATTGTCTCTTCAGTACCTCATGATCTATTCATCAGAAGGGGGTATTTTGCTTTATCAGATAATTAAAATAGCATACAGCCATTATAATATATTATCTTTTCCTTTTCATAACATTTATAAAAAATGGTGATGTTTACATCACATTAATTAAACACTTTTTAATTGTTTTCTTCCCTTTGTTCTCTTTCCAGACACCTCTGCATAAGTTCTTTTGTACCCCAGTATTTTATAGGTGTGCAAAGTCTATTATTTCCTCACTTTTTGTCCCTGAAAGCAATAGGATACAAATGGTTTTAAACTTCTAGTTCATCCTGCCATATAAAAAGAAATTTAAAAACAACAGGCCAAACAATTTATCCTTTAAATAGTAAGAAAGAAAACAATTGCCGTATGCTGGGCTATGACCGTAATAAAGATTTGATTTGAACCACAACCATAATCTTGTTAATTATATTAGTTTGCAAAAGTTTTTTAGATCATGCAAACATGTACATCTGGGAAAAAATATTCCTAAACAGTGTTTGTGAAAATATGAGGAAGAACATATAAAATAGAAACGGTTCTTTTTAGCCTGGCTTATTCAAACTAAAATCTGCAGGAAAGCTACATGGCTGTCAAGGATTTATGACTAATTGGATCCACATTCAGAAACAGAAAGGGCTGTTAATTTCTTTGCATTTAGAAAAATAGTGTTGAACAATGCTGATTTTCAAGTATCTTTACCTGTGAAAAATGAGAGACCAGATTTTTTTTCAAATGCTCTACCGTTTAAGTGAAGAAAACAGAAAATTGCAAACAGGGACATCATTTGGGGAATTCAGGCAAAGATGAAAGATTAACAGATGCAGACACAATCATAGTGGATGCTCTTACTTTTAAAGAAAAGGGAAGAAAAAAAAGGAACCTTCAACCTTTTAAGAAAAAGTGTTGAAAAATTGCCTCTTCCAAAACTCTACTTTAGATGTGTGTTTAGATACTTTTTTTTTAAAGTATCCAATTTCAGAAAGTTAATAAATCAATGGCTGATAGGCAGCTAAATATAGAGGCAGAAAGGGGGAAATTCAAATATTTAATGATTTTAATTCGATTTTAATTAATTTTTAAACTGTTTTTAACTGTTTATGTAATTTCTTTGCTATTTTTGTAAGCCGCCCTGAGTCCTACGGGAGAAGGGCGGCATATAAATTACATAAAATAAATAAATAAAATAAATAAATGTAAGATCCACCTTAGTCTAAGATCAGTTACTGCATCCCTGAATTGATTTTGGGCTTGAGGTGCTTGTGTTGGTCTTCACAATTAGCTTTTGACTCAACAGCTTCTTTTAGTGGAATCCCTGCTATACCCTCTTCCAGGGGTGAAATCCAGCAGGTTCTGACAGGTTCTGGAGAACCGGTAGCGGAAATTTTGAGTAGTTTGGAGAACCAGAAATACCACTTCTGGCTGGCCCCAGAGTGGGGTTGGAATAGAAGATTTTGCAACATCCTTCTCCTGGAGTGGGGTGAGAATGGAGTTTTTGCAGTATCCTTCCCCTGCCACGCCCACCAAGCCACACCCACAGAACCAGTAGTAATAAAAAAAAATTGGATTTCACCACTGCCCTCTTCCCTTCGTGCCTTCCTGAATGTTCTGAAAGGCAGCTTTGCAATTCTCCCTGCCCAGGATCTAGCTGTGTTTGTCTGTTGTGCCCCTCACTGCAAAAAGCAAATATAGTAAGGGAAAAGTCAGATTGGAAGCAGAGAGTTGACTGGCTCCATTTTGCATGCTGTCCCATTGGCCAACTGGCTCTGATCAACTAAGTAGAACAATGGAGTACAGAGGCCCTTCAAGCATCAACAGAAAAAGACTGTGGAGTGTAGTAGGAAGGGCAAAGCCCATACGTGTGGAACACATCAGTGTTCCAGTGAAATGTAAAATTTGTTACTGCTGGTTCTGCGGGCGTGGTTTGGTGGGGAGGTAATATGACTGAGTGGGCATGGCCAACTTTTTTTTTTGTTTACTTTTACAACCATTTTTTCTACAACCTCTTCAGCTGAAGAGGTTGTAAAAAAATGCTTTTAAAAGCCTCTGACGATCTCAGCTGACTTGCCTGATTGGCAGAGGCTTTCTTTTTTTTTAAAGCCTCTGCCAATCCTAGCTAACTTGCCTGATTGGCAGAGGCTTTCTTTTTTTTTTTAAAGCCTCTGCTGATCCCAGCTGACTTGCCTGATCAGCAGAGGCTTTTTTTAAAAAAAAACATTTTTTCTATAACCTCTTCGGCCAAAGAGGTTGTAGAAAAAATGCTTTTTAAAAGCCTCTGATGATCCCAGCTGAGCCACGTAATCATCAGAGGCTTTTTTTTTTAACTTTTAAAAGCATTTTTTCGGCCAAAGAGGTTATAGAAAAAATGCTGTAAAAAAAAAAGCCTCTGATAATTGCATGGCTCAGCTGGGCAATGGGGGTGGGCAGGGATTTTTGCTACCGGTTCTCTGAACTACCCGCCTCCATCACTACCAAATCGGGCGATCCGGTCCAAACCGGGAGCATTTCACTCCTGGAATACACCACAAGAAATTGAAGCTCTTTCAGAAATCATAATAAAGTGTCAAGGAGACAGTACGATTGACATTCATGATTATTTCTAGATATTTATGTCAAGAGATTTGTTACAATTATTAAGGGGAATTTTATTGTTGTCATCAGAGATTACCATATGATGGTGACATAGGAAGCTGTGGTCCCCATCTTCTGAAACATCCTTCTCTATGAGAGGGCTCTCTTTCTGTGTTCACATTCTCTCTTTGCACAGGATTCCCCTAATATTCAAAATGGCATTATTTTTTATCTATAATTATTAGTAGATGCCTTTTATCAATAGCTGGTTTATTATAAGGGCTTTAACTGTGGGACATAATTGTATACATCACAGAGAGCCTTCTATAGAGGCACGCGTTCTACCAAAGATACTAGTAGTCTTCCTATCACACTAGTTTCATTGCATAGGACAACAATGTGTCCATCAGACTTTTGGAGTTAGATAAACAAAACCTAGCTTTGCAATTCAGTGCTATTTCTTTATTTTGCATTTTTTTGCAACCCAACCAGAGGTGGGTTTCAGCAGGTTCTGACCAGTTCTGGAGAACCAGTAGCAGAAATTTTGAGTAGTTCGGAGAACCGATAGTAAAAATTCTGACTGGCCCCGCCCCCATCTATTCTCTGCCTCCCAAGTCCCAGCTGATTGGGAGGAAGTGGGGATTTTGCAGTAACCTTTCCCTGGATTGGGGTGGGAATGGAGATTTTACAGTATCCTTGCCCTGCCACCCTCACCAAGCCACCCTCACCAAGCCACACCCACAGAACCGGTAGTAAAAAAATTTGAAACCCACCACTGAACCCAACCCTAAATATTTTGCATGTTATTCTGCAGAAAGAACAGTACCTATATCTTGACAGTACTATAAGCAAAAATTAACAGAATTGGAAATCAAGGATGAAGATGTAAAGACTGTACTTGAAACAAAAAGTAAAGCTGTTTGTTCATTTTGCATGAAATGCTGATTAAATATGATACAAACTATGATTCCTCCCAACAAAAATAATTTACAAGCACACACATGTGGTATTATTTGAATTATAAAAGATACTGCCAAACATCTTTTCACAACTTTCAGAAAAGTCAACCCACCTTTAAACGCTTAAATTGCAGCTCATATTGCATATTTTGATTTTCATATTTTGAAAGGAACAGCTTAGCTTTGCATTCAAGAGCATTTCACATTCTCTGCCAGGTATTTCCTGTGCACATCCCATCTGAATCCCCTGGTTCTTGTAACTAATGTCTGGTGAAGAAAATCCTGTCATAATTATAGTTTTGAGCTTCACATGCAGCCATTTTCTTTCTTTTTCTTTTTCTTTTTCAAAATGCTTTAGCTGCATTGACAATCACATTTTACACTGATTCTTTCCAGATGAAATGATACTTTTTCATATAATATAATAAAATGTAAAGTCAGCTGTTTTGAAGACATAAAAATGATTTATGAGACATGTACTATGTTTAGTGATGCTTTTTTTAAAGTTTTCTTTTATAGAAGAAGCTAATTATGAACAGCAATCAGAACCACAATTTATAGGAAAATACAAATACATTGTTTGTTTTAAAAATAATATCACCACCATAGTTGACACGGATTCTAGTCTACAATGTTTTCTTTGAAAGAAGTGTGGAAAAACATACATATTTTACTAAATTGTATATATGTGTATTTCTGCCAAACTACTTAACACTTTGCCAGTGACTTCATTGTTAGGTATCAGAGTTAACAATTCCTTGAAATGTAACTGCACGGCTCTGAGAATTATACTTTGAGCTGCAAAGCACAAAATTTAGAATGTTTTGGCTTCAGTTTGAAATCTTCTGTTCATCCATAACCCCAAGAGACAGAAACATATTTTCCCTTTAAATGAAAATGCTGCAAAGTCTGAAAAAAATGCATTTCCCAAGGTTTATAGAAAAATACATCTACAGTAGTAATAGAACTACCATTCTGTTCAGGTGCATTTATTCAGCTGATTGTGATGATCATTCATTCATTCATTCATTCTGAAATAAAAGCTGAGCCATTTTCTTTTTACTTTCCATTCAAATTCTGTGTGAACTGACTTAGTAAAGTACTGATAGAAGAAAATATTTGCTGCTCAGGAATGAACTGTGGTGTCTTTGATGCTCTCTGAACTTGGTTGTTTTCTTGCAGATGCTTCATTACCAAACTAGGTAACTTCATCAATGCTAGTGACTTGATAAAGTGGCAAAGGATTAATCAATATTTCCCTTTTTGGCTTACGTGGTAAGACACAGGTAAGCCCATGAATCTAATTCCATCAATCACAAATGATTATGTTGGTTGATAGCTCCATTAGTATTATTAGAATATATTACCATTACAATAATCTCTATTTTGTTCACATTTTAGCACTAATTTCATTAAAAATTACAATTATACATAATAAAAATTAATGTAAACAAATAAGAAAAGAATAAAAAGAAAAAACAGAAGATTCAGAAAAATAGAAAAGAAAGAAAAAAAAATAAGTATATATATAAAATTTCTGGGCTTTTTTTCTTTTCTTTTCTTCTGCTGGCTGCCAGAAGAAAAGAAAAGAAAAAAAGCCCAGAAACTAGTGAATGAGATTTCACTGAACTAGGGCTGCATAAAATCTTGGCTTACGTAGGTAGAACCTGGCTAATGAGAAATACACATAAAACCTACGAAAAAGAAAGAAAAACAAATATTGTACCTTTACAGGGTGGATACATGAGATGAGGGTGTGGCTAACTGATGAAGCCTTATAAGGCAGAAATAGATCTATCTTAGTCTCCCAATGGGCAGCAAAAGGTCTGCTGGCTGCCAGAAGAAAAGAAAAGAAAAAAAAGTCCAGAAACTAGTGAATGAGATTTCACTGAACTAGGGCTGCATAAAATCTTGGCTTATGTAGGTAGAACCTGGCTAATGAGAAATACACATAAAACCTACGAAAAAGAAAGAAACACACACACACACACACACACGTCTACTCAAGTTTTCGCGGGTGTGTGTATGTAAAACGTTAAAATCTTGAGTGTGTAAAAAGTTAAAATCTCGAGTGTTTTCCCACGTCATTAATAGTCTGTTAGTTGAAATGCTTAAAATCCTGGCTAAAATCCCAGCTTAAGAGCCTCCAAAATCCCAACAAAATCCCTAGCAATAGGGAGAGAGAGAGAACCGAGCCAGAAGATAGGCTGAGATCTCAACAGGCAATCAGCAGCAATCAGCGGTGTTGTGATGGCTACCAGAATCTTTCCTTCTTTGCAGTTGACAGTTAGTAATAGGGAACCAGAGAAAGCTGGGCCTTTAACATGCAGTCAGGCTGCAGCTAGGATAATGAAGCAGAAGAAAAAACTGCTGCCCTCCAATCAAGACACAGAGTTGAAATTGACTTTAAAAAGTCCAGAACTATCGCCAAAACTGAACACTTTAACAACAGAATAATCAGAGAAGCCATCGAGATAGAAAAATGCCCATACAGCATGAATAAACGAGATGATACTTCCCGCCTACCAGCCATTTGGAAACCCACCCTTATTGACAAATTAGTCCCTAACACAAAGAATGACACCAGACCCACACTCACGAAAACCACACAGGATATCACCACCACACTTCCACGCAAAAAGCAAACCCAGACCCACACTGATGATGAGGCACGACCACTGACCAGAAGCCAGATCACAGCTGCATCACTGGCCACTTTAAACCCCTCCAATCCATACAGGAAGCAAACTGACACCCACCATGAAGATGTGGCACGACCACGAACGTGAAGCCAAACAACAGCGATGTAGCTCACCAGCTCAAATCCCCCTGCAACTCAGACTAACCCGAGCACAGCCAAGCCCCAACCCAAACAGAGCACACCCCCATCCAATCAGAGCACAGCCAACCCCCCATCCAATCAGAGCACAGCCAGGCCCCCAACCAATCAAAGCATACCTCCACCCAATCATAACACAGCCATGCTCCCACCCAATCAGATCACACCCCCACTGGCAGTTAAAAGGAAGAAACAGCTGCGATCACACATTGCTCCTGGAAGCACAAAGCCAAGAACACCAGCCTGAAGATGACGAATGAGACTTCGTCGAAACGTTGCCAAGACACTTCCAATTTTACGCGGGAGAAAACCTGAATAACCAAAGACCTACATACAAACACCCGCAAAAACCTCAGAAAACAAATATACACACAAACCTACATACATACATACATACATACATACATACATACATACATATAACTTTCTCCTTCATCACAAGTATATTCCCGTATCTCATCTCTTATCTATAAATAAATCCTTAAAACCTCCTAATTTTGCTAATCCTGGCTGGCAAATGTCTATTATGGGTTACCAGAGATAACAACGTATCTATTTTAACTGAT
The DNA here is from genome assembly GCA_012654045.1 of Ptyas mucosa. Taxonomy (NCBI): domain Eukaryota; kingdom Metazoa; phylum Chordata; class Lepidosauria; order Squamata; family Colubridae; genus Ptyas; species Ptyas mucosa. The sequence continues at coordinate 52,485,126 of WNWU01000001.1, forward strand.
TAAAGAAACCAACTTTATATCCTGTCATACCTTAAAATCAAATATTGTGTCAGCCAGCCTGACGAAGCTCAAAGAAGCACTAAAAGCTGATGAATGGCTTACTACTCACAAAAATGACTGCACCATGCATGATGGACTGGCTTGGGTTGGGGCCAAATTATATATGCCCTCAAGCTTGAGAGACACCATATTAAAGGGCGCCTATGACTCTAAGTCAACAGGACATTTTGGATTTGAAAAAACCCTGCACTTGGTTAAGAGGCAGTTTTGGTGGCCTTCCTTGAAGAAATACATTGAAAGCTATGTTTGTGCTGTGGCAAAGAGACCAGGGAAACCCACAGGGCTTTTACAGACTGTGGCTAGCCCCCAGGCATCGTGGAAAGAAATATCTATGAACTTTATTGTGGAATTGTCTGAAAGTGGGGAGAACACTATTATTTGGGTTGTTATGGATCTTTTTTCAAAACAGGTGCACTTTGTTCCCTGGCACAAAATTCCCTCCACAAAGATGTTAGCTAAACTCTTTGTACAACACATGTATAGGTTGCATAGTATTCCTGAGCGCATTATTTCTGATAAAGGAATGCAATTTACATCTCAGTTTTGGTGGAAATTCTTGAAGCTGTTGGGAACCACCCAGGGGTTAAGCTCCTCCTATCACCCCCAAACTAATGGGGCTTGTGAGAGAACTAACATAGTCCTAGAACAGTACCTCAGATGCTACATTAATTACCAACGGGACAATTGGGTTGACCTTTTGCCTTTTGCAGAGGTAGCATATAACAATTCTGTGCATCGTAGCACGGGACTCACCCCATTTAAGACGGCCTCCAGGCAGGACTTTGTAGTTATGCCAGAGCTGCCTCAAGAGAAACCACACATACCCTCCTTAGTGGAGTGGATAATCCAACTGCAGAACACTAGGCCAGTTGCCCATAAGGCACTGGAGCTTTGAGCTGCAAAACACAAGTAAGGCACTGGAGGAGGCACACCAGGCACATAAGAAACAAGCTGACAAAAAGTGTGTGAAGCCAAAAGATTTTCAAATAGTTGACAGAGTTTACTTCTCCACAAAGTACTTACAGTCCACCAACCATCTAAGAAACTTGGTCCTAAATATGTGGGCCCATTCCCAATTAACCTAGTCACTGTGCAACCGGAGTTGCCCAAGAACCTAAAGCGTATTCACCCTGTATTTCATTGCAGTTTGTTGAAACCTGAAATTGTATCACCCCTTTGCCCTACACCTGACACTCCTCCTATACACTCTCAGATTGAAGGGGAGCAACATTTTGAAATTAAAGAAATTCTAGATTCCAGAAAACATAGAGGGAGGGTCCAATATCTCATTTCTTGGAAACATTTTCCCCCTGCGCAGTCCAAATGGGTGGATGTTAAACATGCCTGGGCACCTAAACTCCTCCTGACTTTCCATAGAAAATACCCTGACAAATCCTGAAGGGATTGCCGGTTTTGGTGTGATGTATGTTGTAACTGTATAAATTTATATGGCTAATGCCTTTGTTCCGGGGGGCCGAATGTCAGCTAGCCTGATGCTTGCTGCCATAAAATAGGTGGGAGAGAACATTGCAGCTTTGCAACTGTGGTTATCTTCAAAGCCATGACAGTTGGTTCTGGTATGCAGTGGCTCCTGTTGCCTAGCTACAAGGGGGTTAGGCTGTATACCATATCTCAAAGTGCTGTTTCCCGCTCTGTGCCTCAGAGCTTGCTTGAAACTGTTTGCATTCATTTTGTTCCTAGTAAAAGTACTTTTCTCTAAATCTATGGAGCCAAGGATTTCTCTTTCCTAGGAATAGAACAGAGGCAGCCCTGACATATTGTCTAGCTTGTTGAGTTTCTCGTTTTGGGTGGTGGTTTAGGGACTCATCTCACAACAGTAATCTTTGAAACTTTTGAGTATTGTGATCTTATAAATCACCTGCTTCTTTCTTTCCCTTGTCCACTGGCAGATTTGCAGTCTAGATTTACATTGTTTCTTGTTTCTGATAATCAGCTTCAATCCAACTCTTTCAAATATATGATCACTGTAGATCATATTATTTGTTATATGTTTCTATGGTGATACTTGTTGGTGGTGCTTTACCCTCTTGGCAGTTTACAATATACAAGCATTATTTGCAGATTGCCCCCAACAATCTGAGTCATTATTGTACCAACAGTATTATAGTACTGCATTCTAAGCACTGGGCCACCAGGGCTCCTTAGGTTAGCTCTTTCCCTGTCACCTTCTACTGAGAAGCCAAAATATCCCAATTACAGCATGTTTAATTGTCCCTTGAATATTGTTGTTGAAATATTGTTTAATATTTATTCTTGCAATGGTAGAGGTGTAATATTAAAAACCCTAACAAATAACTAAATATTTTATGTCGAAATAATTCTATTGCTCGGGAGCTCTGACCTTTGCTCTTTTGGGGAATTATGCTCTGTCCCATTAGGCCTTTTTAGTTTCAGATTGTTAATAATAAAGTGTTTCTTGGCATGGCGGGGTTGGAAGGCAGTGTGACAGCTTTGGCAGAAAGGTATCTTTTAATCAGTAACAACAGCGGCGGTACCAATACTAATACTGCATGAAATGAAAACCCTACATTTGCCAATTCCTTGGGAAAATATTACATTATGTTGCATTCCTCTCAGAACTATAGCCAGTCCTTTCCTCATTCTTTTCTGCCAGGAGCAGCCAAATTTAGCATCAAAGGCCTGAAAAAGAGCAGGTAAGCAGCGTGGTTTGCCTGCTCGTCTGTAACAGAAGGCAAACATTTTTTAGAGGTGATTGGGACCCTCAAGGAGAGAAATTCATTATGATTTAAACCAGCCTTTCTCAACTCAGTGAGCTTCTTAGAATCCAACTAAGTTACCAACTTCATCAGCAAAGTGGGAGTCACGACACTGTAAAAGGCCAGCTTAGATGATTGATCTACAGTGACCTTTTAAGGAAAAGTTTGTGTTTAAGTTTGTTATCCCTACACTTTTTGCCTGCTTTGGCTAGTTTTTGAAAAACCCTTCTTCAGTTTCGTAAGCTGAGAGCCTCTGCTAGGAAATTGAGAAATACACGCTTTTATATAAAAAAAACAAATACAAGCCCATCTTCCGATTGCTGCAATTTAAATCACGAAAGAAACATCTGGGAGAATAGGTAACTTTAAAAACCAAGAAAATACCAAACTAATACTGGCAGGGTAATGTGTGTACATTGTAACCCAAGAGTTTATTCACAGCAGGCAAGAGGTACCTAGGAAAAAAAATGATGGTGAGGTATACGTGGACTGAGATGGGGAACCAAATTAGTAACATATGTACACAACCTCCCGGACATATCACTGTTTAATCTAGCCAAAGAAAACAAATAAAAGCACTTTGTGTACGAAAGCTGGACATTTCTTCCCATTCACCCAATATCTGCAGGTAGAATCTTACATGTAACATGTGAATCTAGACCTAAGGGCAACTAGTAGATGATACCAAACAGATTTCACTGTCACTTGGCTTCCATCTAGTGGTCATCCAGATTCCTGAAATGAAAATACCCCTGGCCTTTATAGCTGTTTTAATCACAGCTCCTGTGAATGTTCACAGCAACAATGCACAGTATAGTCATCATCATACTTCCCAATGGCATCTCTGGCTACCTGCTTGTTGAAAACAAAGTACCAACTTCGCTGGCGCTAAACTTTCTTTGAAAATAGCTCTCTTGCAAAGCTCCATTCACTTCACACTTTCCGTGTTATAGCAATTACATTTCAAAATATTTGTTGGGCATCCAGACTTTAGGGAGGCAAGGGGGAATTTTCTGATACTTTCGTTCTACTGAAAACTATTTATTTTCAGTTGCATGCATATTTTGGAAGTTACAGTATTTCTGTTTTTAGCTGGCACACTTATCTTGGAAGTTACACTATTTTATACATTCTAGATTTTCCTTTGTGGGAAGTACTATTCATTCCATGATCTCAACTTAACTTTAATTGCTTCTTTGGAGAGGTATGCCTCAATAGGATATACATCATGTAAAAAAACAGAATTTCCCCTTCAAGGGAGATGGTGGTGAAAATCATATACCGTAAGCTCCATACATCTATAATATTTGCATCTTTCTTTTCTGCAAGCTTATGAAAAGGTGAACTGTATATGCCACTTTGACAGAGATTCTACTTGCCTTTCAGTCTTTGGCTTTAAAAAGTGGGCAACATGTGGACCCAATGTTGCATGTGGCCCCCAGAAATTGGACTGACAAATTTTGGCAATAAACTACTAAAAAATAATGTGCATTTTCTCATTTTTAGCAAAAAAATAAAATAAAAATCCAACTAGGAAAGGTTATATGTATTTTGTTTAACTCAACAGAAAGGAAAATCAAATCCACATATCAAAAAATAAATAACAACAAAACCAGAAAAATCCAGCTCTAATTGATATTACCCAATATATCTATATATACATGTGCATATAGATAGATATATGCATGTATACTGCATATATGTGATAGTCAACTCTATAGCCCTATCCCTGGTGACTCAAATGGTGCTGTTGCTACCCTCTTGCAGTGCTTGCAGGCTATGGGGGCCTGGATGGGAGGACAACAGACTTCAGCTGAATCCTGGCAAGACAGAATGGCTTTGGGTGCATGGAGCTTTGAGATGTGAGACTCCAACATCTTTAGTTCTCAATGGGGTGGCACTAGCTAAGACAGACCAGTGTGCAACTTGGGGGTTATCGTAGATTTGCGACTCTTGCACCAAGGGTGGATGGCATTTGCAGCTTTGAGAGTCTTTGCACAACTCTGTTGTGCATCAGTTGTGCCCTTTCCTGGATCAGGAGTCCCTGTGCCAGTCATTCAAGCCCTGGTCATCTCATGTTTGACTATTGCAATGCACTTTATTTGGACCTTTGAAGAGCATTCAAAACTGCAGCCGGTACGGAATGCAGCAGCATGGTCAGTCTTTGGGGCCCTAAGTGTGGCCCATGTTACACCACTGTTCCGTGAGCTGCATCGGCTGCCAGTTTGGTTCTAATTCAAAGTGTTGGCTATCACCTTTAAAGCCCTTTGTGGCATGGCTCCAGGTTATCTGTGGAAATGTCTCACTCTAAAAGGATTAGCCTGCCCACAGCCATGCCAGCAGAAAAGGCATGCTACAGATCCTGTTGGTCAAGGAAAGTTTGACTGGCAGGGACCAATAGCAGATCCCACCCCTCATTCTACTCCTTCCCTCCCTATCTTTTAGTCACAATTCATAATTTGTATTTTTACTGTAGTTGGATATATGTGTCTGTATAGTTTTATTGCTTTTACTGTCATAAGCTGCCCAGAGATGCCTTGCGGTGAGATGGGCGGCAAACAAATTTAATAAAACAAACAAACAAACAGACAAATGACCAGCTGTCAAAAGTCTACCTGTCCTTGTAAATCTTACCCCAATAATTTATTTGCTAGTATGATAAACCAGCGTACTGGATTATAGAAGTCAAATGGCTCTAAAAGAACTGTTTTGGGATCATTTAATGGGCCCAGATATTCTTGTTTATTTTTCCTAGCTACATTGCCTCACATTTTTTGGGAGGAAAACTGTTTTTGAACATCTTCCTTCCCCACTCCTCCACAAGTATACATTAGAAAAGGCTTGTTTGTCAACATGGAAAGAGGGCCCTTAAAAAAAGTATGACACCGATGAACAATATGGAAAGGAAAATAAGCATTTCCTGAATTCTTTATTTTCCCAATTCTTCAGGCATCTACTTTTATTGTACACTGCCTGGAATCCCTCTTTGAGGAGATGGGTGTATTAGAAATATGATAGATAGATAGATAGATAGATAAATAAATAAATTCTTATCTCCTATTTTTCTTTTGAAGAGTATTGTATGAATTTACTATTTCACTTATCTTATGGATTGTGTTTGATTTAGATCTCTACTTTCTTGCAAATGATTTTTTTTCTCCCATTTTTAAATCTCAGCAATAATTTTGGAAGATTTACTAGGCTAATAAAACAGGGTTAATTGCCACTCAGAGGCATTCAGGATTGAATAAGAAATTGAACCTGATTTTCTCAAGTCTGATATTCCTAACCTGTTTCTCTCACACTGGTGAAGCTTAGAAGTGTTGGACTTCAATTCCTGGAATTCTCTGCCACTATGGTCAATGGTTCAACACAAATGCCTTAATTATTCCCTTCTATTGCAAAAAATAAAATAAAATAAAATGACAAAGCAGACTATTTCTAAACCTGAAAATCTGCTTGGAGGCTGAACTGAGAATTTTGTTGGAGACAATGCATTGTTATTGTCCCCTCTTGCTCCCACTCTGTGAATGCCCATGCTAAGTTCTAGGCTGATATGTAACCATGGCATTTGCAGAAAGACATCATCATGAGCTTGTTGTCATTTTGATGTCTTTCTTCTTTGTTATGGATGTCATACAACATTTTGCTTCAAACCTGCATGACCAGATTTTTCAAGCTACTTCCCCAAAAGCAGAAGGATTTGCTGGATTGAATGCCACAGGCTCACTGCTCTGAAAGCAGTTGATTGGTCTTTACTTTTAAAATCATGGTAATATTGCTGAAAACGGGGGGGGGGGGGGAGATCCTGTTGGCGAAACTATAATAAACCAGTTAGTGTTTGCTACTTGAAACCATGTTTATGAACATAATAGGTAAAACATGCATGAATTTAGCTTTCCCCAGTTTTAATCATTCTTTATTCTTTCTTAACGATTATCAGAAAAATACATCAAAATGATCTCAACAATTATTTATAGCATCTGACCATGCTAAAAAGATTTTCTTTGTTCAATACTTTGACTAATTCTCAGTTTCAAGCTTTGACTATAATAAACATCAGATTCTGTTTATGTTTGCTATAAACTTGTCAGTCCTCAATAAACAGATGTACCCCACTGGCTGGTTTTGCTGTCGAAGAACTGCCAAAGTGCACACCAGCTCTTAAATTAATGCTATCGAATCCAGAGAAGTTCAGCTATAAAAGTCCTATTTGAAACAACTCATCCCACACTTAGCCTTGCTACTGAGGATGGATATTATGTCATCAGCACTCTACCGAAAAGTTCTAAAGGAATTTTACAAACCGTCTGCCTCACTTTAACAGAAAGCTAGTGTGACCTTTAATACGCTGTTAGACACAGCCTGACTCTAGTAAGTCTCAATTAAATTTTATGTTTTGTGGCTCCCATTTTCTTGTAGTACATGGACAAAGTTCAAGGGACGATTCCTTGAACTTTGAAGATTTAAATTCCCTATTGAGATAATTTACTTCTACTTAGAGAACTCTTTGGAGGTTGTGTTTTTGAACTGGCCAGCACAAGTTGAGGAGAAAAAGACTTTGCAAACTTATGTAAGATTCTTGCATTTTCTAAACTTTCCCCCCCTTTTTTCTTGAGGATTTTAGACATTTCATTTAATTATGGCGCTAATGTCCCCATTAGATATTTCAGGCTGCTACATCTATCCAGGGTAGATGCATTAGCGGAAACATTGAAAATTGTAGTGCAAAACGCCTAGAGAACATTAGTTGCAAGCCTAACTACTCCCCCCCTCCCAACTCACACTTTTTAACTTGTTTATATCCCATTTTCAGGGTTTCCAGAATTCTTTAAATTCCTTTGATTTACCCAAGTCATTTGGGGATTCAGAAGCCATGATATGGTACTGAATGTTTGTATACCAAATCTGACTTGGTTAAGGGTTGTCAAACGAACTATCTTGTAGTTTTTTGAAATGATTATTTTCTGAAAGTTAAGATAGGGAAAAATACATATGTGTGCTAGACCGGTGAATAGTGCATTAAGAATGCCACTGGAGCAAAAGATATTATTCTACTCTTCCTCCCATGTTTTTTCTTACACAGCCAGAGCAACAAACTGGGTACTATCAGAAACATGAGAGTGATATTCGTTGGGATGCAGCAATGGCTTAGAAGGGCTTTTGCCCAGCTCATTCCTTCCCTTCTCAAAAACATCATTGCCAGCTCTTGCATTTCTGCATTACCAAACTTCATTCTCTTTGGTTCTATGATACCAACCTGATATTTCTCACATTTAGCTTGTCCCTTTGCTATACTTAATATTCTTCTAGTGTAAATTCTGTTTAACAGACTCAGGGTTTGTATTGCCTTGGCTTCTGCCACTGGTCTCACCTTAAATGCCAATGCAGTGTGTACTTAAAAATTATGGATTAGGAATTAGGGAGAGTCATGTTCTAATTCATTCTCAGCCATGCTCATTCATCTCTCTTAGTCATTTTCTCTCACTGCAGGATTCTCACAGTATTGTTGTTGTGAGGAAAAATAGGCCAAATACCATGTACATCGTTTGAACAATTTGAACAATTATTTGAACAATGATCAAATAATTACTGCAAATACATAACTTGTGGACCTACACAGATTGCCTGATTTAGAAGAAATTGACTTGTGTTTGTGTTGCAAGGATATAAATTTGACTAAAGAAGAGGTAGCAAAATTTTAGCACTTTTGATTTCTTCGGTAGCTAATATAATTATTTAAAATTTAAAAGTATGATTTAAAAGTGAACCAATAATATGAAGCAAATGATATGTAAAAGGATAAATACCTTCAAATGTTACAGGTAATAAAAATACCAAGAAACAAAAAGCATTATGTATTTTAAAATCAGTCATTCCTATTTGGATTCCCAATGTATGTCTCCAAGGGCTGCCCAGGGGTACAGAGATGATGGAAGGAAGAATTCAGTAGAGCCCCTAACTCTTGGTTTGGCAATGCCTGAAGTAAAAAGGAGCCACAAACAGTCTATTCAACGTACTGTAATATATTCCAGACCAATATTCACTCGGTGCTGGAAATTACTATCTATTGATGGATTATTTTTCCATTAATGCTCATCCTTTTTTGTTAGCTTTGACTCTATTGATCCATTAATTAGAACCCAATTAAAGGACTTCAGAGCTATTTTAATGGTCCTGTTTGTGCACTTCCCATCCCAATGGTAAATGTTTGTGCAACTGAAATGCTTTTATTTTAACAACGACATTATCAGTGTTTCTTTTTCTTCTCTGAAGGCAGGTGCCCGCCTGCTTGTTGCAATGGGGCATGCCACATCTGTGACCTTTTGTGCTGGTCTGTATGGCTAAAAGCAGGTTAGCTATGAAAGAAAATCACCTCACATTATGGAAATCCTGTGAAGCATGGTCAAGATAGTGGCATGTGTTTGCAGTTGTCTGGATTTCTTGCCTTAATTGTGTCTTTATATGAAGCAAAAATGTTGATGTTTCTCTTAAATGGCAAAGAGTTGCTTATTACTTTACATTTTGTACTCAGATAGAGTTAGCCAAATATAATATTGGGTACATAATAAGTCAGCTTTGAAGTGCACATCTGTGTAGAAATGGCCACTTTTTTTTCTTCGAAACATGCATAGCTCTCATGTGGGAAAGGTCTGGATGTATTTTTAATACTGTTTTTGTACCTGTCTGACATAACAAAGGCAAGATCACACGACTGTTTCATTTTTTTCCCAATGCATTCTGGCATGCCAAATTATCACGGGAGGAAAAAACGCTTTTATTTTATTTTTGAAAAAGGAAAAAAAAATAAGCTGCTTTTGAACATACTTCAATGGCTCTGAAGACCAGTAGGTAAGCCAAGGGACATTCTTGAGTCCCAAAAGTTTTTTTCTGACCAATTTCTTCTTAATCTATCAGTCTAAAGCAGAAATAAATGTTATTACAAATTCTGCTATACATTCCTAGCCCATGATTCTGTGCTCTCCTTAGCATATACTACAATTTCAACTCAACGAAATTAAATGAAACAGAGCACTTCTTTCTCCGTGCCCCTAATGTTGAAATCCTGTAACAAGCTATATTCAGATAAAGTAACCCAATATGAAAGCCAGCTATTCACCATGTTTAAATTATTGACTGTTGCTTGTCATTGAACAAGATATTTATATTTCTTAAATGTCTCCAATAAACTAGCTAAGCAGGCTTCCAAAAGCAATTAATTCCATAGAAAAGATCCTTATTTTTCTGAGTTTAAATTTTTCAAATACGGCAAGTTTTTTACAATAGCAGAAATACAGAAAAATAATAATCTTGTACTATAAATCCAGACAAAAACAGCTGCAGTCCTTGAATTGCTCAGCATTTTATTTTTTTTAAAAAAAGGAAATAGTTTTCTTTTCTGTGGAGAAAAATAACCTAGTGTTCTTTCTCTCGCTAAACTGAAGATGAAGATCTGAAAAAGAAAACAAAATTCTTCATGCTTTTTTCCTGTCAACATTATGGCCCGCCAGTCATTGATCGTGAGATTTCTAAGCAGCTCCCATACAGACTAACACCAGCACAAAAGTTTTCATTTATTATTTGGCAGTGGCTAAGCCCACGAAAGGACTTGCAGCGAGACTCATTAGAAAGGCCCATGTCTGCTTGTGTTAAAAAACGTAAGTGTTACAGTCACTAATCTCTGGTGATGACAGAGCAAAGTCTAGAAGCAGATGCTATTCAAAAGGCTATTGTCCTCTTCTTCCATACCAAGATTTAGTAAGTTGTTTTTATATTGTTTTAAGAACTACCTGCTATTGCCAGTATGAAAAAGACCATGCCTGCCTGAAGTCTTTTTTTTTTTTTCCAAACTAGCAGATCACAGCAGCAGAAAGAATAATATTTGATGTCTTGGATAAATGCATGCAAGCAATTGAGACAGGTTATTGAAACAGATTGAGGGCTGAAAGGCAGTATCAGGCCTGCTAAATGTCTGATTTAGGGCTTTGGCAAAATGGAAAGATAATTCAGAAGTTTAGAACATCATGGTTTGTTCAAAAGTGGAAGTAGAAGCATCTATTCTCCATCCATGTTTATTTGTTTTATCCAAGGGTTCATGAGACACCAGAGAGAGGTGGGTGCATGTTGACATTTGGGTACAATGTCACCAGCCTTGAAGGAGATAGTAAAATGCCATTACTGAAATGGCCCAGAACATTATAGTAACTACTGCCCAGCAACAAATATCTTTTTGGGGATAAGGTTGAGAGGATGGATAGCTATGAACTTTCAGATGGTATTGGAGGGTACAAATTATCTTTACTTTTTCAATCTGAGTTCAGACTTGATTTTAAACAGAATCAATTCTGGATGCTTTATGGATCATCTCCTCTAAGGAGGAGACAAAAGAGTAATATTCTGCTTCCCGTACTTGCTTTGATGGTTTTGGAATGCTCTCCTATTGTATGTATGATGTGGCATTCTCATATGCTCTGTACTTGAGTTTATGGTTATTCCTATAGGTGAAAGAGTTCCTCCAGGGTGGGTAGTTACACTGCCCCTATTTCAGGGGTGAAATCCAGCAGGTTCTGACAGGTTCTGGAGAACCGGTAGCAGAAATTTTGAATAGTTCAGAGAATCAGCAAATACCATCTCTGGCTGGCCCCAGAGTGTGATGGGAATGGAGATTTTATTGATCGATTGATTGATTGATTGATTTTTTGTATTTCTATGCCACCCAACTCTCCGAGGACTCTGGGCGGCTTACAGCAAAGACAGTATAAACTGTTGCAATATCCTTTCCCCAGGAATGGGGAGGGAATGGGGATTTTGCAGTATCCTTCCCCTGAAGTGGGGTGGGAATTGAGATTTTGCAGTATCCTTCCCCTGCCATGCCCACCAAGCCAAGCCACGCCCATCAAGCCATGCCCACAGAACCAGTAGTAAAAAAAAAATTGGATTTCACCACTGCCCTACTTATTCTTGATTAAGGAAAATGCATCTAAGAGCCTAAGTGAAAGACAATATGAAATCTCCATTCCCCGGACTAGATTGCTAACACTCCATGACTGATCAAAGTATGAACAAATGGGCAATGAAATAGAGGGTACAAACAGGCAAACACAATAAAGTTATTGAGCCAGTAGAAAATTATCTCAGCATAAAATTTGAAAAATCCTGTTTTGCTTCAATAGTAAGGCCAGAAAATAATGCTGTCCTTATTAATTTTAGGCTATAAGCAAAGGGATGGTTTTATTCCCCTAATAGTCCTTACATGTGGTGGGGACGGGATTACCAATCACTTTCCTTAATATTGGATGGCTTTGGGCAAGTATAGGCAGGTGCTTGACATGGCATATTTAGTTAAGGGTTAAGCCAGGGGTAAAATGCTCCTGGTTCGGACCGGCTCGGGCGAGTAAGTAGAGGAGATTGAGACTAGTTCGCCGAACTGGGAGCAATGGCTGGCTGGCCGTGCCCCCGATCCGGTCCACGCTCCCTCCCTCCCTTCCTCCTCCTTCACACAGACACAGACACAGACACACACACACACACACATACACACACAGGTTGGAGAGCTCTCTTGCTCACTCTCTCTCCAAGCGCCCCATGCACAGCCCATTTGAAGAAAGGGACGCATGGCTGGGCACGTTTGGCTGCAGAAGGAGGCGCAGCGCAATGGGGTTGTTTTGTTTACCAAGGTGGTACTTCAGGAGGGCAGGCAGACGTCTGCAGCTGACAACTATAATGAATATGTCCACCTGCCCTCCCGAAGCACCACCGTGGTGAACAAAACAACCCCATTGCTAAGGATGTATAGCTTGTCGGGGCTGAGCGGGGAAGCCGCTGCTTGAGTGGGGGGGGGCAGTAAGCTGCTAGCTCCTTCCCCGCAGCCTTGCCATGCTTGCCTGCCTTCCACGTGGACTTCTGCTTGCCTGCCTTCGCAAGCTGGCCACTGGGACGCCAGGAAGGCAGGAAGGCAGGAAATCCTACCCAAAGTCCTATCAAAAATAGCCCAGCTATCCAGTTATAACCCTGGAGGAGGGTATGGGTAAACGCTTCTGAAAGAGTTGGACCTCTGTCCAAAAATAATCTGGGTTTATAGCAAACAGGTACAGAGGTTGGACATAAAACAGGAAGGAACAACTGATAATGAGTGAGTTAGAAGTACAAGGAAATGGCAATGATGACAATGAGCCTAATTCTGATCTCATGGTACTCTGGAAGTAGCCTATGGAAACCGATATAGCTGGAATGAAATAGGAAAAATGGCCTCTGGATAATCAAAGTAATAAACAGTACAGCGATCTAAAAGCCTTGAACGATTGTTCTACAATTGTTTATGAAATTAACAAACCTCAGCTCTATTTCCACGTTGAAATTAACCTTCATGGCAGCACAGATCTAACATTCTCAACCTGTTAACAACAGATCTAGTGTTGTTTCAAAAAAGCAATAAACCTATTTCTACAAGAGGCTTTGTAAGACCTAAGAAGCACTTCAGAAAGCTAAAGTAGATGTAACCAGGTGTCTGGTCTTCCCTGTTATTCAATGGCCATGGAGGGCATTTCCCCCAAAATAGAGGGAGGTTACCTGCCTCATAGCAACCTAAAATCACTAACAGAAACTGAGCAGTTTCCATTTTAAATCATGTCAACAGCTACATTGTCAGTGAAGGATGCTAGATTATACCTTGGACCAACATTATACTTGGAGAAAGGGAAACTTCTGGACAATGTTAATTCATCTGTGGGCTGGGGAAGAGATAAATGTAATTTCATAAGGAGATGCATGTAAAAATGGCTATAAGGGCATGTTAAGGGGGTTGTGACAATATGCCCAGAGAATCCAAAAATTGGAGCAAATAGCTCTTAAAAGAAATAAATAATCCCTCATGCAACTATCCCTGGCAACTTTACCTCTACCTTCCAGTTTCTACAGGCTTTGGATATGAATTCTGAGGCTCTGTCACATTAAATCTGTTTTAATCTCCAGGTTTTTATATTCTACAGGCATCCAGCCAAGTTTGACTGACTGAGAAGGAAGAAACTCCTTAACTTCCTTTCCCTCTGAATTCCAATTGCCTGCCACTCATGGGACTATTTAAAAGTTTTTAGGAGACCTCAGTGAGACAGCATGCCATTCCATCTTAAGAGCTAGTCAGTTAGCCAGCATTAAATTTTGCTGTTATTTAGTTGGTTACATTTTAATTTTTCTATCTTAGTTTCTATTGAATATCTTAAACATGTTATAAAAAAGTTTATAACGTCAACACTAAATACATAATGAATTAAAATAAACGGGGAGAAGGATACATGTGAGAGGCTTATCATAGGGTTAATAGAGGAAAATCCTGATTTCTCATTATTTGTACACCTGCCAACTATGCTATTGTTTATAACACTGCTAATTCCGATATTAAACGATTTGGAGAATTAGCACTAGTAGCTGCAACTCTATCAAATCAGATCAGGGGTGACAAACTCAACACATCCGGCCCGTAGGGTGCTTAGATCTGGCCCATGGGGCTGCCCTGGAAACAGCGAAGGACTGGCCCACGGTGCCTCTGCCAGCGAAAATGGAACTCAGGAGGCCTCTTGAAATCCACACCTCTTAAAGTTCCAAGTTTGAAAAACATTGATCTATTTTGTGATATGTTAGGTGAGAGTCCATCACAATCTAGATACAACCTAGAATTGTGGATTCATAGTCCATCTGATCAAAATCTCAATTAGTGTAATAAAGAAAGAGCTGGAATATTAGTAACAAATGCCTGTCCAGTTTAGTCCTAAATACTTTCAGTAAAGAAATCTCTTACTCTCTAGGTCAGGAATAGGAAACAGTTTTCCTCCAGGGATTGCAGTTTCATTTTATTTTTAAATGTGTTTTGGCTTCTGAGGTCCACTACTGATGATGGAATGATATTACTAGACTGTGTGGGGCTGAGATTTTAGGCCCTTTTTTCTTGATTTTGGAAGCAGTTCATTTTTTTGTCTTACACAAAACATATATTTTATTACTCTAGAGACTGAGCACAGCTATTTTAAACTTCAATCTATGAAAGGGGGGAGCAAGAAAGAGGGGGGGTCATGCTGCAAAATTTGGCAGTGTATTTTTTTGGGCAGGAGCTTTAGAGACTGCAAAAATGGGAGCCCGCAGATTGCTTCCCTTCTGCTCCAGATAATTGGTGTCACTTTGGAACTGCACGTACTTTTCTCCTTATGATATGATAAGGCTGTTTCCAGTCATGAGAAATAATGTTCTAATAATCCAAAAAAGTTGTTAATTGCCTGGAAGCATCTGTTACTATTCTTGAAACAATAGGGGAACTGACCTCTAAATTAAGCATAAATTTCAAGGAATCTTTTCTTATTTTTCTTTTGTTTAAACATGACATCAATTTACCTCATGTGATGTCAGTAAAATGGCATATTGTCATGATCGTTCTCACAATTAAAATACAAAAGATGGTTTCACGGTCCTACATATGCCCACTTTCTTAGTTCCTTAGCATTACTGCAAGGAGTATTTGTAATACATAAAAGTTGTCATTCAGTAATAATTAATAAAATTACACCCTTTTCACATTAATAAAGAAATACTGTAAACACTTCAGCCCCTGTCACATAAATCTTTACACATCATAAAGTTTAATATACCAGAAGCATCTCAGTTGGTTAAAAATATTCTAATTGCAATGAACAACCTGGTATGTTTTCTTTACCTTAGAACTCCAGAATGAAAAAAGGTACAGATGTGAGATGAATGAAATGCAGTGCAATCACATTTTTTACAGGAGTAAAATCATAAAATTATAATGTATAGCGGTATTCTTACCCTTCCGTCCGGAATATGGTTTTAAAACTGTCTCCAAGGCTCTTGTACCCGGAGGGATCAGATTTTCCTCTTTGAATTTGGAACCTATGAAAGTAGTGAATGAAAACTTAGAAGCTATACAAGGGTTTAAAAATATACATTTTACAAGTGTTGTAAGAGTTTTCTGAATGTTATGCTCATATTTTATCTCGTACTTCCTTCCTGAATGTTCAATTATACATTGTTTCAGGTAATTCTTAGGGATGTAAAAGAGATTTGCCATGAATTTCTTTCAAGTGAAATAACATAGTCTACCAATACGGGCTCTATTACAGCATAAACAGGAACAGACCGTATAGAACCTACAAATGTCTTTAGAATATTTTCTAAAGTATTTTCTAAATAATTTCTTAAAATATTTCCTTAAAAGATCTATATTAATGGCAGCAACAAACCAAAAAAAAAGGGCACATCTTAAAAAAAACCTGAACAAAACACTATCTATGGGGAACAGTGGTATACAAATGTATATGGCCATGTAAATTATACTAAATAAATACATATTATTTTGACCAGAGCACACAATCGGTCCATGCAGAACCTGTATCTGGAAGTTTCCAAGATCACTTTACAATTTGTAAAGAATAGTACATTATGTTCACAGAATTAAACTGAAATACAGCTTAATTTTTCTATTGCATCATAGTCTCACAATATTTAAACATCTCTTATGTTTACTCTTTAAGTTTGTACAGCACTATTACTAGATAACTTCAGATTTTACATGAAACAAAAGTCTTAGGGCAGTGATCTTTTTCTGTATTCCAGTTTTGCTAAAAAATAAAGATATCAGTTCAACACTTCAAATATGCAGTCCTTTTACTAGCTCTAAATCCAGATGGTCTATATCAGGGGTTCCCAAACTTGGCAGCTTTAAGACTTGTGGACTTCGACTCCCAGAATTCTATGCAGTCAGCTATGCTGGCTGGAGAATTCTGGGAGTCGAAGTCCACAAGTCTTAAAGCTGCCAAGTTTGGGAACCCCTGGTCTATATCATGGGTGTCAAACTCATGGCATCACGTTCCCATCACATGACATTTTCTATGTTTTCTCCATTCCCGGAGCTGGGGTGGGCATAGCCTACATATGACGCATCTGGCCCACAGGTCACCAGTTTGACACTCCTGGTCTATATTCATTCCTCCTCCCTTTAATTCTGTTATATATTTTGATATATTATATTGTTTCAGTACAATGATATTTGAGCAGTATCATATTGTTTATATGACTTGGAATATTGAAAATAAAAAAGACAAAGAAATATATTGTTTATATACTAATTACAATAGAATTATCTATTAATTATAATTTATATCGATATTATGAGCAATGTGATACACGTTTACAGCAGTGAGAATAAATGTTGTTCAATACTGGAAGAAAATATCTGGCTGAGAACTTAGACTTGGAGAATATGAATCAATGAGAAAACTAACAGTAAATAATAAAAGTTTAATCAATTTTTTAAAAAGAATGGCTCACACACATACATTACACAGCAAGGCAAATATAATCACTTACAGTTCAGCTTTTAAGTAGGCTTAAATGTCTTCCATAGGGAAAAATGATAAATAGGGATATCTAAATTGGTATTCCTTTTAAATTATTTTTTGTGTTTTAATTTTTGATAAATTCATTTCACGGATCTATTAATTCCTATATATACATAGGAAAACTTTTTTTTCTCTTTCTATTCAGTCATATCCAATTGTCAGAGATTGCCTGGAGAAGTTTTCTCGGTGAGGTTTTTCAGAGGTGGTTTGCCATTGCCTCTTTTCTAGGATTAAGACAAAGTGATTAGCCAAGGTCACCCAGTTGGCTTTGTGCCTAAGGCAGTCCCAGTCTCCCAGTTTCTAGCTTCATGCCTTAACCACTGCACCAAAATTCATGTGTGTGTCTGTACACACACACACTTATATAAAGCAATTTTAGATACTTTAATTCTTAGTAATCACCTCAAGATTAAAATGATGCAATTTCTTTCTTTCCAATATTATACTCAATTTTCTATATTTTTGGTAACCTAACTGGATAAGGAAAAAGAAGCTGAATATTCAAAATGAACAGCATTTTTTAAAAAGCTATTGATCAATATGATTTTACCAAATATGAATTCATTAAAATCCTTTAGTGTATCAGGTATGGATAACAAATATTGAATCAAACTATTTGCTTTGGATGAATTTAATCACACTATGAGTTGAGGTAGAGTCTTCCTTCAGACAAGAGTCCCAAGGTGTGAATCTGTAGTTTGAAACCATTCAGAAAAACAGATACATCTGTACACAAAGCTTACATATGTATAGATTTTATTGCCTACAAAATGCTGTACAAGGGGATATGTAAGGGTGGAGAGAATAGTGGTAATTAATGACTATCAACTTTACCTTCAAAGCTCAAAGAGTGATTCATCAGAAACACATTTTACGGGAGGAGGGCTAAATTTTGCTTTTGCTTTTACTGTGTCATCTATTTATGTCTCAGAATAAAAAAGCTGTAGGCATTTTTCTTTTCTGAAAAAAAAAATTAAAATTACTGCACCTATTTCTCTGAAACTGGATAACCTTTATCTATTCAGACAGGCTTCTGTGCCTGAAAATTCTGTCCCATTTTGTTAAAAAAGTAAAAATGTGAATGTAGATTTTGTAGATTTCATCTGTTGATAAATGGGTTTCCAAGATTTTGCTTTGGTAGAGCCACCAAATGTGGTCTGTAAAAATCTACAGTAGTTGATTACTAGATGGATACAAAGAATTCAAGGTTTTGGTTACTACCTTTAGAGCGTTCCATGGCTTAGGACCTGGCTACCTATGAGACCGCCTACTGCCACCAGTGGCCTCCCACCGGCCGGTACGCTCTCATAGAGAGGGCCTCCTCTGGGTGCCATCAGCCAAACAATGTCAACTGGCAGCCCCCAGGGGGAGAGCCTTCTCTGTGGGGGCACCTACTATCTGGAATGAGCTCCCCCCCGGAGATTTGGAGGCTCCCGGACCTGCGTACCTTCCGCCGCGCTCTTAAGACCTTTTTATTTCACCAGGCAGGCCTGGCCTGATTCCCCTCTTTTAATAATAATATACATTTTAAATTTGTTTTAAATTATTGGGGTTTTAATATTATCCACAGCCAAATTTATTTAATTGGATTTTAGTGTGTTTTAAATATAGTATTTATATGTTTTATTTATGGCTGTTCACCGCCCTGAGTCCCCCGGGAGTAGGGCAATATATAAATCAAATAAACTTGAAACTTGAACTTGAATTAGATAATTCTGTATTTTGTTTTTGAGTAGCAGCCATTATAAGATTTAGAATAGAATGGAATGGAATGGAATGGAATGGAATGGAATGGAATGGAATGGAATGGAATGGAATGGAATAGAATAGAATAGAATAGAATAGAATAGAATAGAATAGAATAGA